>CAXIVR010000002.1:52370419-52938878 GCA_964035755.1 Teleogryllus oceanicus | reverse complement strand
TTTATCAAAATATTTCAAACGAAGAATACGTAAAAGTGGCATTTATGCCATGTTATTAAATTCATTTTGCACTATCCGCTTAAAAAGTTGAAAGAAAAAATTGGTGCAGTTTTCGAGAAAATTGCATTTGAGCGTTTCTGAAAATGCGGAATTTCGAGCTCATTATCACTGAAAACTTTTTAGTTTTCGAGAAACATTTTATGACATAATTTAAAGTACATGTACTCATAAATGCAGTAATGTACACTAATCACCGTTAGTGAAAATATTAATAACGCGAGGAAGAAGTACTAAAATTCATTTTTGTAACTTTTGAAGGCACAAAAGTATAGAGGAAAATAGCTTTTATGTTATTGTACAGTACATTTGGCGCAATCCCTAGCTAAAGTTATCAAAAAAATTGACGCCATTGTTGAAGAGTTTTTGAAACTGTCCCATGGGATTCTGGTGAAACCCCAAAAATTAAAGAATGTAATTCAAAATCGTAGAATAGGGAGTGAGGTCAGATCGACTGGGGAGTGTTGTTTGCAAAAACTCCTATGGATAACTTAAGCGTTAGCTCACAGACGGATGAACGGACGGACACTCTCTCTCTCTCTCTCTCTCTCCACACCGTCGATTGCACCAAAAATAGGCGATGTCCTGACCCGAACTTTACCACAGTTCTTTTCAGAGAGCTTTTTTTCAGAGAGGTGGGACTATTCATCGTGAACATTTCAAAATGGCGATGATCGCGAGTTATATTATAGTAAATATTTGAAAATAAATATGAAACTAACCAACAGTTGTACATAAATTGTAGTATATACATTTAATTAAATAAATAAAGACATGCAATTTCCCAGTAAAAACATCTTTCAAAACAGTTTTAAAACGCGTTTTTGCAAAACATAACACTGGACAACGAGTATTAATCTCCATGTCTACATTTCATCGTTTATTATTGTGATATTTAATATATACAATACAAATAACTTGCCACAGTAACCTGTCTAACCTAGTTATTTTATTACAAAAATCTCTCTTATGAAAATTCGTTTTAGAGTTAGTTGAACAAACACGTCTCCGGGACAGCAATAGTTGTGAAATACTTCATCATCAATTTCTCAGATGACCGAATAAAAAATACCATATGGTAGCGAACGTGAACATTTTAATCAAAATAGTTTTGATATGTAAAATACTAAATAAAGTACCGTCTGTCCGCCCATCTGTCCGTCCGTCTGTCCGTCCGTCCGTGCGTCCGTCTGTGAACACTGCTAGTGCCTAAACCGCACGTATGATCTTTTCCAAATTGAAGAACGCCCTGTCAATCTGGCTCTAGTTGAAGCTTTGAAATTTTAAATAACGTTCTTTAAAATTTGGGGGAACTTTGCATGAAGTCTCCCGGACAGTTTAAAAATTTTCTCAAAAATAGCTCCATTTTTTCTTTAAATTTCTAAATACACCTACAAAGAAAAGAATTTAGAAAAAACACCTATAAAGGTGCCATAGGTCCTATTTTCACGGTTAACTCTCAAATTTCGAAAATTAAAATTGCAATTTACAATTTTTTTTTCAAAAAGCCTCCAAATATTTTCTTTGAATTTTTAGTAGGGATAGTGTTAAACGAACCCAATACCATAACATAAATTCTATACTGATCTTTTTTTCTTCAAAAATTTCAAAAATGAAATTTCTTTTACTTGTCTCTCATGTCGATAATATTTACATTAAAGGCAATTTCTTCACATTATTACATTTATGAGTACATGTGCTTTAAATAATGTCAAATGATGTTTCTAGAAAACTCAACAGTTTCTGAACATATGAGCTCAAAATTCAGCATTTTCAGAAACGTTCAAACTCTATTTTCTCAAAACTGGCTCCAATTTTTTCTTCAACTTTTTTTAATACATAGTGCTAATTGCTTTGTTTAATATGACGTAATGTACGTTTTGGTGAATTTATTACACAAATGTTTTTTTTATTATTATTATTATTTTTAAATACCTCTCACTCCGTTAGTATGGACATTTCCATCAATTTGTATGCATTATTACAATTTAAGTGGAAGTGCTTCAAATCACTTCAAATTAACTTTTTCGAAAACTCAATAAATTTCTGCGAAAAAGAGCTTCAAATTTCGCATTTACAGTAATAGTTAATCGAAATTTTCTTAAAATCCGCTTCAAATTTTTAATTGAAAATTTATATTTAGGACGAGTTTTTACTATTCTTTAATATTATTGAAGTAATAATTCGGTTGTACTACTAGGAAAGCAAAAAGTTGAGAAAAAGTCAAAAAAATGTACTTTGGGCGACGATAGATGGCAGCTGATCAGAGAATGGAGGAAATCCTTAAAGCCAGACGACATCAAGGAAATTAGTAAACTATGCTACGAGAGAGTCTGTGCCATTCTGTAGTACCTCTAGTTTACATTTTATATAAAATTGCCAATTTATAGAATATGTGTTCACTAACACACCTTCAGTGATTCTGCATTTCATATTTATAATTTTTAATGAAATGTTAATAAATATTGTAAACAATATAAGCAATTAATTTTTTTTTTTGATTTGGGAAAACTTTCAGTCAAGTTATACATATTTATGAGTATAAAGAAATTTAAGTAAAGTACTATAACGTGAATTAAAGGTGAATTTTTAAATTATAACGAAAATATGTATTATTGTTGAAACGCGCAACTACTATATTACAATACAAGGCTTAAAAATGAATCTTCTATTGATTGATAGTTTGTGTTCGTGTGTAGTATATCTCATGCAGAGACGAGTTTGCAAAGAAAATCTAAATAATAACACAATGACCGCAAAATTCATCATTAATTCATATTTGGTCGCCCTCTTCGGCGACCACTTTAACGCAAGTTGGCGTTGAAGGCCGAGAAGATCGAGAAATGTGCGATATCGCTGTCGGCTACGCGACCAAATCTTGAGAGTCCCCATTGCGTTTCTTTTACTAAGGCCGTAGGGTTCCGGAAACGATATATATTTCAACATTAACTTGAGAATACATGTTGCATACAATGAGATAGAAATGATGAGCAAAAGACTGGAGTTTTAAAAAGCTCTGCCTTCGGAATACTGCATCAGAAGTCCTACTGACTATTGTAATTCGATTTTCTGTCATTTGTCGATAAAATGCCGTACACTGTCTAGTGAATTATGTTATCGCATCTAAAGCGAAAGATCTCCCAGGTAAAGCGACCCACATATGTTATTGGTGGGTCGAAAATATGTTTTAATTGTGGAATTGTCTCTATTCATTGATGCAACATACAAGAAATGTGAATTTAATATTTGTGATATTTTTCTCTTTTTACTTCATTCCCGTAAGTATTTCGAAAACATAATTCAATAATCTTTTTTTACCTAAATACTATATTTACTTTTCAACCTGTAAATTCCAGAAAATAGTTGTTCCCATTGAAAATCGATCATGCAGATAAATGGACAAAGTTTAAAAATATTATAAATAACAAATACAGTAATATCTGATATTTGTTATCTAAATGACTCCATTTTAGAAAATAATCAAATTTTCTGTTTTCATTTAATCTTTTCAAATAAGAACGTCGCTTTGCCATTGGTTTGGTATTCCGGCAAGGTGCTAGCCTCGCTTACTTGTGCCAGTACATAATATATTCTTAATCGAGTACCTAACGCTTCGGGTTAATGCTAATTATTATTATTAATTCTTAAGCGAGTATGTTACATTTCTAATGACCGTTTTTCGCACTCTACGCGCCAATCTTTTTACTTTCTCGTATACGGAGTTCTATACGTAGTTTAGAGAATGTTATGTAATGCTGCGCGAAAAAACGGCGGATTTTCGGCATAAAAATTTCATTGCCGGGCCCTGACAACGAAAAAGTAGATAAATCCAGTTGTTAAATTAGGAACAAAAATCCTCTAACACGTGGTGTAGCCAGAATCACTGTTTTGTGGGTTCTTGATGCCGAAAAAACAATTGAAAGCAAAACGTCCGTCCGCCCGTCTGTCTGTCGTATGTGAACAAACCTAGCGCTTCAACCATGTGTAGTATTTTTTTCAAATTGAAAAAACCTCTGTCCTCCTGACTAGTTAAAGCTTTGAAACTTTGAAAAATATTCTTTAAAATTTGGGGGTACTTTACATGAAGCCCCCAGACATTTTCCAAATATTTCCGAAAACGACTTTAAATTTTTTCTTTAAATCTCTTGTAAGAATTGAGTTAAATACACTTATAAATGTGGCATAGATCCGATTTTCAGGAATAACTGAATTTTCGGAAATTGTAAAAGAATTAATGTTTTTCGGCAACTTCTTACAACGACATTATTGAAGATAGAGACTTTCCCTTCAAATGAAATTTGTGGTCCATAAATAGTTCTTTCTTTAAGAACAAGTACATGTTTTTGAAAATTTTAGTAGTTTTCGTGCAATAGCGTGTGAAATATTTGCAATTTTAAAAAAATACAAAAACAAGGTTTTCTCAAAAACTGCTCCGAATTTTTTCTTTAAATGTTTGGTAGAGGTAGAGCCAAATGTACCATATGCGCTGACATAAACGCCATATTGCTCTATTCTATTGTTTTTTCAAAAATTACAAAAATGTAGTTTTTGTTTGACTTATCTCCCACGACGGTAATATTTACATTAGATGCTGTTTCTTCACAATATTATATTTATGAATATATGTTCTTTAAATAATGTTATATAAATTCTCTCGAAAACTCAACAGTTTTCAGTGTAAATAAGGTGAAAATTCCGCATTTTCAGAAACGCTCAAACGCCATTTTCGGAAAAAATGGCTCCAAATTTTTACTTCAAATTTTTCGGATCGATAGTGCTAATTTCACTGTTTATTTCGACGTAAAGTTCATTTTGGTGGTTTTGTCACAAAAGGTCACAAATGTAATTTTTTCGAAATATTTCTCGCGCCGTTAATGTGGACATTTCCATCGATTTGTATACATGATTGCATTTGTGAGTGGAAGTGCTTAAAATGACTTCAAAATTTCTTTTTCGAAAACTCAATAGATTTCTGTGATAAAGAGCTTCAAATTTCGCATTTACAGTAACGTTTAATCGCCATTTTCTTACAAAGGCTTCAAATTTTTCAATGAAAATTTCTATTTAGAACGAGGTTTTACTCTTCTTTAATATCTTGAAGGTATATTTCGGTTCTATATTAGGAAACCAAAAAGTTGAGAAAATGTCAAAAAAAATTGGGCGACGATAGATTTCAGTTGGCGAGAGAATGGAGCAAGACCTTCAAGCCAGTCCACTCCAAGAAAATAAGCAAAATTTGCTACAAAAATTTCTGTGCCATTCTGTAGCACTTCTGGTTTATTCCGTCAGGCTGCTTTTCATTGTCGAATGGATGACGGACTTCCAAAATGGCCTTGGTCTTCCACGTTTTCTTCTTTCGAAAGGGATCCATTTGAAGACCATTTTTGGTATTACGTCAGCATGCATTCTCGTTAGACAGCTATAGCATTTGATTACTTTTGTTAGTATAGAAAAATTGTAAAAGATGTATTTTTGAATATGAATATCGGCTTCTTGGGAGGGGGTGAAATCCCTGCCTGTCATTCCCCCCTCCACCTTGGATGCGCCACTACTTTTAACAATTACATAGTTGCATTGTAAGACAAAAGACTTGATACAGATAGTTAAAAATATCAATAATATATGGTACAATGTAAATGGATGCCTCTCATATTTTGCAGTGGATTTGGCAATGTGACAGATTTGTTACAAATGTTGAGAGCCCGAAACAAACCTACGTTCGTCTTTGAGAGCATTAAACAATTTAAAAATATTTAAAATATACACTACGTACTGTTTCCCTCAATTTGAAGATTTAAATTGCAGCCAAATGAAGAAGAAACACAAAAGAACATGCTGCAGTGGCATGCTGACTACAAAAGGCGGGAAATCGCTTAAGAATTCAAAAGCTTTAAACAGCCGTTCACGAAGTGCTCATCCACCAACATTTATAAAGTTATTTGGATTATGGACTAAACAAAACTTTCAACATTTTTCTCCACCAGCCTCGCATGGCTTATTGGGGGTCTTGTACAATAATGTAACAAATATTTCAGCGTCAAGTTAAGGGTTAATAAACTGTTTCTGAAAAAATAATTTCATCTAAAGAAAAAATCTACAACTTCATTGCTGGTTTACCACTAGTTCATTAGGAGAGATAAATGCAAATTTTCTAGGATCAAGAGAGGGTCACGAGACCCTAAGTCTTTTCTTTTGGATCCGCGGTTGGGTTATCTGATTAAAATAGTTGTAGCATATTCTTGAATGAATGACTGAGGAAAATATTTAATAATAGGCATGTTTATTAATATCATTCATAACAATTTAGCCTTTCAGAATGTTCACAAATGGGGATGATAAACATATTTACTTCAACCAGTAATCGAATATTTATTATATAAATACAGCGTTTTAAAAATCAATAATTTTTATTTCAATCATTCAACTTCATCACTAACTCATTCCTTAAAATTTATCTGCGTAACTAATGTTAACAACCACTTTACATATTTTAGTGTTGTGTTGTTTTCAAGCAGTATCATAATTACTTCAACAGTTTACTGCGTAATATTGGAAACCTTAATTACGTATCGCGCAAATTTTAGAAACATTAAACATGAAGACTCAAAATAAATAATGAAAAGTCATAATACATAGTTGTAGGGAAATCTGGGAGTGATCTAGAAACAGAAATTGGTATATTTTGAGTAGTAAAGGAATTTAAATATATTGGAGTGACTCTTACTGCAGATGGATCTGATGATAATGGCATTATAAAAAAATAATCAAGGGATGGGCAATTACTAGTAGACTGCATAATGTTTTATGAAACAAGAATATTCGAAAGCAAACTAAGAGACAAATGTAGTACAAGAAAAGGAAATCTTGGAAGTCCGTCATCGATTCGACAATGAAGAACAGAAGAATAGAGGAAGGTACATGACAATAAACTAGAAATGCTTCAGAATGGCACAGACTTTCTCTTAGCAAATTTTTCCTATTTCCTTGGTGTGGACTGGCTTGAAGGTCTTGCTCCATGTTCTCGCCAGCTGCCATCTATCGTCACCCGAACATTTTTTAACGTTTTCTCAATTTTTCAGTTTCCTAATAGTTATAACCGAAATATACCTTCAAAAATATTAAAGAAAGAGTAAATCTCGTCCTAAATAGAAATGTTCATTGAAAAATCTGAAGCCTTTTTAAGAAAATGGCGATTAAGCGTTATTGTAAATGTGTATTTCGTTAAAGACAAAAATGTCTGTATTCAAGAGCGTGCTTTCGTAATGTTAACATTCTGCAATTTCAAAAATAATTTTCCGAAAACTGGGACCGGGACCAGTTTTTATACGGTCCTTTGATACATACGAGGAAAAATTTTTAAACCCGATTTTAGAAAAAAATTGTTTGAAAATTCGAAGTAAAAAATAACTCAACAACCAGTGTGTTTCATGTGTTTTATAATGCGAAATACCAAAACTGTGGTGGCAATAAAACGAATCATATTTACTGATAGTAATATAGATACTGGTAGATTTCTCTGTACTCTGCAGGTTATAAATTAAAAAACGTACATTTTTTAATTTGTTGCCTCTACAACTTGACGCAAAACGTCTCCAAAGTCCTCCTTTATTTGATTACGGATAATTGCATATCGATCAATAAATTCGAAAATAGGCAACATCTAGGCAGTTAAATACAAAATAGGCATTTATTAGTGAAATCGGCATTTACATGCAGTATAAAAGTCGCGTGCAATAACTTCTAATGCCTCAAAATGAATAAGTAACCTAAAATATTGCGTTTTCTGTTGAAGGAAAACAATAAGAAAAAATATGAACCATCAAAAAGCTTAATTATTAGTAATTTTCTTACATGAAATATTATTTAAAATAAATTGGATCGTTCAAAACGAGTAGAAAAGAAAACGAGGTAAAATCGTAGCAGCGTTGTAGAAGCGCTATTAGGAGAAATAAGGAGGATATGTGGTGGCCGAGATTTACGATTTCAAAATCTGTTGTAAATAATAATCTTCACAATTTCCTTTTATAAAAATAAAACAAATATTTCGATAATTTTGAAACGCATCTTAGTAGGATATTTACCACTAAAATACGTTGTTTCCTTATTGGAGCAGAAAACAGCCATGTTGCATGCGGGCATTCCTTTTTTTCAATATATTTATTTTCTGTTAAATTTTCTACAATTTTTCAGGATGTTGAATAAAATGATACAGAACTTTTTGGAGGATGCCAGAATTCATATCATAATTATTGGTAATAATTTGTGAAGGGTGAAATATATCTTTGGGGAAACAGGAACGATTTCTTTTTATGTGATAATTTTTCCCCAGATGGGCTTTCCTTAAGTATTAAATTAATAATGAAGATGAGGATGATGATGATGATGATAATAATAACAATAATAATAATAATAATAATAATAATAATAATAATAATAATAATAATACCCTGTGTGGGGTCGGGGGTTTTAGTAGAATAGCACCACGGGATCTCCCCCTGTGGTAGAAGGCGACTACTCGGAGCAGCTGTCCGCTGTCACTACCCTATACATCATGTAATTCCCACAAACTTGGCGTGCCATTGCTTCCACTTACTTGTGGCACACTTCTGTTTTCTGGTCTGTAGGCCAGTCTTCGTATCAGCCAACCCTTGTGTTTCCGACCCCGACGCTATTAGGTTGCGAGGGCTAGGGAGTCGTTTCTATTCTACTCTTCTATTCTAAGTCTATTCTTCATAGTCTCCCTTCTCTTCCGTTTCCTTTTACAATGGCGTGAGAAACGTCAACAGCTGTGGTGAACGCAGTTTTTCTAAGGGAGACAACCCTAAAAGAAAAACGTTCTGGAACTAACCATTTCAGTCCTAAAAACTGGATTCATCCAACCCGATAACCAAGTATGAAGATGTGTGACAGGGATTGTATAATTACCCCAGGTGGTATCTAATCCACTATTGTCCAGAACAGTACAACCAGACTTTCGGATTCTGAGAAGTTTGGGCTGGCACGCAATCAGACACTTGAAGAAATTCAGCCCAAAAGAAAAACCTTTTTCGGAACTTTAAATATAAATTAATTGATACAAGTAGGGAAACTACATGAACTTCAAAAGACTCTAACCGAACAAAACATATCATTATTGGCAGTTCAAGAAACACTGTCTTTAGATGAAAACACAATGGATTTTCGTAGCTTTAGACTCTTTCAGAGTAAGACAGAAAAACAGATTCTTAAAAACACACCACACTTAGGAATGGCTTTTGCAGTAAGCAATAATACATTGAACTCCGTAACTAATGTCAACCCTGTTAACAATAGATTAATGACACTCACACTAAAATGCGCAAATCAAACTTACACCCTTGTTAAAGCACACATGCCAATTAATGAAGACAATAAAAATGATACGTGAAAGGCAAGTGAAGCCTGGGAAAAATTAAAAGAAATAGCTGCTAAAATCCACAAAAGTAATGTGAAAATTCTCTTAGGTGATTTTAATGCACAACTAGGCAAAGAAAGAAAATATAAGAAGACAATTAGAGAATACCCAACACACAAATGGACTAATCGAAATGGGCAAAGATTAGTAAATTTTTGCAGAATGTTTCATCTCAAAATGATGTCAACACATTTCGAAAAGGAACCTTCCAATCAAAAGATATGGAGAGCACCAAGTTTATATATTGGTGAGTTTCAAATTGACAAGGAAATTATCAATGTCCAAGTCAGGAAAGGTGCAAACATAGTTTCCGATCATTACTACTTGACCTGAATAAAACTTAAACTGAAGCCTAAGAGAATCATCAAAAAGAAACCTCCAATCCCGAAATTTGAATTTCTCAGAATCACCTTCATTTTCAGAGGAAGTAGAAAAAATTCAATCAAAGGATTGGCTGCAGCTCAAAAGTAAGTTTACTAAAACGGCACAAAAACTAATTCCTATGCACAAATAGAAAAAGCACCCTAGGTGGAATGAGGAGTGCGAACAAGTAGTCAAAGCACGCCTTCAAGCACTAATTGGAATAGTGCTAAAACATAAGAAAAATACAAGACATTTTTGACAACCAGGAGAGAGACAGCTAAATTAATTAGGCAAATTAAAAGGAAAATGGGGAAAATAGCAACTACTAGAAATTTAAAAAGATTTTACAATAAACAATACGAGGAACTTTTATAAAAATTTTAAAACTAAACTTGCAGGATATCAATCACAAAATGTATGCTTCAAAAAAGAAAATGGAGATTTGACATTAAACAATGAAGATAATTGTGAGGAGCTAGCAAAATATTTTGAAAATCTCCTAAACTGTGTAGAACCATCACAAAGATTCCCCTCACAAGAACCTGTAGAGACAAATCCAAACTCTACACCACCCGATGAAATTGAAATCATCAAACACATCAGGAGAGGCTTAAAAACAACAAACATCCCAACAAAGATAGAAAAGTAGCAAAAATAATTAAAGCTGCAGGACCAAACACAATAAAATAAATCACTAAAGTTATGCAAGATATTTGGCAATCAGAAAAAATTCCAGAAAAATGGAAAACTGCCTCAATAATTATAGAGGGATTTCATTATTATCAGTTCCCTACAAGATATTTTCCCTATGTCTTCTTGACAGATCACAACAACAATAAGAAGCAAAAATTGGAGAATACCCCGCAGGCTTCAAACCAGGTCGATCATGTCCGGAACAAATCTTAAATCTGAAACTTATCCTAAGGCATCAGCGAATAGGTAACAGTGTGCACATTTGTTGATTTCAAAAAAGCATATGATTCGGTTGATCGGGAATCATTATTCCAAGTAGTAAGGGGACAAGGATTAGATTTGAAAGCTCTTAAATCCTAACAAACACACAGGTCAAAGTTAAATTCATGGGGAGTATTTCTAACCCCTTTAAAATCAAAACTGGGGTAAGGCAAGGCGACGGACTCTCACCTCTGCTATTTAATTGTATTCTTGAGAACGTAATAACAGAATGGCGTAAACAAAAAATAATTCTCAAAATAGCCCAACCAATCACATTAGGGAGATGAAAAAATAGCGGTAGACTAGCATTTGCAGATGATTTGGCAATTTTGACACTTGATATTCAAACAGCACAAAAACCGATTGAGCTCCTTAAAGAACTGGCAGAGAGAGTTGGTCTGCAGATATCATTTGAAAAAATAGAATTTATTACTTGTAACAAAGACACTCCTAACTTCATGGAAACAAATTAAAAACAAATTAAACAACTTCATGAACACAATTTAAATATCTGGGGGAAATAATTGAGGAAAATGGAATTGAAACTAAGGCCTTGAAACTAAGGTTACTGTTTGCTTGAGAAAAATAATTTATAAAGCATTTGCTTTATAATTTATGAAGGGAATTTCATGACCTTTGGAATTGTACATTACCTATTTTGCACTAAAATCAAACATTAAAAATTTATTACGCAAAAATAAAAAAGGCCGAATTTTTTCGTTTTTTGGTTACTAAAACTTCTCCTGTAATATTTCGAGGTTTAAAACGTAGGGTTGTCATTGCCAAGAAGCAGGTATTTCATTTACTTTTGTAGCATTTTAATTGTCTGATAAGTCTATAAGGAGAAATATCAGATTCATTCGTTCACAAACCTTTGGATGATAAATAAATGCTTTTTTCGGGCGGAATTTAACAGAACGAATGGAATAACATTATAAAAAATAGTCTAGAAACTTAAACCCCTGTATAAGTCTATAGATGAAACCTGAGTTCATCATTTCTTTTTGAAACCTACATCCTTTCTGAAATCAAATGGTCTTTAATATGAAAACACAAACATGAAATAGTAACAATAAGGAACTATTCGTGATATTACAGAACTTAATTAAAACTTGTGGATTAACAGTTAAGAAGGCAAAGTAAGGGGAAGTAAATTGGAGAGCAAAGCAGAAGCCTAGGGAGGGATATCCGCCCCCCCCCTCGCACAGCGATCGCTTTGCTGCGCACCTGCCTCGCGATCGGAGCGGAGTCACCCGACTTCATTCAAGCACTCCCGCACAACGACCGACACTGAACCCACATCCCCACAGCTCTATCCTGGGGACTCCAGTCCGGATCATCTGGCGCAGATGAGAGTGTGTACGAAAAAGAAATCATGTCTCTACCGAGATGGGCGAGATTTTTTACGTTCGATAAGATATGAATGAAATGTATTAATTGATCAAAGTGATGCACTAGCAGTATTGAAATCTGTGATCTGGGAAAAATTAATGCTAATGATTTAAAAACAATTTTTTTATTATTATTATTATTATTATTATTATTATTATTATTATTATTATTATTATTAGAAAAGCACAACGTTATTTCTGCACAAATCATTGGAATTTTCTGAAACATATGTAGGGAGTGCTTCTCTAAAATCACACAAAGTAAAATCCCTCACGATTCTTTGCATAGTTACTTTATTTTCGTTATAAGTAAATATGCGTTGAAACATAAAATATCTAAAAAATAATATCTAAGAAACTATGGCTATTTAAGACTAAAGGAGAAATCTGTACTTTTAAAAAGGTATTGGTTTAGCGGTGAAATGTCGTTGGCATTTATATACGTCAAGGCGTTGTTATTGCCAACAATATTAAATACAAATACAACTATAATATTTAACAGTACATAAATAATGTTATATACATAAAAATTATAATATATACAACAATAGTATATACAACATAAATATTGTTATTAATGGCGCTAACTTATAGCAGATTATTTCATTTCGAAATGGTATCAAATAGAATCAGTTCGCAATGTAAAGCTGACCATTGAAAATAAAACGAGAATGATGAGTGTTGGGTGGTGGGCGGGGAGGGGGGGGCGGCGCGGGCCCTCACCTGTTGGTCGCACCGGAGTCTGCGGGCTGCGCTGCTGAGGTGGCGGCGAGGGGGCGGCGAAGGCGGCGGCGGCGGCGAAGGCGGCACGGCGGGGCAGTGGCTGACGCGAAGGTCGGCCCGCTCGCTATATACGGCGGAGCGCTGGCGCGCCTCGCGGCCGCTGCCCCAACTGCCCCCCCCCCCCCCCGCCCCCCCGCCCTCGCCACCGCCCCCGCCACGGAACAGCACCAGGATGCGCGTTTGACACTGGTTCTCCTCCCTGCGAAAGCTCCCGCGCCTCCCCGCCGTGTGTTGGCGCTTCTAGAGTTCTATGGCATACTCTTCTAGTGAACCTTTTGTAATAGTTATGTTTTACTAATTTGCAGGAATCATAGTCGCTTCATAAACATTTTCAAGTTAATTCATTATAGATGTTACGTTCTCCGACGATTGTGGCATTCTAACAAGGCAACATTATGGCAACTAATATACTTCAGAAAATGATAGCGTGATTATACTTTTGGTAATAAATCACATACAAATTTCTAACAACTTCAACAAATGAAGTTTTGAACTGTTTTCAGAAATGTTTCAACAACGCAGCTCTCCAACTTTCATTATACAGAAAGCCAATTAACCATTTTGTTCAACTAAAGGTGCTAAACATCACACACTTTCGCGCATAATTTACAATTGCTTCGCAACGCTACATTAACCAAAAGTGTTTTCAAACAGCAAAACTTGTTTGTTTTTTTCGCACCGAAATTTGAACTCAGCTCCTCCGAGTTAATTCACCGTGCGCTTTCCCTCTACCGCAAGGAAACGGATTTGTGCCGACGCTTAAAAATCTAATTGTCTCAATCCCATATTTACAGCAAGTTATTTTCTAAAATTCAAAGAGACCAAAGGAAATGAGGTCTACACCAATTTTTAAGCGATCTTTGTATAAGACATGAAAAAATAAGAACAGTTTTTGAGAAAATATTCTTTTTTATTATTTGCATTAATCTCAACCACAAATAAGGAAAAACTCGTTTCTTTAAAACATTGCATTGGACCTTTTTAAAGAGATGATTTTCGAGAACAGATTTTGTTTCAGGCAAAACTCTCTAGCTTCAATTTTGTAGTTTTAAAATATTGAAATTTTGCAATTTTCGAAAGATCTGAGAGTAGACCGATACATGATTTTTAAGAACTAATTTTTAGAATAGATTTTATTTAAGACAAAAATCTCTTCAGCTTTGTAGCTTTGAAATGATAACTTTTCGCAATTTTTTAGAAAACAGTAAGCGAGAGAGAGAGAGAGAGAGAGAGAGAGAGAGAGAGAGAAGTGTTCGCCGGAAATGAGATTAGCGCGGCGCTAATAGCACCACTTTGATACATATGACGATGAAAGAATTTGATACATATGACGATGAAATTTAGAGCAAGCATTTGGTTCCATTTTCTTTAAAATGTTTAAAAAATATCTTCTTGACCTATATTTCACGCACAATTGGGCGAAAACTACTAAAATTATCGAAAAGTTATACTACATAACCTTAATTCGAGATGTCTGTGAGAGATAAGGTGGCCGTACATCTAGAATAGTGCTACCAAATATTATCCTCATATTATTTCAAATATCCTAATCTATTATTGAATTATCTCAGAATAATTTGACTTTCTATTATCTACAACTACTATTTTATCAAAAGGGATAAAACTACAAAAAACACATCAAGATCTAATTATAACACTCATCTCCCTTACAGGAGACGAGTTGTCTTGGACAATACAAATATGTTTTCAACTGATGTTCAAACTTCTGCTCAATACGTTGAACTTCAAGCAACTGAAGTTCAAAATATGGAATTTTCAACCTTGCAACCACCAAACTATCAACAAGCTTCTATCCAACTACTTCAACATCAACACCTTTTCAAGAATCTTCGGCAAACCTAGTGCCACAACCTGAAACTAACTTAGAAGATATCTCTAGCAACGTTCGTCGTCCTCATCCCCCAGATGCTCCTGAAAACCCTTCCAAATGATCAAAATCATCTACACCCATATATAATATCCCGACCCACTCCAGATACGAAACTTTGTTCCACGTCTAACAGTGATTGGCATCAACTATCCATTATTACTTCAGGACATTGCAAAAGTGGTTCACAATAACTATTCAACCAAATCTCATTTTAATGAAAACCAAATTACTTTTACAGATATTAATGACCATCAGAGCAATCAGACGTCATGAAAATAATAATATACTGATTTTATACATTTCAAAATCCAAGCAAGAAAACGTTCCAGATAATGATTAAAGATATTCCAATCTCATTAAGTGAAATAGAAATTTTAAATGAACTTGACTAGAATATTCAGTGCTTCAAGTTCGTCTTCATGACAAACTAAGGCATCCTCTTCAAACTTGTGCTATAGAATTAACAGACTCCCATCAACCCAGAACTATTTTGAAATTAGATCTGCTATTTCATTCAATTATTAAAGTTCAACCCAAAAACGAATAGATTCACACCTATTCAATGCAAAAATTGTCAGTGTTTTGGACATTCACAGGCCAGTAAATTGAAATCCAGATGTGTCAAGCGTTCCCAACCCCATCAATACTATGTTTGTCCAAAGCCACAGTCAGCCCCTTCGACATGTGTACACTGTGGTCAGAGCCATTCAGCGAATTATGGAGGATGTTCTTTCTACAATCTTGTCCCAAATAATAAAATCAATAAATCTAATAATAATCCACCTTTCACAAATACTTTCTCCTCCTCTACCTCCACCAATAATTCTTCCCATAACACAGAGTCTTACTCCACTACCCCTATTTCTTTACCTCAAACCTCTTGAAAACCTTTTAATTTACATACAACACATTTCCCACCTCTTCCTAACACACAAACTAACATTAACAACCCTTGGACAAAAAACTTACACATTCCTACACAACATATCTCTTCCTCTTCTTATAATATTCAACAAATTGTTACAACAATAATAATACATTCTTTCAATTGTTCCTCAACTTCAAAATATTATTGAATCTTTCTCTCACAATAAATAACTAATAAAATTACCAATTAACTAACACTTCTCAACTGGAATGCCAATGGTTTGAAAAGACAAGAACATACTTTTGAACATTTTGATAAACTCATAATGTAGACATTGCTTTTATAACTGAAACACATTTACCTCCTACCGACAAATTATTTATCTCGAACAATAAAATTTATCGTTTTGATAGAATTAATACAGTTGCCTCAGGAGGAGTTGACCCCTTTATTAAACACTATTCATTCCAATTTAACAATCATCCTATCTTTAATAATCAATATTAATAATATCAATTACAATTTTTCAGTTGCCTACAAACCTCCAAAATACCCTATTCTTCTTGTAACATTTAAAAACATCTTTAACAATATAAACAAAAACATTCTTCTTGGCGATCTAAATTGTAAACATCAAATTTGGGGTTGTAATACTACCAACCAACGCCATCTTGAATTAACAAAGCCTGCGCAGCTACTTCATGACGTCATCAGGAGTGGACAAGTGCCCCGGCAAGCAAGCAAGCAAGCAAGCAAGTAAGTAAGTACTTCGCTCTTCCTGGTAGAAGCTTTTGCAGCTGAAGCTTTTACTAACAAATATTTTAAAAATGGAAATTGATTTGAACACTCCTCGCTAAGTGTATTGTAACGAATATTGCGTCATCCCCCGGCGCCACTCCGAGGTGCCTGCTGGTTACGTCATCTGCCGGCGACCGAGCCGCCGGTGAGCACAGTTGCATCACCTGCCGGCGGATTCCTCCCAGAACAGTCGCGGCGTCCGGAAGGTACTGGATTGTCTTGACAGGTATAAATACGCGACGGCCGGCGACCGCGAAGTCAGTCTTGCCAGGTCCGCAGTGGAAGCTGAGCTGTGAGATGTGTGCATCGCGGTGAATAGCTGTGCAGTGAGTGTGCTCAGTGGAGTGAACCGTTGTCAGTGCATCGTACTGTGGTCAGTGACGTGAACTGTGACCAGTGCATCGAACTGTGATCAGTGCGATGAACTGTGGCCAGTGCTTGGGACGCAATGCGAGTGTGCAGAGGTGAGTGTAAATAACTGAAGAAGTGCCAATTGTAAATAAAGCAAGAGAATTGTAATTATAAATAACTGAAAGCGTAAGTGTAAATAAATAATCAAGTGTTTTCCAGTGATTGTGTTAAGTAACAAAATAAACGTTTTGTTAAAATAATACGAGACTTAATTCACCACCTAGAAACGTAACAATTGGTGTCAGGTGTGGGGTTTCCGGTGCCTATTCGGTGACGAAAAATATCAGTCTTTCCTTTTACACCGTCACTGCATTCAAAGACATGCTGGTACCGCCGTATTAGGTCTTCAGCCTTATGACACTCTTCCCGAGATAAGCCTTTACATGCCTCTGTAACCAGATACCACGAGTCGTTCATTCGAATCGGCTGGCCCCGTACGCTGGAAGTAATGAAAATGAAGAAAAGACCGCACGAGTTTGTGAGCGGGACATGCAGGAGTGCACATTTCACGAGTTTATGTCTCAGTATAATGAAAAGCATCAAGCGCGTTATGGGGTAACAATGGAGGTGCAACGGGATCTGTTTGCGCTACCCCAGGAATATGCATTGGCGCATTGTGTCGCCCAGGATTTAGATATGACCAGAGGTGTTGCTACTGTATTCAAGAGAAAATATGGAAGGATAGAAGAATTAAAGAACCAACAACCAGATACTGGGAAAGTTCTGCATCTGCACGACGTCAGTCACTATGTTTATTACCTTGTCACAAAAAGTAAGTCATATCACGAGGCATCCTATGAAAATCTTTGGGAAACTCTGATTGAATTACGCCAACAAGTACTGCAAGACAACGTCCAGAAGATTGCCATGTCAAAACTGGGATGTGGGTTTGATGGACTGAACTGGAGAATAGTGAGAAGCATGTTGGAAGTACTGTTCCGGTACACTGGGGTTAGCATCTTAGTCTGCAGCTACCACCATGGAATGTTGTCATATCCAAAGAAGACAATTGACTGCCACTTCTTCTAACCTCCAACTGCACTAGAGGCTCCAGCTGCAAGTATCGGCATGATTTCACTAAACGCGCTCCGAGACGGATCGCAACTAAGGAGGGGGTAGTGTAACGAATATTGCGTCATCCCCCGGCGCCACTCCGAGGTGCCTGCTGGTTACGTCATCTGCCGGCGACCACGAGCCGCCGGTGAGCACGAGTTGCATCACCTGCCGGCGGATTCCTCCAGAACAGTCGCGGTGTCCGGAAGGTTCTGGATTGTCTTGACAGGTATAAATACGCGCGGCCGGCGACCGCGGTCAGTCTGAGTCCGCAGTAAGCTGAACTGTGAAGTGTGTGCATCGCGGTGAATAGCTGTGCAGTGAGTGTGCTCAGTGGAGTGAACCGTTGTCAGTGCATCGTACTGTGGTCGGTGACGTGAACTGTGACCAGTGCATCGAACTGTGATCAGTGCAGTGAACTGTGGCCAGTGCTTAGGACTGTGCGAGTGTGCAAGAGGAGTGTAGTGTAAATAACTGAAGAGAAGTGTAGTGTAAATAAAGCAAGAGAAGTGTAGTGTAAATAACTGAAGAGAAGGTAGTGTAAATAAATAATCAAGTGTTTTCAGTGATTGTGTTAAGTAACAAAATAAACGTTTTTGTTAAAATAATACGAGACTTTTAATTCACCACCTAGAAACGTAACAGTATGTTCAACGAAATGTGCAGTTTAAGACGCGTAAATGACACAAGAATATTGAATGCATTAATATACATTCAATCATGTACATAACATTTCCTAACAAAATGTCTGCTTCTTTTTGACAGTTCAGTGTAAAATTGCCTATACTTTGTATCTTTACTCTTCATAGTAAGGGATTGGGATTAATAATGCTGTCCATAAAAATGCTCAAATTAATATTTGGCAAATTATTTAGCCCATAAACAGTAATACTATGTTGAATGCTAATTTTATTGTTCAGAAGCAAAACAAGAAATACTCTGAGCTTTTTCTCTATGGATCAAGGTAAACTGAAAAAAGCGTGGTCCTACAGTCAGAAGAATATTACAAAAACTTTAGTTTTTTACAAAATATAAAGCTTTCTAAATATCTCAACAAATATACAAAATTAACTCTACGCAATGTTATTAAACTATTTCAAATCTGATCTTTGCAATATACTGCACAATAAAAAACAATAATACTCACAAAAAAATCCAAAAATTTATTATAGATCATTACATTAAAACTAAATATTTTTTTAAAGAACATTCTAATAACGTGACCTCTGGTGACAAGAGCAATGACACAGGAATTTGGATAAACATACATAACTTCTTAGTGATACAAGTACTTACAAAACACTAAAAGACAACACTAAATCAATTCAAATTCTATGAATAATCTTGTTCATTCATGGCACAACAGCAAAAACATTAGTTCTTACAAAATAGTTATTTACGATACAAGTGGTAAAAGTGACATTTTATTTTGCGAGCAGGAAAGGTTCTACTCCGTTTTGCAAAACTCGGAGATAAAGATCTTATTGACATTACTTAACCCAACAGAGTACCTCCAATTCTTGCATTCCTGGCACTAGTAATAAATCCATCGTATTGTCAGTTCTTTGAAAAAGTCACTTTCCTCTCATATTTATTTTACAGAAATTTGTAAGTAGCTCATCAAAAGTTGAAATCTTCATTCTCTTCTCTAACTCAACTTTTGATTTATCACAGTTTTTGAGAGCTTCCTGAAACGTTGAATCCTCCAATATGGTCATCCTAGTTGCAGGACGTTCAAATCGACTGTTATTTTTATTTGACCAATACGAAGGACATCCAGGAAGAATCGAGGGAACCTATTGATACTGAAACTTATTCAGAACATATTGATACTGAAACTTATTAATGCTAAAATTGACAAGCGGGTAATAGCATGGATAAGTGAATTTCTTCGCGATAGAAATCAAAAAGTTCAATTTGGACAGTATTTATCGGAAAAGGGTATCATTACTTTTGGGGTCCCTCAGGGCAGTGTCATAGGCCCACTGCTGTTTCTTTTGATTTATCGCTAAATATGACGTCAAAAATTCGACTTTTCGCCGACGACTGTATATTATATAGGGAAATTGCTGAACAGCACGATATGATTCAACTACTGGCCGATTTAAATAAAATAATGATTGGGCACTAGCTAATAAAATGACTATAAATGGAAAGAACAATAAAGCTATCACATTTTGTAGGACCACAGCTTTTCAAACAATACCTTATGACGTAGTTCCCCGAGTCTCGAACTGTAAATACCTTGGCATCTCTGGATAGTAAATTGGGATGGGAGAAACAAACGAACTACGTAGTGGGTAAAGCTTGGAAGTCATTGCATTTCGTCATGAGAAATCTTAAAAAATGCAATACGAAAGAAAAAAATCGCGTATACCTCGCTTGTTAGGCCGGTAATGGAATCTAGAGCTAGTTGTTGGGATCCGTACAGAATAGAACTTCAAAAGAGCTTAGAGAGGATACAAAACAGAGCGGCAAAATACACATTTTGGAGGAACACACCTGTGCATTGGGAACCATTAGGACTCTGGAAGAAAACGGCACGAATTTGCGCACTGTATAAATCTTACGTTGGTTGCTCTGCATGGTAGGAAATTCGGGGAAGGCTAGATAAACCAGATTATTTAAAAACATTTGATCACAAATATTAGAACAAGAATACAAAGAACGGACCTAGGAAAATTCTCCTTTATAAACAGAATAATAGTAGATTGGAACAATTTGCCTGCAGCAGTTTTTGAGCTCTTTCCTTGCTCAGAGTGAGGTTTTGGAAAAAAATATAGGAAATTAGTCAATAGGTGTAAACGTATAGTGAAGTGAAGGGAAAGGTGATATTACGCGTAGTCTACAGTTAAAAAATATTGAACAGTTTAGTATTTAGGTGAAGTGATATGCGGTGCAGTGAAGTGAAGGGAAATGATTTTTTTTTTGTTTATTTCGCTAGCCGAAAACTTTTTTTACAGGCTGTTCTGACAAAACGATATTTATATATTTCTTTATAGTAACGAGTGTTTTACGTTTTAGGAATGTAATAATTATTATAAATATTGTATATCATTACATTGTGATGTTAGATAAAATTGTTTATTAATGTTTGTCTGAATATGAATGAATAGGTGCAGGTTAATGTGTATGCGCGGATTCCTTGGTCTGTGTATGTATGTAAGTATGCGTGTGAGTATGTATGTATGTATGTATATTTGTGTAATATGCAAGTTTATTGATCTATATGTTAGTATTTTCAATTGTAGTATAGGAATGTAAATGGCATCTGCATGTCTAGGTAATGACGAAGATAATTTGTTTTTATATTGATTTTTTAGACATTATTATTTTATTTGTAACTGTACTTCCATATTTCTGCATTCTACCACCAAGCAACATCTTCCCAATTGTAGAGAAAAGCTTCTATCTAACTTAATCACCTAAAATATAGTCCATACCTCGCTTCAATTAACTACTTTCTGCTAGGAAACATGAAAAATGTATGTGGGGGCAACAATTTCCTGATGATGAAGCACTTAAAGAAGCTGTAATGGGGTATCTGGACAGTCAAGATGTTTTCTTCTATTCGGAGAACATTCGATCACTGGAGGCCAAATGGAGCAAGCGGAAGTCAAGAGGAACTTCATTGAAAAGTAATGAGCTAAGTTTTATTATTAAATTTCATATTCATTCTCACGTAGGTAACTTATTGAAAGCCTTCCGTATTGTAAGATACTTTACTATCGCTTTACTTTTTACCACATTCCTTATGATTTGTCTGAATGAAGAAAGATTTGTAAAAGCGATAGGATTCCAGAATGATCAGTTGTTGTTCAGTGGCGTCGTAAATATATTGTTTCATTTTCATTATCGCGACCTTGTTTAAACTCCGTTAAAAATGCTTTTATGGAAGACTGATTAAACCCATTGTCTCACATGCTTGACCAGTTTGGAGAGGAGATACACCAACATCATTATCAAAACTTCAGATTTGCAAAACAGGTATCTTAGATTAGCAGAAGATGCACCATAGTAAGCAATTTCCAACTACACACACATTCACATAGATACTTGTACTGAATATGTTATTCATCTTACTCATAATTTATTCTTGAATCTCCCCCTTCGACCCCAATTTTCAACCTAGGTCAGTCTTCCATCACATGAATGCCTTCGTGGATGCCACTTATAACATTTTAAGAATCTCAGACTCTTAACAAAAGAATAGTTCTAACAAAAAAGAATACATTCACCACAAAAGTGAATTCTTGATAATGCATGCATTTACTTCCAATCAATATATAAACAATAATTGTAAGATCATCAATATGTAATCAATAGCTGTAAGATATTAAATTGTCCGATATATTGAAGTAAACTAGTGGTAGTCAACACCACATACTTTCTAGCATTATTCCTAAATTTGCAATGTACCAAAATTCCCAAGGTTCAACGAAAGTAAGACCTGCGCCATTCCTTGATCGTTCCGGTGTGTGACCATAGCCGTTCCTTGATCTACCTGTGGAATAAAATTGAAGAAAAATATTTGTAGATTTTTTGAGAAAATGTTTTTTAATAATTTGAATTAAGTTTAAACAGAAATTGCACGAAAACTATTTGTGTTTTACAAAAATTGTCCTATTGTATGTCCCACTGAATTCTAGAAGACGTGCACAGAAAATGAAGTTACATTTATGTCCAGAAGCAAAACAAGGGGCCATCTCAGCATTTACTCAATGGATAAGGAAACTGGGCCGAAAAACCTGTCGAGATGGGGAAGCTGTAGTACAATAGTTGTTACAAGTTGATTATACTCATTTATACAGTCCAAATGGTAAATAATGCATTATGTATCATTGTTAAAATTAATGTTACTTTTCTTGTGATGCTCAGTATAGTCTCCAATTGTATAGAAACAGTTTTGCAGCAGAAACAATTTCACTTGGGATTTAAACTTTTCTATTGAATTTAATCGTTTAATGTCATCTGGCAAAGTGTTGTGAATAATGTACATGTGTGTATGTAGATTTTTGTAATGAGCTATTGATACTCTTACCTGATGAATATGATTTCTCGTCAGTGTTATAGTAATAGACTTGACATTTTCTGAAAATATATTCCTGCCCCTTAGAGCAAGTCATTTTTACAAAAACCACTGATTCGTAAATAAAAAGACACGGTATTGAGTAGAATTCCTAGATTAATGTAGAGAGGCTTACTGAATCAACGTGGAGTGGGATTTGGTTATTATTTCGTACAATTCGTTTTTTTGTAATCTAAAAGTCTGGAGCTATAAGATATTCCCAGAATATTATGCCATATCTCAGAGCGGGAATGAACATTATGAAGTATACACTTGAGCAGTATGAAGGCGGCTGGTTGCAAGAATTCTGAAGCATAATGAACTTAATTTTGTGTTCAATTCATTTAAATGGGCGTTCCATTTAAGGTTTGACTGAATTGAGAGACCTAAAAATGTTGTTGCCTTAACATCAGTCAATGGTACACTGTTCATGGTCAATTGAGCACAGAAATTGTTTATTTGAAATGGAAAACTGCATTAAAACCGTTTTCTTTTCGTTTACTATTAATTTGCTATTTCGGAACCAATTTGAAACATCTGATATTGTATGATGATTGATGTCGCAGTCCTTCAACTCACAACATCCCAAAGAAAAAGTAGAAAAAATTCTAAAATATCAACCTCTGGCAAATGAGATAAAGGAAATGTGGAGCGGCGTGGAAATGGTGGCGATTGTACCAATAATTCTGGCGTAGTGGTAGAAATTCCTAAGTTCGCGATTCCCTAAGCTGAACTGCATCTGAAGAAGGGGTTATACATCAGATGCAAAAGATTGTCATACTGGACCACGTTTAACATCGGTAAGGAAGTTTCTGAACATTGGTTGATCCAGTGCTGATTATGACGGATTTGGGCGTGTATCTCTTGTTCATGGTAACCGAGATACATGAGTGGAAACAAGTTAAATTGTGATGATGATGATGATAATAATAATAATAATAATAATAATAATAATATTGTCATAGTTAATAATAATAATAATAATAATAATAATAATAATAATGGCTTTCTTTCATGTAGCGAGACTCAGGAGCCCATCACGCGCTCTTTCGTAACTACATTTCATCATTGCCATGTGAAAACTGTCAGTGGTAATCTCATTGAGTATCTCCAAGCAGCACAGGTGGTCAAATAGAGACCCTAAGCCAAGAAGAAAAATAAAGCTCAATGTACCATCTGGCAGAATACATCATTTATTATTTATCAAACTAGACACCACAAAAATCAAGATTAATGTAGTTTATTAGAATTGTTTAGTGGATTTGTGAATCTTGAATCCTCAAATTTTTTGAAAGGTTAAGTCTGAAATGAAAACAATAAAAATAATATATATAACCTCTGTGGTTTCATGAAATATTGTAGTACTCCATTATTGCCAATATATATTAGAAGTAGAAAGAAATAATCTTCCACAAACATTTTTATAAACAAACTATTCGTCAGTTACAACAGCAGACGTGTTTCAAGGTATTTTCCCTCATCTTCAGTACATCCCAGTAACATGGTTAACATGAATTGTGACATGCTTCTTACATGGTGCAGATGAGGTGAAATACCTCGAAACATGTCTGCTGCTGTAATATATATATATATATATATATGGTGATTGTTGCTCAGAGACAATACATTTCATTGAATGGATTTCCTTACAGGTCACGATTTCTCCATTAGTTGTACCCTGTTTTGATTAATTACAATAGGTTCTTTAGAAATCGTTTATTATTTTTATCAACAAACTGAACAAGTACAAAAATCTGAATCATTGCATGAAGTTTCATTGTGATTGCTGGTAGAGGATAATGTTTATTGTTGTATTGAGTCATGAACTGAGTTTTATGTGGATATATTTATCATCTCGAGTTGTGTTAAACTTTACAAAAGTATAATGATTTTGGATTTTTTGATGGTTTATGCCAGAAATAAAAACAAAAAATAATATGGTTTTTAAAAAGTAATATATTGTGGTAAATGTTGTGCAAGAGAGAACAGCTTTTTGCTGGACCTGTTCACTTCACAATGCTACATCTTCCATTACTGATACGCAGCCACAAGCTGTAAATAATGGTTTTCAATTAAAAAATAAAAAATTGATAGTTAGAAAGCACAAAATTATGGTTATTAAGAAAATGGAGTTTTTGCTAAGTGGCTTTGCCAGCTTAATGGAGTGTGAAAATAAGTATGTTCTAATATCTTTTCATGGCCTTCCAACTTACTTACTGTAACTTACTGGCTCAAGAGCGTCTTAGTTTACACAGTTTAGTGTATTATTTTTTTGACTTGAAGTATTCTTACCCTGCATTTCCATTAACCTGTATTCCTATTTTCCTGTTTCACCTGTTGTCATTTGTGTTCCTGGCTAAAAACATGGCGTGAAAGTGAAGTTATCAGTTACACTTGGCGGTTCTTCGGTCTTGATATGTGTGTTGTTTTTGTTTCTTCTGTCACTGTTTCATATCTCACTGTATGAAACTGTAGCATACCTCACAAAATTTAAAATATTGTAAATTTATGTTGTCTATTTTGATTACCAAATGTAATTCGAGAAATAAAGATGAAATGACTTGCTTTGTTTGTCAAAAGACATTTTTTAAAATAAAAAAAATGAGAAGGAATATGTAGACAAACTGAGTTAGTAGAATTGATTGATCATTTTAATCAGCCTAACCTGCACATATCTTCCATTCTGCCAAAAACGAGACTTAAACCAATTTTACATGACATGCATTGCTATAAAAGGAATCTTTTAGTACAGTTGACTAATTTGCAACAGAACTTCACTCACTTTTTCCTGATGCATGCAGATATTTAGCAAGAAAAACAAATATTTCATTCTAATTGAAACAACAATAATTAAAGCTTTTACATGATGGAAAAAACACTGTTTTTCTAGTAAGACATTTTGACACAAAAAATTCTGACACACATCTTCTTAAATATAGAGATTGCTGCTGAGCACACAATTATTTCTATTAACAGACCTGAAAATGGTTGTAAGCCATCCAATTTTCGAATGATATATTAACAAACACTAGAAAATGCTCATGAATAAAAGAAAGACTGTGTGCTGCCAGGTGTTACATCATTAAAAAGTGTTCTAAGTTTGATAATTCTTAATCAATTTTAAATTAATTCCAGGGTTGAGAACAACTTGCAGCAATACCAAAGAGTAAAATCCAAAATGTAAGCAATGTTGTTAGAAAAGGAAAGAGAATGAATGATCCCTGGAGTCAGGATCAATAATGAAAAATAATCATGAAAAAGAGTATATTCAATTTTAAATTATTATGAGAGGAAATGTGAATTACAACAATAATGTTTGTTGTAACAACAATAATGTTTGATGTAACAACAATAATTTGTTTTCCAAAACAACTTGGAGCTCCAAAAAAAAATAATGTGACATTCTTAAAATGTCAATCCAGAAAGATGGTCAAACTATTCTATTTAAACAATAATTCCAGGGCAGTATCACAAAAAACAATTCGTGAATTTAGCAGTTAAAATATTCCCAAACAGGGCTCAAGCAATGCCAATTACCAGACTTCTCTTATCTCAAATGAAACTACACATCTAGTATGAACATAAGTTGTTGAAATACAAGTATTGTGACAAATATTTCAAATGTTATTCAGTCCTACTTCCCAAAACTTTGTCATTTGGGGTAAAATTAGCATAAATGTTTAAGTTTAATTTTACATTGTTATTCTACTTTATAATATATATATATATATATATATATATATATATATATATATATATATATATATATACTCCTAATTAACTTAAATATGAAACATTGCAATAGCCATATGCACTTTGTACATATAGTACATATACTTGTACACACACACATAGCAGTGAAAACTTGGAATAAGCATGAATAATGGAAGTGTTCATTGCTAACTTGAATATTACAATAAAAAATTCAGCTATCGTCTATATCCGAAGGTGGATCAATGGCTGTGTGTAAAGTAACAGACACACCACGATTCAAGCTCACTGCTGGATAAAACACTCCATAAAGGTCTTGAAACGCCACAGGACCCTGGAAAAGAAAAAATTTTAGCCCATGTGATAAGAACAAGCTCTTTGGAACTACTGTAGTTTAATGAAAAGGTAACACGAAGATGAAAGTGAAGAGGAGGACGAAAAGATGTAATGTGATAATTTTTCCTCTAATTTTTGACTCATTTTCATTTACATCGTTCATCATCACAAATATTGTTCACAGTATGCACATCAGCGGCGCCAATAAAACAGTTTTTAAACTGAATTTAGAGGTGCCACAAATCCCATAAACACCACATTTTCGGCTTTTTTCGCTACATTATAGAAGATAACGAATATTATTTACTGGTCTTTTTATCAACGGATTTTGGTTCAGGTGGTGCCCATGTAACCCGTTAACAATTTTATGATCATCAAACATTACTTATTTCACTCAAACAGGGTACCACATTAGCCAGAGTATGACCAATTTCACGTTAGACAATAGAAATAGACACTTTTCAAATAGCCATAGTTCCATAAGTTTGTATTTCAAATGCTTTTAAATTAAATAAGATTGAAATCTCTGCTTCAAGAACTTTTGTTTCGCATAAGTTAACTATTTCACTGCAATCGGCGAGAGAGAGAGAGAGATAGAGATAGAGAGAGATAGAAAGAGAGAGAGAGATAGAGAGAGATAGAGAGAGATAGAGAGAGATAGAGAAATAGAAAGATAGAGAGAGATAGAGAGAGATAGATAGATAGAGAGATAGATAGATAGATAGATAGAGATAGAGATAGAAGAGTGTGTGTTACCGCAATACTCATAAAATACAAGTGAGAAAATAGAAATGAATACAAGTATCAATAAACCCCAATTCCTCATGCACTTCCGTGAAAAATTTAATTGCAAGAACTTCAATCATGCAAAAGCTGCAGGAGGTACTAAAGTTACGTGTCTCACTCTGTATCTATGTATGTGTACATATAGTGTCCAGAAGTTCCCGTTGCAAAACAATACACCAGATTCTATATTGAATTTCATAGTGTCAGATCAATAAACCTCTTTCAGAATGGAGTGTAAATGCTACTTCTGGGCGCGAAATAAAACCGGCTGCTGCGTCTGTACGACACCGGCTTGCAGCATCTACCAGCAGAGTTGGGCGTAGCGTCATTTCTCCGCGTTTTCAGTGGAAACAGTCGAGGAGAAAACATCGCTTACTTCACTGAGTGTACATTAGTACTAAATATTTTGCTAGTACTATTCATTCACTCTATTAAATCTACTTAATATGCATTTTTGTTATAAATTATAACCACAGTAAACAGCAGTGCATCTATATGCAATGCCGATCACTAACCACGCTTTCTGGAAAGTAACAAGACTCCTGGAATGCTCAATTATTGAAAAGTTAGAAGTATTTTTTAGCGTATCTTCAGGAGGGCTAATGCCTTATGCTTTAGACAACCGCATACAATGAATAGAAAGTCAGGCGGTTATCCTTAATATCGGCACATGCTAACGGCATTTGTAGCTAAAATGATCCCTCATTACACTATTGAGTTTATTCAATGCTTTTGAGCATGTAGTTCGAACTGATACTTTTGCCAGTTTCATTTTGTGGTGTCGCAAGCAGATTTGGGAATGTCTGCAGCAGACAATTCTGAGTGCTCAGTCAACCTATCCTACACGGTGTCGAGATTAGCCGTGAGTAAATGGCACCTCCAGTGGAAGGTATGCTCCAAACGACGATTAACAAAAAATCAGTGTACTATATGGTGTTGATGCAAAAGAGAAAAAAGTAGGACATAAGTAACGTATTATACACTGGTGTACACATACTTTCGTAACGCACAATGTCGTTCTCGCGCGCGAAGTACTGCGTTCCACCCAGTGTTGACACTATTCGCACTATGCCACCAGGCATTAGTCTGATGCTACGTCAGGTCGAAGCTTGTATCATTGGCGCAGTCACATTTAGGTGCTACTGCTCTACACTATTCCGATGGAAACACCGACGCATTTAATATTCGTAGCTACTTAGTACAGCACAGAGAAACAGCAGTGAAACAAACTACAAAGCACCAACTTCGACACGAAATGCATTCACAGATTCTCCCAGACTTCGGGAGAGTGGCATGCGATCACCTTGCCCCAAGAAGGCCCGAGTATCTTTTAAACTTCAAGAAAGGGGTTCTTGAAGTCATGTATCGCGTCTTTGGAGTTCCACGAAGCATCGTAAAGCGTACGATGCAAAAACATCCTTTTCGAAACGCATTCTTTTGAGAAGAGAGTGTTTCATATCAGTCTATAGGATTATCCCTTAAGCAAGAAAAAAAATTTCTAGGTTTCTGGGAGTTAACTGAATACCCACTGTTCCTTCAAAAAGTTTTCTTTGGGGACGAGGTAACGTTCAAAGGGGGTTATCAATAACCACGTCTGAGTGGAAGAAACCTACTTCCAATTCGTTTAAAATCATTTACCAAGTTATCTAATGCTTAAGGCTATTGTTAAACTGAAGCTGCCCCAAAAATATTTCATTCATCACTTGAAGCATCAGTTATAACCGTGCGCTTAGAAATATTACGTTCACTATTTTAATGATCGAGCATTTTAGCTACAAAATGGTTTTGGCATGTATTTAGCGATATAAAGGATAGTCTGTGGGGACTTTCATTTATCATATGAGGCTACATAAAGTGTGACCACAATTTTTCTGCAACAAATTTCCCTGACGTTTCCGGGTTTTCCAATCAATATGTTTTCCCTGATTTATTATCTGTCAGATCATATTTTTCTTTTTTTCTTCAAGGATTAGGTTCTTCAAACTGCTCCGGTGCCCGTTTTGCTCAATGTTCCAATCTCTCTTTCCTTTTGGTTGCATTGACAAAGCTGGAAGTCTGCTACTTGGCATTCATCGTATATGTTCACACAATTTTCTGTTATTTGTTACCAGCTGGTCAAGCAATAGTTCTACCCGAAGTTCCTTCGATATATCAATATTCCTTTTTTAAAATTTAATAGTGAATACCCTAAGGTATCTCGAATAAATTTCATTTCTGTTACCTGTACTTTAGATTTGTCTCTTTTTGCCATTACTATAGCTTTATTTCCATATGTTCAAATAACCACAGCTACAATATTAAAAATTTTAACTCTAGTATCTTTTCAAGTTTTATTCCCTAATTTTCTGTGAATTGTTCCACATATGTTTTGAAAATTATTTAATTTTACATTTAAGTGAATGTCTTTTCCGTACGAATGTGGCATTCCAGATTCTTAAAGTATTCTACCTTATATTATTTGTTCTATTACTATTATAGTTGTTACTAGTATTTTCATTGAAATACCATTTTTTTGTTTTCTAAGTAAATTTTAAGATTAAATTCTTTTGTTAATTGACTTAAAATTAAAAAAAGCTCTCTGTAATTTATTGTGTCCTGAATATCAGCGTATAAAGGAGTTCGCAAAGTTTCTTTTCAGGTAAATTCAGGGTCAATTAAAAGTTTTCATGTTGTAAACAAATCAATATAAATATTAACTAGTGGTGCTAAAACAGCATATACTTTCTTGCCCCATAGTAACAGTTTTGTAATCATAATATAACGATTTTGTAATCATATATATCGATTAAGCAAAATAAGGTTTATAACGAGTTATTTTACTTATTTGACATTGTGACCTCTGTTGTGCTTATTTTCTGTATCTTAGCTTTAATAAGTCAGATTCATAAAAATGTATTTATTGTGTTGGAAGGCAGATTAACGGGGCTTGGTCATAACTAAACACGAACTATAAGTTAGTTGTTTGCCGACGTTTCGGAAAATTTATTTCTATCATCAGGACTGGCAACCAAAACATGAAAAGATAATTAATACATGTGCTGATGCTCCTCCATTTCAGGAGGAGCCTGAACCTGCCGTCCAATATTTCATCAATTGGTCATTAGGAATTCTTCATTTGTTGTGTTGTTATTAGAGCGGGCATAAAGTTTTCAAAAAGCCCGCTCGGGCATAAAGAATCAGAAAGGCCTGCAAGAGATTAACAATGCGGTTACTTGTTTTTCATGTCCATAAACACACAGCAATGAACTAGTAAACCATAAAATTATTTTTCGCCGTGTCTCCAAGATATTCTAAGTTCATTCTTAAATGTTTCATTTTCTTTTAAATGAAAAACAAATTACACGTTACACGAATTACACATTACTCCTTGTCTGAACATGTAATTCTAAATACTCCATACGTTTTCACACCTAAGAAAATTTCCCAAAATTCTCATTACTAATAGAAGAAAAAACGTTTCGTTTCCATCTGCATTCAGAATTCAACATGTGTATGGGCTAGGAAGGGATACCAGAATTTAAGAATAGTACAATATCAGATGTTTCAAATTGGTTCCGAAATAACAAATTAATAGTAAACGAAAAAACGGTTTTAATGCAGTTTTTCCATTTCAAATAAACAATTATTGCCCCATTGAAAATGAACAGTGTACCATTGACTGATGTTAAGGCAACAAAATTTTAGGTCCTCTCAATTCAGTCAAACCTTGATGGAACGTCCATTTAAAATGAATTGAACCTAAAATTAAGTTCATTATGCTACGCGTTCAAATTCTTGCAAATTCAGTCGATCTTCATACTGCTCGTTGTGTATACTTCGCAGATATTTCATTCCGCCACAGAGATATGGCATAATATTCTGGGAAATACATCTTATAGCTCCCAGACTTTTAGATTACAAAAACGAATTGTGAATAACCAAATCCACCCACGATTCATGTAAGCCTCTCTTCATTAATCTAGGAATTCTACCATTACCGTGTCTTTTTATTTACGAATCAGTGGTTTTAGCAAAAAATAGCTTGCTCAAGAGACGGGAATATATTTTCCAGAAAATGCCGAAGTGTACTATAACACTCGACGTAGAAATCATATTCATCAGGTAAGAGTATCAACAGCTCATTACAAAAAATTTACATACAATACATGTACATTATTTTACAACACTTTGCCAGATGACATTAAACGATTAAATTCAATAGAAAAGTTTAAATCCCAAGTGAAATTGTTTCTGCTGCAAAACTGTTTCTATACAATTGGAGACTATACTGAGCATCACAAGAAAAGTAACATTAATTTAACAAGTACATAATGCAGTATTTGCCATTTGAACTGTATAAATGGTATAAACAGCCTGTAACAACTATTTTACTACGTTCCGGGTCAATGACCCCCATCTCGATCAGGTTTTTCGTCAGTTTCCTGATCCATTGAGCAAATGCTGAATGGCCCTTGTTTTGCTTCTGGACATAAATGTAACTTCATTTTCTGTGCACGTCTTCTAGAATTCAGTGGGAAATACAATTATTCAAATTATCGTTTCCATGTTGTCGCGGCAGGAAGTAATAAAAGCCAAAATTTATTGCTTATTTATCCTTGAAAATAGAGTTTATTACATGGGAGTTTTTTTGATTGTTTTTTTCTCCCTTTCAAAATTCAAAATTTATTGCTTATTTATCCTTGAAAATAGATTTTATTACATGGGAGTTTTTGTTGTTTTTCTCCCTTTCAAAATTCAAAATTTATTGCTTATTTATCCTTGAAAATAGATTTTATTACATGGGAGTTTTGTTTTTTTCTCCCTTTCAAAAATTTAAAATTTAAGTAGTATATGACTTAGTGTAGGGATCACAGAATTTTGAAAATGTGCACACAATTCACTTTTCCCCATAGCACGTCATACGCAGTTTTTAACTGTTTTTTTGACGTAAAATAAATTAAAATAAATAAAAAAAGAAAACGTTCACAGAATACATTTCATCCCATATAGTACGTTACACTCAGTTTTTCGGTTTTTGACGTTAAATAAAAATATAAATAAATAAAAAAGCCTCATAATTATCCCATGTCAATGTTCAACAAAGAGAAGAATTCAAAAGAATTTCACATTTCATTATCTTATCTTGCCGTTCAACAATGAACTTCTCAAAATTCTATCGTTGCATTGATCCCCAAGGCAGCGTTGGTAGTAATATGAAATTAAAGTTAAAATGTTCGTACAAATTTGTTACTCCATTTTTTCAATTTTTCTTGCATGTAAAGTATCAGAAATAATGCTAATATAATCCATACAACCAATTCAAATGAAGCGTCTGTGATGCGTCTGCGTCTGCGTTGCGTTGCGTTTATTTCAGACAGTAGTCACTTCTTTTACAAATGGAACATACCATAATCAGCGATTAATGGCCAAAATTTCTTGAAGAAAAAAAAAAACAGTGTTTGTTAGTTCAAAGTTAAATTTATTACATTCCTTCAACCTACATTCTTTTATACGAACATTTTCCAAACGCGTCTCAAATTATGTTCACGATGCGCAAGAAATTCGAAGCAGGCGACTATGTTTGACGTCAAATAACACAAAAAATTATATTGTCCAAAAATTCAACATGACTTCTTGAAGATCTGTTCTTGATGAACACAGTTTATTATGAAAAAATGAATCTTCACAATTGTTGTAGGAGGACGCGGAAAAAAATTAATTTTTTGAAAAATCAGGGATTTTAACGAACATGAGACCTCCACCATTCTGTTAAGCGCTCTGTACGCTAAAGTAAAAAAAAAAAATACTAATATTTTCGAAAAATTGAACATGACATTATTTGAAGATGTTTTTGATGAACACATTTCATTAAGGAAAAATGTTTATCTTTATAATTGTCGTAGGAAAACGCCAAAAAATGTGAATTTTTGCAATTTTCAAAAATCAAAATTCGACAAATCGACTGAATCACATGAAGACAAATCTCGAACAGGGCGACCTGTTCGTTCCTACGATGATAAATCTGAGAGGTCCAAACGAAGACTCGCTGCAAAATTGTCTTTCGAAAACGACCATCAGGCAGATTTAATGGTGAAAGCTACAAGCATGTCATCTCGAGCTTCGGGGAAGAGAGATCTAGCTGTTGTTCTGGATCAAGTCAAGTCACAGACCATCTAAAATTTAAAAAAATATTATGCAATTCCCAAAACTACCAGGTGCATTATCCGAAGAGGAGGCATTATGCTATTTGCTAGATAACAACAGGCAAGCAACAGTATATAAACACTAGGCTACTATCTAAAACCACAATGCAGATATTTTCCCATCCCCTTACGAGAGAAGTAGAAAAGAGCAAAAGCAACAAGCAGACCTTCAGACTTACATGTCACAGATGGTGTGGCTAGAGCCCCATTACAGTCCTGTTAAATCATACAGCAAGGAGAATAGTTCTTCAAAGATTATATAATTATTCACAAACAATTTGTAATGCACAACTAATTTGCAGTTACAGCTTTGATGGGGAGCTCGGACAAAGTCTCTATAGGCAAATTTCTTCTTCCTTTTCTCAGGCCTTGGAATCGACGATATTTGCCACAACACTTATACCCTTGCGCTTGGTAAGTCCAAATAGCAGTCTATGGAACAACCAGACACCTCAGCCAGTCAGGTTCTGCAGACCAATAAAATTAGGAATAAAAGAAGAAACCAGCAAGCATGTTCTCCAGGAAAAATTAAACATGGAGAAAGAAATTCATGAACTCAGCGAAGTGAAAATTGTGCTTAGCAATGGACAGACTATAAGGGTTTTATTTGCTCTATATTTGACATTAATTGATGGTAAAATTTTATATATAACAGGAAATAGATCTAGTCCAACCTGCCCTATTTGTGGCGCAAAACCTCTTCAAGTAAAGATGCGGCAGAATTTGCGCACTCGAAGTTTTGCCTACGCCTGCTTTACAATTGGGAGTAAGCCCCTGCATCTTTGGATTAAGTTCTTTGAATGCGTTCTGCACATAGCTTATAGACTCGATTTAAAAATATGGCAAGTCAGAGGTGATGTAAATAAAAGTTTGTTGCTAAGACGAAAATATTCAAAAATTGTTTTGGGAAAAAATGTTCCCAAAACATCTTCATGTCGATAAGGTGGAAGATAACGGTCGCGGTTCGTCTAATGACGGAAATACGGCACGACGCGCCTTTTCGGAGCCTGCAGTTTTTTCACGAATTACTGATGTATGGAAGGCCTAATTCAGAGATTTAGGATAATCCTGATAGCCATGTCAATACAGCATTTACCCTGAATTATTTGGCAAATATTGTACGAAGACTGCTAAAGTATACAGAAAACAGATTGGTTTCCAATGCCTGTAAGTGTTCATAAAGTTATTGTTCATGGAAAACCCACACTTCAGAATTGTATACTGCCACTTGGATACCTGGGAGAAGAAGCTTCAGAATCCAGAAATAGACTGTACAAAAAAGACAGAGAGACTCACGCAAGAAAAGACAGCAGAATCCACAACTTAACAGACATCTTCAAGAGAACTTTGGAAACATCGGATCCCATCATTTCGACTGTCGGGCTCCAGACAAAAGTTCAAAATAATACGAAAAAGACTTCCACTTGAAGTAGTCAAAATGCTCATTGCGCTGCACAGAATCAAGTTCATACAAGCAACTCAGGAAATATCTGATCTTGTTGATCTATCGGATGAGGATGCTATGGAGTAGATTCTTTCTAGTGATCAGAGTGAACATTACTTAATATTAAGAATATGAATGATGTCTTTTTCTTTCACAACAATACGAACTCTTGTTAAATGAAAATACAGATGAATAATTTCATAATAACAGTTTTCAAGCGAATTTTTAATTCCCACCTTTTCCCATCTGAAGACATGAGCCACCATCTTGAAATTATGCAACAGATACTATGGTAAATGTATTATATTCTTTAGGTCTATATATGTATACATATATATGTCTATATATGTATGTGTCTATATATTCAGGCGATTTGCTCTTCAGATAACCGAGTTATGACTTTTGGCCACGGAGAGCGTTGAGTCCATGGCAACGCCTTCAGTCTGAGCGTGGAATTCTTGTTTAAACTGGAAGATGGTAGGCAGGCAGACCTCCGCTAGTTTCGCCCACTCCGTCGGCAGCTGGTGTTCCCAGAGCTTGTCCTCCAGGATCCTGATTCCATCACTGTCAGGGACCATACGGAAAAGAGAGGTGACATCAAAGCTCACAAATATAACGCAAGGACTAGTTCTGATGGAGCGTATAAGTTCAATGAAATGTTTGGAATTGAGGATGGCAGATGGCAGGTTGTTGGTGAGGGGTTTCAGTTTGTTGGCAAGAAACGGACCAACTGCTGAGAAGGTGAGTTGATGGCGCACTATAGGGCGGAGAGGCACGTCCGGTTTATGGATCTTCGGAAGACTATAGATACGGGGTGTGCGGTTGTTATCGAGCTTAAGGCGTCTTGTCTTCCTCGTTAACGGATGACGCTTCAGCGATGATGGCCATGGCTTCGTGCATCAATTTCGGAAGAGGATTCTTGTCCAGTTACCGGTATGTATCCCCGTTACTGAGGGTGTTGGTCATCTTGGAGTGGTAGTCGGAAATCTCCATCATCACCACAGTAGCGTTGCTTTCATCAGCGGGAATAATGACAATATCATCGCGCTGTTTTAGCTGTCTTCTAGTTAATCTCTCTTCACGGAAAATATTACATTGTGAGGAGATGGTCCGGGCTAAGATGGTGCTTGTGTCCCTAATCCCGCTCACCCTTTCTCTCCCATATAAGGCGGCATCGCTAGCCATTTGGCAGCAGTACGCTCTGAGGAAGGCCACATGTTGGCCGAAACGTCCGCCACCACTCCAGAGACGCGGCTCATCCCGCACAGTACGCAGTACAAAACGCACATATCGCAGAACAAAAACACATGAAAATCTTTAAACACTAAAAGGGTCCACAGAGCACTTGCATTTCGTTTTCAGAAAACATTATCACAGGTAGTAGCTTGTCACACTTGGATATTGCCGTCTGGGTAACAGCGCACGAATGAAGAGTGGCGTGAGAATACAAGGTGAGCGAATATCGTGGGTGATCGTGACGGCGCGGGGGCGCTGAAAAAACACCGCAGCCACGGCGTCGGCAGGGCTATCTGCGGATTATTCTGGCCCAGTGGGTTGGTGGCGGTGGTGGCGATGGAGAGCCACGCCACAATCGGCCAGTGCGTGGGTGAAGCGGCGGATAACCAGCCAGCGGATATCCCGAGATACTCGATGTTTGGCGTGGGTTGGAACTGGCTCTTTGCTTTGCTGATATAGAAGCCCGTCTCGACGAGTGCGTTCATGTGCTGAATTAGCCGTTGTTTCTCGTTTGACAAGAGGTCGTCGTAGTAAATGCAAGGTGCGCGAACTGCATTGATGCTGGACAGCGGCGCGTATGGCTATCTGCATTAATATGGAGGACACGGCCCAGCGCACACGAAGTGCGGCAAAAACAAAATAGCGGGACGGACATACTATGCCAAAGTACTTTTGTGTTGCGGGATAGACCGGGAGATGGTAAAAACCATCTACCGAATCCTCGCGCACACCCCACCTATAACAGTGGATATCTCGTAAGACTGTCGTAGGGGACAGTAGGTTGAGGCGGGTGCGTTGGAGCAAAACTCAGTTCAGGCGGACATGTCTACGATAAGGCAAAGTTATGTGATCGCGGTTTGGGTTCCACAAAGCAGAAGAATAAATCGGGGGTACCTGTTGCACCTCTCAGTACTCCCGCTTGCGTCATGTCGATGGCTCTGGCGAGTCTCCGTGAAGTGGGGGCGCAATGCGAGTGGGGCGCCAGCGGGCGGTACATGCCGCCCGCCCGCGGAAAAGAGCGTGCGAGGCACACTGGGTGTGACCAACGTTCTCGTTCTCGTCGGATTCGGGACACTACAAGTAACTGATGTTTTTATCTGGGTGGGTTACTACCTCTCTACGAACCACCATCCGGAGGAGGGAGAAGTGAGTTTGGACATTCCTTGTCCTAGGATTGCCTTCTCTGCGATTTCGAGGGTCTTCCTCCCAGTTTCTCTCTTTAGGTGTTTTTAGGCCCTCAAGATTCCATTGCTCGCTCATTCGCGCTCCAAACAGGGAAGCCATTAGCAGGAAGGAGACAACTTATCCTGCCCAGTCATTCGGTCTCAGTTAGACGGTATCCGTTGACCATCCCCAACTGCACGTGAAGGTGTGGTTGGAATTTACCAACTCATTAAGAAGACAGGCATTTCTTTCTCTCTTCAGGGTTTCTAAAAGTACTCAGTATGATCAATAAAATAAATATGAAGAGAGCAAGAAATGTTCCAAAATTCGCATACCATTATTACTATTTTTATTAATATAAATATAATCATTATTTAAATTAGGATTCACTGGATAAATCAAACATTATAAGAAAAAAAGGCGATGATTACAGTCAATAAAATATATTTAGAGCAGACGTTTCGGCCTCAATTGTGAGGCCCTCTCCAGTGTCTGAAAGGTCAACACACCAATCAGTTATAATTTTACATAATATTACAGTATAAAACAATTTAATTTTTTTAAACAAACACAATGAGAAAAAAACGTGGTACCTGTAATTTGCTTAGGTTAAATTACACCATAATGTTGAAATGTTAATATAACCAGGCACTTCTGATCTGAACTAATAGTGGTCTAATGAACTATATTAAAGAGGCATAGCGAATTGTAATTGTTTATTTTGGAAGACTTCTTCCAATTAAAAATTGACACTTTAAGATATCGGCGCATGTTCGTTACACAACGGTTCCTGGTACTGTGTAAGTGGTGCCAACTTCTGTACAGTAAGACATCGCAAGTCTAATTGATTCAGAAGATAAAGTGGAGGGGGAAGGGAGCCATAGGTTACTCTGTATGTTTACATACAGAGTAACCGAGAGAGGTGAATATAGTGAAGAGAGGTCAGAGTAACCGAGAGAGGTGAATTTATGCTAAACAAAGAAAATTGAAGAATTAAAGCCAATGTGTTGAAACATAATTTACAAACGGGTTAAAGTGAAACAGGGAATAGAGGGGGGAGAGAATCACCTATAAAGACTTAATTAATCATAAATATGGTTAAGGTTGGAGAAATCTTTTTGGTCATTGAGGATAGAATTTTGTTTTTTAATAAAGAGCATTTCAGAAATGCTTGATTTGAATCATTTTCTCTCAAATAAGGCTGTAGAAATTAGTCTCTCGTAAGCTAAAAGCTTGCAGAGAGAGAAGTTCGTCATTTAACAATCTCCGCTAGGAGCTTAAATTCATACCCCATGAGGTCGTGCCATCGGCAATATCTCTTATCTTACCACTGTGCAGAAGACATGCTCCACGGTAAGATCTATTATGCAGTATTCGCATTGGGGACCCGTGGAGGAGATAACCGTGGGAGAAATGGCAGTGACCGACCGATCACAGTGATCTGAAGGCGAGTTAACATGATCTCTTCGCGCCTAGCACCACGAAATGAGGAAGATCAAGGATTTATGAAAACCTTGATTCTCGTGAGGTTAAAATCTGAGTTCTGCCACTCTGCAATTCGTTGAGGATTGAGCGTTTGATAAAGCCTAGTATCTTCCATTAGGGACTGCAAGATGTCTAACTCTTTCTTCGTGGCAGACTTTGCTGCCTGGTCAGCTATTCACTTCCTCTTATTCCCGTGCCCAGGAACCAACAAAAGACCAAAATATAACGGCGGACCAATAGATAATGGATTTGAGGTGCTTGATGATGGTCTAAATGCATACGAAATCAAGTGGGTTGATTGGAAGACTGCTTGGCGTGACGGAGTATCCACAGTGGATAATTTCGCGCGATATGCGGCAGTCAAAATACCTCGCTTTCGGCTCAGAGATGGTTTTCCAGCCTCTGCCCAGAGGCATTCCATTCGACTCGTGCGGTAGGCGTCTGTACTGATGTTTATACCGTCATTGCGTGTGGTATTTAATTGGCGGAGGCTGATGGTGTAGCCCCGACACTGTACATTCCCTAATCAAGATAGAATTGGATGAGGTTCTAGACACACGCAAAAGACACACCGTCTGCGCCTCAAGAGCTACCAGTAGAAGTGCGAAGGAGATTTAAAGGTAATACACATCAGTCATGTACTTTTATGGATGTGTTTTCGCCAGGTTAGGCTCTTGTCGAATGTGCCCAAGGAAGGTTGCGGATTAAAATGGAAGCAGCTGTCCCCCAAGAAAAAGGTCCGAGTGATTATGGAGGTGATGAATTCTGCAGAAGTGCATGCAGTTGGTTTTTGAGGTGGAGAACATGAATCCTGTTTTATCGCTCCATTCCTGTAGTTTGTTGAGCACAAGTTGTAGTTGCCTCTCAATAACATGCATGCAGGAGGAGCAAAAAATTGGAAAGTCGTCAACGAACAGTGATGCCTTCACAGGCTCCCGGATTACTGATGCCATACTGTTGATAGCAATGGCAAACAGAGTAACACTCAATCGATCCCTGGGGAACACAGTTTTCTAACTGGTAACTAGAGGATAACGCATCACGGGGCGGACGTCGAAAGATCTTGACGAATAAAACCAAAAACTTAGAGAGCCGTCTCCTAAGGTCAAAGAATACCAAGTTGCGAAGAATACCGTACCTCCAGATAGTGTCATACGCTTTCTCTATATCGAAAAATTGCTACCAGGTGCTGACGTAGCACGAAAGTGGAAATCTGCGTAGCAAGGGTGACTAAGAGGTCATGGTTGACTGTAGCCGCAAGCCACATTGGAAGTGACGTATAGGTTCAGTGACATTATAGGATAAATAGGTTCTTTTATTCCAGCCAGACCAGACGTGTATTTACCATTCACTCCCAGCTTTTACAGCTTGAAGGGGTTGTTCTATCTTTTCCTTCTTTAGGAACTGGAAGAACAATGAAAGCTTCACGCCAAATCACCGCGTATGGCATGTTCACCCACATCCTTGTTGAAAATGCCGAGAGAACGTCACGGAGGCGTTTTCAGGTAGGTGTTTCAACATTTGGTTATGTATCTGGTCAGGTCCTGGAGCAGAATCTTTCGCACAAGCGAGGGCACAGGAGAATTCGTCCATGGAGAAAAGGCATTGTAATCTTCCTCCACGCGACTCGAGGAGTTTTCCATTTTTCTTTTCTTTTTTGAAAGCCAGGAGGATAGTGTACGAAGATGGATATATGATCGTAGTGAGAAGCCAATTCTTCGGCAATATCTTCTGGAGATGTAAGGAGATTGCCATTTACCAGGAGCCCTGAGATAGACGGTCCATCGATCTGTCGGACCTTTCGCCACACTGTTTTAGGGGATGTACGGCAAGAGTGATGAGATAGCTCTCCAGGACGCAGCCTTACTTTCGCGAATGGTCAATCTAGCTCAGGCTCAGGATCTTTTATAATTTATTAGGTTATCCATGGTTGGGAACCTACTGAGCTTTGCCAATGCGCGCTTCCGATCACGCACCGTAGTGGCACAGTCGGCATTCCATCATGGCTCAAGTGGATATCGTGGGTGACCCGACGACTTCGGGATGGCAAATGAGGCCGCACGAAGAACTGTGTCACTAAAATAGGCAACCATAGCACCGATATCCTTGAGCAGTTTTCCTATATTCATATTTCTTTCTCGAATGTTTCCCACTCAGCTCGGTGGATTAGCCAGCGAGGAGGGAGGGATTATCGAAGCTGACGAGAGTGGGGACGTGGTCACTGCCATGCAGGTCGCCACGGACAGTTCACTCGAAGATTGTAAAAGAGAGGGACTACAGAGAGCTAGATCTAGGGACGAAAGTGTTTGAGCTACGGAAAATGTGTTTCTTTCGCGAGAGTTTTGTTATCAATACTATTTCCAGTACATTTGCCGCTCGAGCACAACCTTGTGTCACCCCAGGCGGAATTGTGGGCGTTGAAGTCCCCCACAATAAGAAAGGTGCGGGCAACTGAGGAAACACGTCTTCCAGATCTTTCGCTGAAGTCTTGTCCAGACGGAATATAGACGTTGCAAATAGTAATAGAAATAGTACGGAAATACACACGAACGCAAGATAACTGAAGATCTGCAGAACGCAAGATAACTGTGAAGATTTCTTCACAGACCGGAGAGTCTGTGACAAAAGAGGCGACTCCGCGATGGGCACGGATGCCATCATCAACGTCCTGCCTGTAGCAACAATAGCCGCATAGAGAGAGGGAGTGCTCAGAACGGAGATGCTTCCTGCAGACAGACAACCACGGGTCTATGCAGACATTATTAGCTTTAATTCGTCCAAACGGGTACGAAAGCCATTTAGGTTCGACAAAAGGAAAGCCACAGTTTTTAGTTGTTAGCTCCTGGAGGAGTTATGTATCGGGTTTCTTTTTCTTTTTTCTTCTCTGTTAGAGAGTGATATACTGATTCGTGCGGAGTTCCTCGTTCCCTGCAGACTCGTCTTCACTACTGCTGGAGAGAGTCGCATTTGTTGGGAGACCCCGGTCCCTTGATAAGGGGACCTAGATCTAGATGTAAGGCCTGTCGGTCTCGCTTTCTTTTGATGCGTTTGTTTTTCGATTTATTTACGCTTTTCGTTTCCTTTTTAGTGTCAGATGGGAGAAAATATTTGGAATCTGCATCCCCGCCGATGTCTTCAAACGACGCCTGACAGGGAGCACCGCGCACAGAGGTAGCTTTAGGTGTCTGGGTTTCAAAATGTACTTTCGTCTCTTGACCCACGGTGTCAGCGAAACGTCGGGCCATGACCACGGGTATCGCGTCTGGAACCGACGCCGTGCGTCCGGAAAGGAAACTTTCTCTGATATCCTAATCTTCTGGATCTCCCTTGTAAGAAAGGGCACTGGTTCGAATTGGATGGGTGCTTCCCAGAACAGTTTATGCCTCTTGCAGCTGCGGAGCAGTTAGAATCGTTACACGACTCCCTTCACGAAGTGGGAAGCTGTAACCGCCCATATATGGTTACATTGATTTTCAGAGAAGCACCCGAGAACGTCAAGACACGACAGATGCAATTATAGTGTAACCGAATTACAAGAGATCGCGCCAGCAGTAAATGGTATCCCTTGCGAGAATTTATTAAGGTTTCTGAACGCACTCGCGTAGAATAGCACCAGAACCAATCAGAAATCACCCTTGAAAATATCAGCACTAGCGCAAAGCACCGCTACGAAAAGCTCTCTCTTTGCTGCCGACCGCCGATCTGGACGCACCGAAACTGTTCGTGTTGGACGGAGAGGAGAATTCGCCGTATTTCGACGATAAGAAGCTTGAAAAAGGTAATTCGTCTCATCATGTTAAAATAACGATACCATGTATGAAAGAATTGAGAATTTTAAATCATGAATATTCTGATAAATTCACGTGAACGCATTACGTAGAAATATACTATTTTCTATCAACGAGAAATAGTATATAAACATTCAAGAACGTATACTGAAGTAGAAAGCATGTGCCATAGGAAATGTTTCTTTCTGGCACCTCTTTGTTTTTCGTCTTGGCTTACCACGTAAGAAATTCATTACGCGGAGATATTGCAGTCATATTGTATAAAATTCGGAGGACTGTGGAAGCGAGTCATCGGGGGACGTTTTCGCCGAAGCAAGGGGTTGCCACGACCTTGAAAGGATCTGGGTCGCCGTCGCCGCTCCGAGCTGTGGAAATATTTCTTCGAGACGGGTCGTGAGTCAGATAGGAGAACTTTAAAACATCAACAGATATTCTCTTAAAAAAACTGTTTAAAGAAACGAGAATTATTCTACAGAGACAGAATTCACCTCACTTACAGACATAGATAATTGAGTAATTAAATTAAAATCATTTTAAACGTAATCTTTTACAATATTGCAGTCGTAAAGGAAGCTAATTCATGTAAGAATTGTAACAACCTATTTTTCTTCATTTTTCTATTAACGATATTTGTTCCACTTTATTGTGTGTTATCAATTTATTGTTTAATCCTTTAAAATTATCCAAAACCAATAATTAGTAAACGAAGTTATTATTAATTGTATCATTGCATGACTTTTTCTTTTGCTGGCTAAATTGTATAAAGTAAAAATCTACGTGAAAGTGAAACAATTTCTTGTACATATTTCATCCACTATTCAAGTGACAATTTCTTTGAAAGTGTATGTAAAGGGTATTTTGTTATATGATTCTTTTTCAGTACTTCTTGTTTCCAAGTATTGTTGTCTTATATACAGGTATTTTAGTGGGTTTTGTGAAGTAAAGGGTAATATAATTTTAAGTTGTGACCGCTCTACCTTTTCACTACTCTCTAAAAAGCCTACAGCGGGTCACTCAAGTAACCTAGTAGTATTACTTGACCTGTGACTTGTTATGACAATGTCACACCAAAAATTCGGAATTGTTTTATATTGTGACGTACTAGGATGAAAAAACACAGACGACTGCTCTGATTGATATTTACAATATGTTTACAGTATATTTACAGTTAATGTACAAAGATTACAATACAAAAAACCTTAACCCCTTGGCAACCTTTTCCAGTTCTCTTAGCCGCAGAAACCGCGACCGTCCCTAGGCCTCGCCCAGAACCACTGCTTCAGCAGCCAAAAAGCAACGCGGTGCGAAGCTGTCGGACATAGAGTCCCGTAACTATACCAGTTACATGGCCTGTCGCCAAACCGATCTTCGACCCGAAGATCACGTGCAATGAATGCACTGGAGATACCTCGTCTTTCGACGCAGCGTATCGCGTCAGGCGCCTGTCGGCGCGGCCTTAAATATCCGTTGGCTCGCCCCACCCTTCAAACGGCGGGCGTCATACGTCGCTAACCAGCCCTTCAGCTGCAGCCGACATCTCATAGCCTCGCATCCGCGCGCGTCCTTTCAGGAATTTCAGCCTGGATTCCTACGGGTTTTCCAGCCGGCGCAGCGAGGCGCCGTGGCTTCCACCCCCATTGAGCATCCGGCTTAGCGCGGGTTTCCCCGAAGCGGCCCGGCGCGGCCCGACGCCGCGGCGCCGACCCACGCGACGCTACAGACCCTCCCATGCCGGGGGGTGAGAATTTTTTTTCGCAGCAAAATATGCCCAGGAAAAAAATTCTGCTAAGTCTGGTCGTGAGACCTCTACGTAAATTTTTTCGCGAACATGAACATAATTATACCAGAATATTAAACCCTATTTAATCAGAAATATGTGAATAAATCTCTGGGCTGTCCCCCTCCCTTTTCACCTAAGCTATGTTGCCATTTACATTTAAACCTTACTCCTATATACATACATAAGTATTCTTGACGCATCTTGAATTACATATGATCCTGAAATACAAACATTTACTTTTACATTGAAATATTACATAATAATTCTTGACGCATCTTGCATTACATGAAATCCTGAAATATAAAATACAAAACATTTACTTGCATTGAAGTATTACATAATAATTCTTGACGCATCTTGCATTACATGAAATCCTGAAATATAAAATACAAAACATTTACTTGCATTGAAGTATTACATAATTGTGGAATTCGTTACATACATCATGTGCCGTTCTTAACTGAGTTTATTGACACATGTATGCACATATAAAATATAAAAAAACACAACAATTTTGCCCGCCCGAGTTTACAAAATTATTTACATAGAATTTCACCAAACGTTTATACATGTATGAACGTGCGTGTTCCTAACTTCGCCAGTGGATCAATTCACATCATCAAACATGCGACTAAGCGCATCTGCATTAACATTTTCACAGGCCCTTTGTGTGCCTGATTGCGTAAATCGAGGTGCTGGATTAAAAGAGACCAGCACGTAATAATCACGCAGGGTTTTTGCCGGCCGTATTACGCAACCAGACCAACGGATTGGCGATCAGTTTCGACCTGAATTGTGGCCTGCCCGTCGAGATAAATCTTAGGTTATCCAACCCCAAATCAGCGCTAAACACTCCTAGTTCTGTGGTGCCATAATTAATTTCGGCATAATTTAATTTACGGCTTAGAAAAACAACTGTTCTACTCCCTCGTCATTTACTTGGTAGAGAACCACGCCTAAGCCTCTCCGAGAAGCATCTGCCTGAACTCGAAATTCCTTGGTATAATCAGATTTTTGCCATACCGCTGTTTTCTCACGCTGAGAGCTTGTCGCAGCTCATTAAGATGTTTCACGCACACTCTGTCGAACGATTTTACCTTGGCGCTCGCGTCCCTCGCAGCGCATCAATGCTTATGCCGCTTTCTCCGCAAACCCCTGGTATCAAACGTCGATAGTATCCTACCAGACCGAGCAAAGAACGCACTTGTTTCTTTGACTCTGGTCTAGAAAGTTCTGGATTGCTTGTATCTTAGCTGACCGGCCGCAATTTCCCGTTACCGACTACGTACCCCAGATACTTTACATTCGCACGCGCAAACAAACACTTGCGCGGCTGCACAGTCAATTTGGCGGATTTCATAATCTAAAAGACCGTATCGAAGTGTCGAATGTGTTCTTGCCAAGTGTTGCTGAAAACCGCGATGTCGTAGGTACGGTACCGCAGATTCTTGGCATTTATTCAATAAGGTGCCCATAATACGACAACGATGATAGGGACCGTTCTTTATTCGAAAGGTAATCTAAGCGGCCGGTACGTGCCAAAAACTAGTCCACGAACGCGAATACCTTTGCGCCCTTTCCGTAAAGACCGATCTGCCAAAAACATTTGCAAAGGTCAGTACACTTATAATTTTGCTGCAGCTACCTGTTCTATCCGTTCTTCGAAGTTGGGTAACGAAGTATTCGGTCTTAATAATTTCGTTGAGAGGCGCCTATAATCGATACAGGGCCGTGGTTTCTTGCCCAGTGCTTCAGCCAATATCATGGGGAGACGTATAATCACTCTCCGCCTCCACAATGATGTTCGCGAAGCATTCTATCGATTTCTTCCCGTAATATTTTAGCCTGCCTCGGCGATGTACGGTAGGGTACGCTTCGAACCACTTTGCTGGTATCAGTTAACTCGATATCCATGGTAGTGATATCTGTCAATCCGGGTTTCTCACTAAATATAGAACTGTACTTACAAATGACCGTTTTCAGAGCGTTGCGAAACTCAGGTTCGACCTCAGTCCCGCTCAGCATTTCTTCCGCGTCAAAGTCGCAACAATCCAATTTAAGCGCATAGCGATCTAGCGCGTCTTCGTCGCCTGCGTCTGTCACAGACGTAGAACTAAGCACATTCAAGTACTCTGTCCGCTGGTGGTATCTTTTAAGCATATTAATGTGATAGACGCGGGGTTCCTTCCGCCCCGGCATCTGGACCACATAGTTATGCTCCGAAATTTTCTCGCGAATCTCGCCCGGCCCTATCCACTGAACCGCGAGCTTCCGCGTCCTGTTAGGTGCGAGAACCAACACCTTAGCGCCTATCTCGAAAGTACGTGAGACCGCCTTCCGGTCATACCACACTTTACGTTTCTGCTGTTCTTCAGCCATTCTATTGTGAGCTAGGTCACGGGAGCGTTTCAAACGATTGATTAATTTGAATACATGCTCAACTACAGAATTTTCTTTACCTTCCGCAGTTCCGCAAGGCCTTTCCTTAAAAAGAAGTGTCATGGGGAGTACGGAATTCTTCCGTACACCAATTCGGCTGAAAAACCTAATGATTCGTGCACACTCGTGCGCAACGCAGACATAATAGCGGGAAGTTGGCATTCCCAATCCGTCCTGCCTCAAACACAGAACCTTCATAAGCCGGTTCATGGTTACCGATCCATTCTTTCGACTGCGTTTGATTGAGGTGATACGGCGAACTTCTCACCAGTTTAATGCCAAACCGCTCGGCCGTTCGCTGTCAAAGCACTTGTGAAGCAGGTGCCCTGGTCGGTTGCAATTCGCGTGAAATCCTATTCTACTGAATAATTCTAATGAAAATGCTTCAATTACGGTGACCAGAAGTTAGGTCCCGTATCGGAATAGCCTCAGGGTACTTCGTGGCTGACATCGCCGTTAAAATAAACTTGTTTCCGGTGACCGATTCTGGGAAATGGGGCCACACGCGTCGACATTCACTTTGCTCGAATGCCTCGCCCGTTATAGGAACAATTTTTAAAGGCGCGCAGGATTTTCGCCGCCGTTTCCTCTCGCTGTAACTGTCGCAGCTACGCGCATAGTTTTCAATATCCTTATAACAATTCGGCCAGAAGAAATATTTGGCCATGGCATCTTTGCTTTTTGTGACCCCCAAATGGCCGTGAGCAACTTCATGACAAAGTTTTAAGATCGTGCCACGATACACCCGCGGTATTACTAACATAGAGAACTGCTCTCCGCGCTTACTATGCCGGACACGAAACAATAGGCCGTTTTTCATAACATAATCGTGCCGATCCGTCTCGGGTCCTTCCGCACGCTCAATCAACGGCGCGAGCTCCTTGTCTTGTCTCTGAGCCGTTTCAAATTCGGTGGGGTCCGACGAGCCAAAGCAATGCTACCGAAATCTAATTCAGATTCCTGATCGTCTGATTCCGAGATTGCCGGGCGTCGTCCTCGCCTGACCAACTCTTTTCATCCTCGGTTTCCTCCGAAACGCTTACCTGGAACGCGTCCGGCCCACGGTCGGTTCCCTTACTCTCGTCTATTGTCTGAGGCGCTTCGTCTGCCGCATTGTTCGCACCCCGGGGCCCCTCCGCCCTTTCGCGCTCAGCAACTGCTTGCGCCCTAGTCCGTACAGCGCAGATAGGCTGTAGTTCTAAGAAACCTTTATCTCCCTTCAAAATCATGTAGAACGATTACTAAAAATGTAATAAAGGCAAATTGATTGGCAGCTGCGGCTTCTGTAACAAAATTGCGAATGGCCTACTATCTACCTTGGCTACCGGTAGATTTTTTCGGCGCTACGTCCAGGGCTGCTGGGCCATACGGACTCGCCGGTGTATTGTATGTCAGCGTGACGTGCTTTGCATTGATGACGTCAACCGTCGCCCCCGTGTCACGAGACAGGTGACTGTTTCGCCGCAAATTTTGGCAAGAAATGTGTGTGGAGACAATAACTCTGGCGCACTAGCGTCGGCCACGTGACACATCTTCTCGCTAGGTTTATTGTTATATTGAGGACAATATCTTTTTATGTGACCTGGTTTTTATACCGTGCTGTCCCGTTCTTGCGGCTTTTCGAACTCCGCGTTACTAGCTACCTTCGGCACCGCAGTTTTGGGATGGACAGCGCGCTTTCCGTCACCTTCGGCCCATTTCCGTTCGCCTGCGTGCTCTTGCTGTACCCGAACCGCGAAATTCCCTTCACTTATATCCGCTAGCCCGGATTGTTTTCGTAGAGTATAAGCCTTCGTGCCAAATCTTGGGACGCAGAAACCTCTACACATCAATGAAATGGTCGCATAACCGCCGGCACCTTCCGCTTCATCTGGTCTGTTACAATGAATCTAGCAATTTATAAATGTTTCTACCTTTAAACCTGAGATCCATTTTTTACAGTAACTAGCTAATTCACGTGCATAGACGTTCCAAGTGGTCTTTGCACCTTTTACGTGACTACAAAACATCTGACGGCACTTTTCCGCCAGGGTTTTTTTGGATATGTATGAGGGATCTATGAAATGAAAGGTCGGGGGCTAGGAATGCAAGGTCATCGGCGTTTAGGAGGGTTTTGACACCGGGGGTTGAAGGGAAGTCGTTGATGTAAAGGGAGAAGAGGAATGGGGAAAGCACAGCGCCCTGAGGGACGTCGACTTGGAGAGGGTAATCACTTGAGGATTTGGATACGTGGCGGACATGGAAGGATCGGTTAGTGAGGTAGCTTGTGATTAATGAGTAGAGGTGGTCGGGAACATACGGGCGAAGTTTCATCAAACGTATTGGATGAGATACGGTGTCAAATGCTTGGGTAAGATCGGTGAGGATGGTTGGAATTTCTTTGGATTTTGCAAAGGGGTGGCGATCGAGATCGCAAGATGTAGGGATTGGAGGCGTGGCGGCCTCACGGAAACCAAACTGAGTGGGAAGGATTATAGGATCAAGGAGGGGCGTGAGACGTGAAAGGATAAGTTTTTCCAAGATTGTTCCTGGGATTGGAAGGAGATTAATGGGGCGGTAGTTGGATGGGAACCGAAGGTCCTTGCAAGGTTTAGGGATCATGGAGACGCGGGCAGTTTTCCAGGCGTTGGGCAAGTGTGAAAGTTTAAGGCAGGAGTTTAGGATTAGGGTTAGAAGGTTGATGGCATTTTTAGGTAAGTGTTTAAGTTGGGAAGGAAGAACTCCATCATGTACGTCTGCTTTGTTATTGTCTAAAGAATTTATAATTTCTCGCGTTTCGCCGTCCGTCGTCGTCCAAATCTGTTGCTGTTCTGGGCGGAGTGAAGGAGTTTTAAGGTAGTTTAGGATTACCTGGTCAGGGAGAGGGATATTTGAAGGAAAGAAGCGGTCGGCCAGGGATTGGGTTAAGGAGTCGGTTATTATTTGTGGGTCAAATGCGAGGGTCTTAGACGAGGTTCGGAGTGGGTAAATGGCGGAGTTCTCGCGCACAGCCTTTATTATTTTAGGGCTGCATTTTCGTTTATTAGGTGGTCAAATTTGTGAGTCTCGTAATGTTGAAGCAAAGTTTGCAGTCTTTGTTGCGTCTGTTTAAGTTGTGATTTGTCTTCTTTGCGTCTGTATTTGAAGTAGTGTCTCTGTAGTTGTCGCTTTAGTCTCATAGTCGCAATTATTTCGTCTGGTAGAGTTGGATGTGTCATGGTTTCTAATTATTCACATAACCCCTTTACTCCCTCCCTTATAAATACAAATAAAATTACTTTTATAATATTTGAACCCTTGTCTTCCTACTACGTTCTAAACTTCCAGAGGGCACATTTATCGTCCGAATAGGGTAAATGAAGGCATTTTATGAAAGTTTATAAAAGTTTGAAACAGGATTTTGCCTCCAGAATTGAAATATTTGCCATAGTTTGGCCACTTCTTCATTGTAGTTGTAGGAAGAAGACGAAAATATTTTAAACTTTATAATTTTCGGAAAATCAGAGATTTAAACGAAGATGAGACCGGTGCCAACCTCTTAAACGTACTTTTCACTATTCAACAACAAGAACGGTGAAGCCATTTTTTTGTTGAAAATTTTGGAATATTACCTAGGGGTTTCATGTAAGGTATCCCCCAAAATTAAAATATCAGTTTCAAATTCAAGGGGCCGCGAGATCAGCTACATCGGTTGGGGAATATAAATTTTGGAGTAAATCTTCTGAACGGTTTAGCCGCTAGCGTTGTTCACAGATGAACGGACGGACAGACGTTTTGCCGTCAATCAATATTTCGGTATCAAGGACACACAAAACATGGATTCTGGCTACACCACGTGTTAGAGGATTTGTAGTAAGAGCTTTTTGCCAAAATTTGCCGATATTTGGTGCAGGATTACATAATTTTCTCTCTTCTCCGTAGCGAGAAAGTAAGTATAAAGCCTGAAAAGTTCAAGGTATATCAATAATATAATTTAAACGTGTTATATGAAAGTTTCGGGGAATATTACTAAACGTTATATTTCTGACATTACTTTAGCAATCAGGTAAAACAAATAGACATATCTATATTGGAAGAATGTAACAAAAGCAAATTAATGTTTTAAAACATTTGTTAATTTATCAAAAAAGTAAAAATATTTATTATATAAAAACATTTTATTCCTTAACCCAAAATAGCGAAAAAGATTTTCAGCGGATGTAATAGAAGTGTTTCACTATAGAATTACTTATTTAATCCAGTGGTGCAACAACATCACGCACTTCTCGTATTATTTATAAATTTACTATTTTCGAAAATGTAGAGAGTTCAACGAAAATAAGCTCCTCGCCATTATTTTAAAGTTCCTTCACATATGCATGGAAAAAAATCGAAGAAAAAATATGGAGCTTTTTTTTTTTGAGAAAACAGCTTTTTCTTGCAAATTGCATTATTTTGCAATGGCGAGGCCTGAGCCTCGCCATTAATAAAGACATTATTATTATTATTATTATTATTATTATTATTATTATTATTATGACCTTTCTTAAAGATATGATTTTTTTAACAGGGTACATTACGTGTTAGAGGAAATAATGTAAGTACCATTACAATGAACGTCGGCACCGTTTGACACGAAAATTGGCACATCTACGTGTTTTTTCACGAAGAAATTTTTTATGCTGTTCATTTTGTATAACTCCGCTAGATGGAGCTGCAATTTCCAATTCATCTGGTCTTCATTGCTGTTGGGCGTTGCCTCATGACACGGGGCGAGGTCGTGAACAGAACGGGAGCAGGTGTGGCGAAGGAGGGAAACAGGGACGCAGAGAGAGAGAGAGACGCAGAGAGAGACGCAGAGAGAGACAGACACGCAGAGTGAAACAAACGCAGGGACAGAGACGTAGAGAGAGTGAGAGGGAGAGAGAGACGCAGAGACAGGGACGTAGAGAAACGGAGAGAGGCAGAGACGGAGAGAGGGAGAGAGAGACGGAAAGAGACAGAGAAAGACGGAGAGAAACAGAAACAGAGAGGGAGGAGAGAGATGTGAGATGTAGGACGGAGAGGGATGGAACGTTTGACGGAGGGTGAGACAGAGAGACATAGACAGGCAAGGAAGGCGACGGAGAGAGAGCAGGAGGAAGAGCCAAAAGAGACAGGGGACAGAGGGAGAAAGGAGAGAGGGGGGAGGGACAGGAAAGAGACTGGAAGGGGGTGTGACAGAGGGAGGGTGCAGGACCCCTTCTGGGTTTTGCCTGTTTACTATACGGAGGAACATGATCTATTCACTTTTTGGTTTCCAGGAAATTATTTGCCGAAAATTCGTCGTTTTGAGGCGTAAGATTACAATACTTTCTCTTCTTACGTTATAAGTGCGAGAATGAGAAAACGTAATGTGAATTTTTTTGTAAAACACAAATAGTTTTCGTGCAATTTCTGTTTAAACTTAATTCAAATTATTAAAAAACATTTTCTCAAAAAATCTACAAATATTTTTCTTCAATTTTTTCCACAGGTAGATCAAGGAACGGCTATGGTCACACACCGGAACGATCAATTTTCGTGCAATTTCTGTTATGGTGTTGACTACCACTAGTTTACTTCAATATATCGGACAATTTAATATCTTACAGCTATTGATTACATATTGATGATCTTACAATTATTGTTTATATATTGATTGGAAGTAAATGCATGCATTATCAAGAATTCACTTTTGTGGTGAATGTATTCTTTTTTGTTAGAACTATTCTTTTTTAAAAGTCTGAGATTCTTAAAAAGTTATAAGTGGCATCCACGAGGGATTCATGTGATGGAAGACTGACTAGGTTGAAAATTGGGGTCGAAGGGGAGATTCAAGAATAAAATTTTGAGTAAGATGAATAACATATTCAGTACAAGTATCTATGTGAATTTTGTAAGTTAATTCTTACTATGGTGCATCTTCTAATCTAAGATACCTGTTTTAAATCTGAAGTTTTGATAATGATGTTTGGGATCTCCTTTCCCAAACTAGTAGCATGTGAGACAATGGGTTTAATCAGTCTTCCATAAAAACATTTTTAACGGAGTTTAAACAAGGTCGCGATAATGAAAATGAAACAAAATATTTACGACGCCACTGAACAACAACTGATCATTCTGGAATCCTATCCTTTTTCAAATCTTTCTTCATTCAGACAAATCATAAGGAATTTGGGAAAAGTAAAGCGATAGTAAAGTATCTTACAATACGGAAGGCTTCCCAAAAAGTTACCTACGTGAGAATGAATATGAAATTTAATAATAAAACTTAGCCATTACTTTTCAATGAAATTCCTCTTGACTTCCGCTTGCTCCATTTGGCCTCCAGTGATCGAATGTTCTCGAATAGAAGAAAAAATCTTGACTGTCCAGATACCCCATTACAGCTTCTTTAAGTGCTTCATCATCAGGAATTGTTGCCCATATACATTTTTCATGTTTCCTAGCAGAAAGTAGTTAATTGAAGCAGGTATGGACTATATTTTAGGTGATTAAGTTAGATAGAAGCTTTTCTACAATTGGGAAGATGTTGCTTGGTGGTAGAATGCAGAAAATGGAAGTACAGTTACAAATAAAATAATAATGTCTAAAATCAATATAAAAACAAATTATCTTCGTCATTACCTAGACATGCAGATGCCATTTCATTCCTATACTACAATTGAAAATACTAACATATAGATCAATAAACTTGATATTACACAAATATACATACATATACATACTCACGCATACTTACATACATACACAGACCAAAATCCTGTACATTAACCTGCACCTATTCATTCATATTCAGACAAACATTAATAAACAATTTTATCTAACATCACAATGTAATGATATACAATATTTATAATAATTATTTCATTCCTAAAACGTAAAACACTCGTTACTATAAAGAAATATATAAATATCGTTTTGTCAGAACAGCCTGTAAAAAAAGTTTTCGGGTAGCGAAATAAACAAAAAAAAAATCATTTCCCTTCACTTCACTGCACCGCATATCACTTCACCTAAATACTAAACTGTTCAATATTTTTTAACTGTAGACTACGCGTAATATCACCTTTCCCTTCACTTCACTATACGTTTACACCCATTGACTAATTTCCCATATTTTTTTCCAAAAACCCCACTCTGAGCAAGGAAAGAGCCAAAACTGCTGCAGGCAAATTGTTTTCCCAACTACTATTATTCTGTTTATAAAGGAGAATTTTCCTAGGTCCGTTCTTTTGTATTCTTGTTCTAATATTTGTGATCAAATGTTTTTAAATAATCTGTTTATCTAGCCTTCCCGAATTTCCTACCATGCAGAGCAACCAACGTAAGATTTATACAGTGCCAAATTCGTGCCTTTCTTCCAGAGTCCTAATGTTCCAATGCACAGGTGTGTTTCCTCCAAAATTTTATTTTGCCGCTCTGTTTTGTATCCTCTCTAAGCTCTTTTGAAGTTCTATTCTGTACGGATCCCAACAACTAGCTCTAGATTCCATTACGGCCTACAAGCGAGGTATAGGATTTTTCTTTCGTATTGCATTTTAAGATTTCTCATGACGAAATGCAATGACTTAACTTTACCCACTACGTAGTTCGTTTGTTTCTCCATCCAATTTACTATCCAGAGATGCCAAATTTACAGTTCGAGACTCGGGAACTGTCATAAGGTATTGTTTGAAAAGCTGTGGTCCTACAAAATGTGATAGCTTTATTGTTCTTTCCATTTATAGTCATTTTATTAGCTAATTTCCCAATCATTATTTTATTTTAAAACGGCCAGTAGTTGAATCATATCGTGCTGTTCAGCAATTTCCCATATAATTACAGTCGTCGGCGAAAGTCGAATTTTGACGTCATATTTAGCGATAAATCAAAAAAAACAGCAGTGGGCCTATGACACTGCCCCGAGGACCCAAAAGTAATGATACCCTTTTCCGATAAATACTGTCCAAATTGAACTTTTTGATTTCTATCCGAAGAAATTCACTTATCCATGCTATTACCCCCTTGTCAATTTTAGCATTAATAAGTTTCAGTATCAATATGTTCTGAATAAGTTTCAGTATCAATAGGGTTTCCCCCGATTCTTCCTGGATGTCCTTCGTATTGGTCAATAAAAATAACAGTCGATTTGAACGTCCTGCAACTAGGATGACCATTGGAGGATTCAACGTTTCAGGAAGCTCTAAAACTGTGATAAATCAAAAATTGAGTTAGAGAAGAGAATGAAGATTTCAACTTTTTATGAGTTTCTACAAATTTCTGTAAAATAAATATGAGAGGAAAGTGACTTTTCAAAGAACTGACAATACGATGGATTTATTACTAGTGCCAGGAATGCAAGAATTGGAGGTACTTGTTGGTTAAGTAATGTCAATAAGATCTTTATCTCCCAGTTTTGAAACGGAGTAGAACCTTTCCTGCTCGCAAAATAAAATGTCACTTTACCACTTGTATCGTAAAACATTTTGTAAGAACTAATGTTTTTGCTGTTTGTGCCATGAATGAACAAGATTATTCATAGAATTTGAATTGATTTAGTGTTGTCTTTTAGTGTTTTGTAAGTACTTGTATCACTGAAGTTATGTATGTTTATCCAAATTCCCGTGTCATTGCTCTTGTCACCAGAGGTCACGTTATTAGAATGTTCTTTAAAAAAATATTTAGTTTTAATGTAATGATCTATAATAAATTTTTGGATTTTTTTGTGAGTATTATTGTTTTTTATTGTGCAGTATATTGCAAAGATCAGATTTGAAATAGTTTAATAACATTGCGTAGAGTTAATTTTGTATATTTGTTGAGATATTTAGAAAGCTTTATATTTTGTAAAAACCTAAAGTTTTGTAATATTCTTCTGACTGTAGGACCACGTTTTTTTCAGTTTACCTTGATCCATAGAAAAAGCTCAGAGTATTTCTTGTTTTGCTTCTGAACAATAAAATTAGCATTCAACATAGTATTACTGTTTATGGCTAAATAATTTGCAAATATTAATTGAGCATTTTTATGGACACATTATTAATCCCAACCTTACTATGAAGAGTAAAGATACAAAGATAGGAAATTTACACTGAACTGTCAAAAGAAGCAGACATTTTGTTAGAAATGTTATGTACATGATTGAATGTATATTAATGCATTCAATATTCTTGTTCATTCCCGTCTTAAACTGCACATTTCGTTGAACATCTGTTACGTTCTAGGTGGTAAATTTAAAAAGTCTCGTATTATTTTAACAAAAACGTTTATTTTGTTACTTAACACAATCACTGAAAACACTTGATTATTTATTTCTACGTTTCTCTTCAGTTATTTACCTCCCTTCTCTTGCTTTATTTACACTACACTTTCTTCAGTTATTTACACTACCTCCTCTTCCTCCCCGTCTAAGCACTGGCCACAGTTCACTGCACGATCACAGTTCGATGCACGGGTCACATTTCCCGTCACCGCCCACAGTACGATGCATGACAACGGTTCACCCACTGAGCACACTCACGCAGCTATTCACCGCGATGCACACACTTCACAGTTCAGCTTCCACGCGGACTCAGACTGACCCCGCGGTCGCCGGCCGTCGCGTATTTATACCTGTCAAGACAATCCAGAACCTTCCGGACACCGCGACTGTTCGGGAGGAATCCGCCGGCAGGTGATGCAACTCGTGCTCACCGGCGGCTCGTGGTCGCAGGCAGATGACGTAACCAGGGCACCTCGGAGTGGCGCCGGGGATGACGCAATTTGTTACACTACCCTCCTTGGTTGCATCCGTCTCGGGCGCGTTTAGTGAAATCATGCCGATACTTGCAGCTGGGCCTCTAGTGCAGTTGGAGGTTAAAAAGAAGTGGCAGTCAATTGTCTTTTTTGGATATGACAACTTTCCCATGGTGGTAGCTGCAGACTAAGATGCTAACCCCAGTGTACGAACATTACTCCAACATGCTTCTCATTCTCCAGTTCAGTCCATCAAACCCACATCCCAGTTTTGACATGCAATCTTGGACGTTGTCTTAGTATTGTTGTAATTCAATAGAGTTTCCCAAAGATTTTCAGGATGCCTCGTGATATGACTTACTTTTTGTGACAAGGTAATAAACATAGTGACTACTCGTCAGATGCAGAACTTCCAGTATCTGGTTGTTGGTTTTTTTAATTCTTCTATCCTTCCATATTTTCTCTTGAATACAGTAGCAACACCTCTGGTCATATCTAAATCCTCGACACAATGCGCCAATGCATATTCCGGGGTAGCGAAAACAGATCCCGTTGCACCTCCTTTTGTTACCCCATAACGCGCTTGATGTTTTTCATTATACTGAGACATAAACTCGTGAAATGCACTCCTGCATGTCCCGCTACAAACTCGTGCGGTCTTTTCTTCATTTTCAACTTCCAGCGTACGGGCCAGCCGATTCGAATGAACGACTCGTGGTATCTGGTTACAGAGGCATGTAAAGGCTTATCTCGGAAGAGTGTCATAAGGCTGAAGACCTAATACGGCGGTACCAGCATGTCTTTGAATGCAGTGACGGTGTAAAGGAAAGATGATATTTTTTGTCACCGAATAGGCACCAAACCACCTGACACCAATTGTTACGTTTTTTAGGTGGTGAAAAGTCTCGTATTATTTTAACAAAAACGTTTATTTTGTTACTTTAAACCAATCCCGAAAACACTGATTATTTATTTAAATACGCCCCTTCAGTTATTTTCCTTCTCTTGCTTTATTTACACCCCTTCTTCAGTTATTTTCACTCACTCTTTCACACTCCGCAGTCCTAAGCACTGGCCCGTTCATGCACTGATCACAGTTCGATGCACTGGTCACAGTTCACGTCCGCACAGACGATGCACTGAAGGGTTCCCACTAGACCTCACTGCAACTATTCACCGCGATGCACACATTACAGTTCAGCTTCCCTGGGGCCCCAAGACTGACTCGCGGTCGCCGGCCGTCGCGTATTTATACCTGTCAAGAAATCCAGTACCTTCCGGACGCCGCGACTGTTCTGGAGGGAAACCGCCGGCAGGGGATGCAACTCGTGCTCACCGGCGGCTCGTGGTCGCCGGCAGATGACGGGGAAACCCGCAGGCACCTCGGAGTGGCGCCGGGGGATGACGCAATATTCGTTACAATACACTTAGCGAGGAGTGTTCAAATCAATTTCCATTTTTAAAATATTTGTTAGTAAAAGCTTCAGCTGCAAAAGCTTCTACCAGGAAGAGCGAAGTCACTTACTTGCTTGCTTGCTTGCCTTTTCCGGGCCTGTCCTCCTGATGACGTCATGAAGTAGCTGCGCAGGCTTTGTTAATTCAAGATGGCGTTGGTTGGTAGTATTACAACCCCAAATTTGATGTTTACAATTTAGATCGCCAAGAAGAATGTTTTTGTTTATATTGTTAAAGATGTTTTTAAATGTTACAAGAAGAATAGGGTATTTTGGAGGTTTGTAGGCAACTGAAAAATTGTAATTGATATTATTAATATTGATTATTAACTGTATTAATTCTATCAAAACGATAAATTTTATTGTTCGAGATAAATAATTTGTCGGTAGGAGGTAAATGTGTTTCAGTTATAAAAGCAATGTCTACATTATGAGTTTATCAAAATGTTCAAAAGTATGTTCTTGTCTTTTCAAACCATTGGCATTCCAGTTGAGAAGTGTTAGTTAATTGGTAATTTTATTAGTTATTTATTGTGAGAGAAAGATTCAATAATATTTTGAAGTTGAGGAACAATTGAAAGAATGTATTATTATTGTTGTAACAATTTTATAAGAAGAGGTGTTTTTTGTCCAAGGGGTTGTTAATGTTAGTTTGTGTGTTAGGAAGAGGTGGGAAATGTGTTGTATGTAAATTAAAAGGTTTTGAAGAGGTTCGAGGTAAAGAAATAGGGGTAGTGGAGTAAGACTCTGTGTTATGGGAAGAATTATTGGTGGAGGTAGAGGAGGAGAAAGTATTTGTGAAAGGTGGATTATTATTAGATTTATTGATTTTATTATTTGGGACAAGATTGTAGAAAGAACATCCTCCATAATTCGCTGAATGGCTCTGACCACAGTGTACACATGTCGAAGGGGCTGACTGTGGCTTTGGACAAACATAGTATTGATGGGGTTGGGAACGCTTGACACATCTGGATTTCAATTTACTGGCCTGTGAATGTCCAAAACACTGACAATTTTTGCATTGAATAGGTGTGAATCTATTCGTTTTTGGGTTGAACTTTAATAATTGAATGAAATAGCAGATCTAATTTCAAAATAGTTCTGGGTTGATGGGAGTCTGTTAATTCTATAGCACAAGTTTGAAGAGGATGCCTTAGTTTGTCATGAAGACGAACTTGAAGCACTGAATATTCTAGTCAAGTTCATTTAAAATTTCTATTTCACTTAATGAGATTGGAATATCTTTAATCATTATCTGGAACGTTTTCTTGCTTGGATTTTGAAATGTATAAAACTGTATATTATTATTTTCACAGATTTGTCTGACGTTTCGATGGTCATCTATGTCTGTTAAAATAATTAGGATTTCATTAAAACGAGATTTGGTTCAATAGTTATTGTGAACCACTTTTGCAATGTCTTGAAGTAATAATGGATAGTTGATGCCAATCACTGTCATAAGTGGAACAAAGTTCGTACTGGAGGATATTATATTTGGGTGTAGATAAATTTGATCATTTGGAAGGGTTTTTAGGAGCATTTGGGGAATGAGGACGACGAACGTTGCTAGAGATATCTTCTAAGTTAGTTTCAGGTTGTGGCACTAGGTTTGCCGAAGATTCTGGAAAAGGTGTTGATGTTGAAGTAGTTGGATAGGAACCTTGTTGATAGTTTGGTGGTTGCAAGGTTGAAAATTCCATATTTTGAACTTCTTGCTTGAAGTTCAACGTATTGAGCAGAAGTTTGAACATCAGTTGAAAACATATTTGTATTGTCCAAGACAACTCGTCTCCTGTAAGGAAGATGAGTGTTATAATTAGATCTTGATGTGTTTTTTGTAGTTTTTTTATCCCTTTTGATAAAATAGTAGTTGTAGATAATAGAAAGTCAAATTATTCTGAGATAATTCAATAATAGATTAGGATATTTGAAATAATATGAGGATAATATTTGGTAGCACTATTCTAGATGTACGGCCACCTTATCTCTCACAGACATCTCGAATTAAGGTTATGTAGTATAACTTTTCGATAATTTTAGTAGTTTTCGCCCAATTGTGCGTGAAATATAGGTCAAGAAGATATTTTTTAAACATTTTAAAGAAAATGGAACCAAATGCTTGCTCTAAATTTCATCGTCATATGTATCAAATTCTTTCATCGTCATATGTATCAAAGTGGTGCTATTAGCGCCGCGCTAATCTCATTTCCGGCGAACACTCTCTCTCTCTCTCTCTCTCTCTCTCTCTCTCTCTCTTCTACTGTTTTCTAAAAAATTGCGAAAAGTTATCATTTCAAAGCTACAAAGCTGAAGAGATTTTTGTCTTAAATAAAATCTATTCTAAAAATTAGTTCTTAAAAATCATGTATCGGTCTACTCTCAGATCTTTCGAAAATTGCAAAATTTCAATATTTTAAAACTACAAAATTGAAGCTAGAGAGTTTTGCCTGAAACAAAATCTGTTCTCGAAAATCATCTCTTTAAAAAGGTCCAATGCAATGTTTTAAAGAAATTTTTTCATGTCTTATACAAAGATCGCTTAAAAATTGGTGTAGACCTCATTTCCTTTGGTCTCTTTGAATTTTAGAAAATAACTTGCTGTAAATATGGGATTGAGACAATTAGATTTTTAGCGTCGGCATAACTGTTTCCTTGCGGTAGAGGGAAAGCGCACGGTGAATTAACTGAGAGCTGAGTTCAAATTTCAGTGCGAAAAACAAACAAGTTTTGCTGTTTGAAAACACTTTTGGTTAATGTAGCGTTGCGAAGCAATTGTAAATTATGCGCGAAAGTGTGTGATGTTTAGCACCTTTAGTTGAACAAAATGGTTAATTGGCTTTCTGTATAATGAAAGTTGGAGAGCTGCGTTGTTGAAACATTTCTGAAAACAGTTCAAAACTTCATTTGTTGAAGTTGTTAGAAATTTGTATGTGATTTATTACCAAAAGTATAATCACGCTATCATTTTCTGAAGTATATTAGTTGCCATAATGTTGCCTTGTTAGAATGCCACAATCGTCGGAGAACGTAACATTATAATGAATTAACTTGAAAATGTTTATGAAGCGACTATGATTCCTGCAAATTAGTAAAACATAACTATTACAAAAGGTTCACTAGAAGAGTATGCCATAGAACTCTAGAAGCGCCAACACACGGCGGGGAGGCGCGGGAGCTTTCGCAGGGAGGAGAACCAGTGTCAAACGCGCATCCTGGTGCTGTTCCGTGGCGGGGGCGGTGGCGAGGGCGGGGGCGGGGGCTGGTGCGGGGGCGGCGGCGGGGCAGTTGGGGCAGCGGCCGCGAGGCGCGCCAGCGCTCCGCCGTATATAGCGAGCGGGCCGACCTTCGCGTCAGCCACTGCCCCGCCGTGCCGCCTTCGCCGCCGCCGCCGCCTTCGCCGCCCCCTCGCCGCCACCTCAGCAGCGCAGCCCGCAGACTCCGGTGCGACCAACAGGTGAGGGCCCGCGCCGCCCCCATTTCGAAATGAAATAATTCAAGGCGTTGTCATTACCAACAATATTTATGTTGTATATAATATTGTTGTATATATTATAATTTTTATGTATATAACATTATTTATGTACTGTTAAATATTATAGTTGTATTTGTATTTAATATTGTTGGCAATAACAACGCCTTGACGTATATAAATGCCAACGACATTTCACCGCTAAACCAATACCTTTTTAAAAGTACAGATTTCTCCTTTAGTCTTAAATAGCCATAGTTTCTTAGATATTATTTTTTAGATATTTTATGTTTCAACGCATATTTACTTATAACGAAAATAAAGTAACTATGCAAAGAATCGTGAGGGATTTTACTTTGTGTGATTTTAGAGAAGCACTCCCTACATATGTTTCAGAAAATTCCAATGATTTGTGCAGAAATAACGTTGTGCTTTTCTAATAATAATAATAATAATAATAATAATAATAATAATAATAATAATAATAAAAATTGTTTTTAAATCATTAGCATTAATTTTTCCCAGATCACAGATTTCAATACTGCTAGTGCATCACTTTGATCAATTAATACATTTCATTCATATCTTATCGAACGTAAAAAATCTCGCCCATCTCGGTAGAGACATGATTTCTTTTTCGTACACACTCTCATCTGCGCCAGATGATCCGGACTGGAGTCCCCAGGATAGAGCTGTGGGGATGTGGGTTCAGTGTCGGTCGTTGTGCGGGAATTGCGTATCAAGCTCTCCACCATTGCCTCGTAAATATTTTTCGTCATGTTTTTCTGACGCCGGTTTGCAATTCCGTACTCGTCCGTCACGTTTCGATGCCGCTCTTTGCAACCTGGAAGTCTAGTGCTTGACTTAATGCGCGTCATTCAAGGTTTCGGTCTTGCCAGTCTCAATGCTTGCTGTGTTTCAGCATCATGTAGCGCTTCAATAAAGCACCGGACGGCTGTGCGTTGCAGGAACTTTTCTGAGGCATCAGGGTCAGAAAGGCGCGCCACACGAGAAATATCAGCTTCCAGTTCTTGAAGACTCTCTCCAGGCTTCTGAACACGATTCCTTAGCTGGGTAAAAATACATGTCTTCCAGGTGCGCTTTGCCCGTACCGTGCTCGAGCGCCCTGACAATTTGCTCGAAGTTGGACTGTTCATCGGTCGGTATTGGTTCTAGAACATCGACGATTATGCTCACGCAAAGCCAAAATCAGGGCTGTAGCACAATCTGCTGTGACCAGCCATTTACCGTCGCAGCAGCCTTTGAATTGCTTCAAATAATTGGATCATGAAGAAGTGCCATCAAAGGTAGGTGGTTTTACTTCGTGCTTCCCAGTGGCTCCTGCATTTTGTGGCTACTGGCGCCATTTCTAGTGGTTCCTGTACGATGTTTATATTCCGATTTTTCTGTTGAGGAGTAAAAACCTTCAGCTTTCTTTCTAACAGATTTAGTAATTTTTCCTCATTCTTCAAAAATTTTCAATCCATCTTCAATTTTCTTTTCCATTTTTTCTTCTGTTCTTCAAAATTTTCTCATCCATCTTCAATTTTTCTTTCACCAGTTCATTATTCTGAGTTATTTTCGTTCTAAGCTTTTCTTCCAAAAACTAGGTAATTTTCTGTCATTCTCTTTAAAATTCTAGAATTTTCTTTAATTTTTCTTTAAAATTCTGAATTTTCTTTCTAGTTTTCTTAGAGTATTCTGGAATTTTCATTAACTTTTCCTTCTAAATTTTTGGAATTTTCAGTTAACTTTCCTTCTAAATTCTTGGAATTTTCTGTTAACTTTCCTTCCAATATTTTGGATAGGTCTGAAAAGTTCCCCGTTGTCTCGAAGAGAAAAGTCTCTGGATCCTCGCCTGCTGCCTTCATCACGTTTGCAAGACGTTCTTGTAATATTGCTTGGTTCCTAGCGTCTTGTTCCTCTCTTCTAACTCTCTCTTCAACTCTCGGCCACTTTCAGATCCCGTAAAACTTTTGTGAAACTCATCTTGATTAATGTTTAATTCACCACTCTCGTTATACCCCACACCTGACACCAACAAGTTACGTTTTAGGTGGTGAATTAAAAGTCCGTATTATTTCCAATAAAAACGTTTATTTTGTTACTTAACACAATCACTGAAAACACTTTGATTATTTATTTACACTACACTTCTTCAAAGTTATTACACGCACTTCGTTTTATTTTACACTACACTTCTTCAGTTATACACTACACTCTCTTGCACACTCGCACAGTCCTAAGCACTGGCCAGTTCATCAGACTGATCACAGTTCGATGCACTGGTCACAGTTCACGTCACCGACCACAGTACGATGCACTGACAACCGTTCACCTTAATTGAGCACACTCACTGCACAGCTGTCTACCGTGATGCACACACTTCAGTTCAGCTTTCCACTGCGGACTCAAGACTGGACTCTGCGGTCGCCGGCCGTCGCGTATTTATACTCGCTGCTGACAATCCAGAACCTCCCGGACACCGCGACGTTCTGGAGGAATCCAGCCGGCAGGTGATGCAACTCGTGCTCACCGGCGGCTCGTGGTCGCCGACAGATGACGTGGATCCAGCAGGCACCCCGGAGTGGCGCCGGGATGACGCACATTCGTTACAATACTTATGAATTACACAATGCCCTGATAATGTACAGAAAAACAAAGAGAGAAATACTAGAAAGAGAAGTGAAAGAAAATTACACAAATTCATAAAATATGCAGGCATATCAAGTGATTGATTTCTAAAATTTTAGGTCCTGAACGTCTCAAAATGATTTATTAATTTAAGAGAAATAATTATATATTTATAATATAATGTAATAGCGAGAATGAATCAGTGAGATACAGGAACGCTAAATTCCGTCAGAAATCGAGCTCCTGCGTAAGACCAAAAATCCAAATAATCGAGAAAAAGGTATTTTAATCCTGTTGTGGGTGTAAAAGCTGAACATTGAGATAATGAAAAAAGGAAGGTGCTTTGAAGTATGGGACACGGAAGAAAACATTAAACGTACAATGGAAGTGCAAAAGATAAATGCCGAAATTTTGAAAGAAAATATGAACTTTCTCTAAAGCCAAAGCCAAAAATGGAAAATAAAATATTTTGGACATACTGTGAGTCATAACAAACTTAGAAAGGATATTACGCTCGAATGATAGAACAGCGGAAGAAAAGGCGTAAGTGACATAATTGATACGACTAATACACAATATCACAAACAAAAGGAAAAGGCAGTTCGAGTCCGAGTGAGCATGAACAAATTGCTAGCATCCTATTGCTGTGTATATCCAGAGGTCTAACAATAAGGATGTATATTTATGATCTATGTTCTAGTACTATTTCTGCGCGTTGAGACCCCGAAGAATTGGGACCTGCAGATAAAGGAGATGCTCACAGCCGCTGCTTGACCGACTGAGCCGACAACAGACATCATAGCACTGAATTACCAGTTTGATACCTCAGTCTTTCATGCATATGCCCTGCCATTATTAGGAAGAACTCGCTGAATTATCGGCGCGTCCCTCCTAGTTTTGGATAGCAAAAAGTTGTATAATGATGCTCAAGTAATACGAATGCAACATCAATTTTCAAAATAAACATCTTCAAAACCTGGTTTAGAAACATCGATCAAGTTCGTGCGGAAGATCTTTGTTTTTACAGTGGCCGTGATTGTTAATTTATAATTACGATTTAGACAAAACGGCAAAAGAAAGTAAAAAGAATAACAGCGAAACTAAGCCCGGGAAAAGTATCACCGAGGGTCAATCTTATGGAGTCACAACTTCCTCAAATGGTACAGGAAGGTGGCGAGAGACTCTTACACTCAGAGTGCTTACGCTGACTGGCCCCTTTGCGTACGTAGGACATATTGCAGGAAATGCCAGAAATGGGGGTCATTTCTGGGCTGGAAGGATAGTCTACTGATGAGGATGTCACAATCACTGTCTGCTTTATTCGAACAAATGTATTGACAGTGGTATAATGCACTATTTCATTTTAACTATTTTATAAAATTGGTGATTATCGGTTCTTTTCATAATAACAACTCATCACACATCGATAATAAACATCAGGCTCATAAATGTTTTATATTTTTACGAAATATGTCTATGTGTCTATACAAATCAATGTTTTGAAAAATAACATCAATGTTACATCCCTATTCTCGACACCTAGATAAGGATCATGATTTAATACGTTTGCATTCTGACTCCCTAATATGAGGTTTATAGTAGTATATAAATCTACTACTAGTAGTATATAAATCTTATAAATTGCATGTAACCTGATTAAATGTTATTATTGATATGTGTACGATGTTTAGAAAAATGGCATCTTTAATGTAGAAATGTAAAATTGCTAAACTATTAATAACTGTATAACAAACATAATTTATCCTCATAGACAGATATTCCTCTTCTAGTGTGTTGTTCCTGTCTAAGGGTTAGTTGTATTGCTTTCGTGACAATTTAATGCATTAAAAATACATATATATGTGTCACAATACAATGATTTACACTACATCGTTTTACATTATCATTTACGTAGTTTGTATCAAAACGACGCGCCGGGAATTACTTATTCCAATCTTCAAGTTTATACAAATATAACAGAATCATTTTATATCAATATAACTTACTGAGTAAGCTGGGCACATGTCATGATTCTAATATTATATTTTAACGTTTGTTACAGTGTTGATTCAGGATGCATTCGTTTGCGCGCTATTTTACCAATTCTTCAATTTTGTCCGAAAGTACGACAACTGTTTTAAAATTTTACTTGGGAAAACAGATTCATCAGGTAAGTCTATCAAGGAGACAAATGCCGTTTTGAGATCAAAAATCGAGTCGCAGGATAAGAGCTCAGCGTAATTCGGCCTATTCTTTGTAGTGGAATGATAACGGAAGATCTTAGGAAGTAAAATGTATGTAAATAAGATGTTAGGACATGGAATATTGGTGATATCTACACAATTAGTTCAATTTTCTTTTGAAATCAGTTCAAATCGGAATCGATATACTTTGAGTACCGCCCTCAAATAATTGTTTGATGGTATTCGCTGAAGACGGAAATATGTGAACAAGCTACATAGTTTTATACGACTATTACAGATGATACGAGACTGTTTATTGTGTTACAGCATCACTAGTTTGACACGTGGAGAAACATATTGAGACTGAAAGGACTGACTGCCCAGCTTGCCTGTCTGAGTTCGGCCTCCCGTGCCGCAGGCCGTTGGCCGTTCGGCCGCGGTCGATGTAGGCCCAGGCGGACGGGTGACGGTGCGCGGGAGGGGAAGGGGAGGGGGATCGGGCATGTTTTCCGAAATTTCACTTTACGCCGCCCTATTCATCCGATTTGCAATGATTGACACGCGCGGATTCAGGAAGCACGTCGCCATTGCGCTATAAGCCTACATTTTTAATTCTTCCCGGAACTATGAGAAACGTTTTCAAAAATTTTGAAATCTTTTTTGAAAAAACGGCATCGTAGCGTGAATTCTATTTAAAACGAGTCCAATGCCGTTTACAGATCGAAAATCGGACACTTCGTTCAGACGTTATCGATCTAGTAAATTCCGTGTGATAGTGCTGCGATCTATTGATTTTTCCTATAAGTATTTTTCGGTGCATTTAGCCTTAACAGTTATCGCACTTTATAGAATCTTAAAAATTATGTTACATTGTATACATCGTTATTTTATATTGTTTATTAGAAAATTATGTTTTATTTTCACGTTTTATATTCCAATTTTTCTATTTTGCTTAAATTCTAATTGTATTGAATGCATAATAATATTTTGTAGTAGATAAAATTTTATTTTTCAATTTAGAATACTACTATTTATTATTTTTGTAGCATTGAAGATGGCCGCAATGCGACCGAAAAAGCTTTCTACCAAAATAAAGAGCTTCGGCGAAACAACGCCTCAATTGTATTTCTAGAATTATAAGCTCTAGTCGAATTCATTCTTTCTATCTAATAGATGAATCTGCTTAATAAATGCTTGAGCAACGCTGAACTATATGATAAATAATTTTGTATTTACAAATTTCCAATGAATGAATTAGAGAAGTGCTCGCATGCTTATAATAAACATATCACAGGATCTCACTGCTTGGAATGCAGTTAATTGGTTCAGTGAAGGGTGTGGTCCTATGTGCTTATGCGTAGGGCAACACCCTGTTATGTGCTCCCTAGCCAAATGCTGCAGAAAGATCTTGAGACAGTAACAGTTTCAATGATTTGAAAATGCTGTCACAGGATACTGGAGGGGAGAAATCGGCAGTGGGGGCAAATGGGCGACTCAGCACCCCACTCGGACACCACTTTCTGTGAACTAAAATTCACGGTGGCGCTATCTCTGAATGGGACACTATTGTTGGTACCCTCTCGGCTGCCTGCAGTGAGCCGTTTATGACTTCTTTAGTCTATGTAGAGAGTGAGAAATAGATAGAGAAATATATATATATATATATATATATATATATATATATATATATATATATATATATAGAGAGAGAGAGAGAGAGAGAGAGAGAGAGTGTAAATAGTACAATATCAGATGTTTCAAATTAGTTCCGGAAATAACAAATTAATAGTAAAATGAAAGAAAATGGTTTTAATGCAGTTTTCCATTTCAAATAAACAATTCTGTGCTCCATTGAAATGAACAAAAATTATTGACTGATACATATAACAAATTTTTAGGACTCTAAATTAGTCAAAACTAAATGGAACGTCCATTTAAAATGTCTGAACACAAAAATCGTTCATTATGGTACGCGTTCAGAATTCTTGCAACTAGCCGCTTTCATAATGCTCGTTGTGTATACTTCGCGAATGTTCATTCTCGCCTGAGATATGGTATAATATTTTGGGGAAATACATCTTATAGCTCCCAGACTTTTAGATTACAAAAACGAATTGTACGAATAATAACCCAATCCCACCCACGTGATTCATGTAAGCCTCTCTTCATTAATCTAGGAATTCTACCATTACCGTGTCTTTTTATTTACGAATCAGTGGTTTTTGTCAAAAGTGACTTGCTTAAGGGCGGGAATATATTTTCAGAAAATGCCGAAGTCTATTACTATAACACTCGACGTAGAAATCATATTCATCAGGTGACAGTATCAACAGCCTATTACAAAAACTTCACATACAATACATGTACATTATTTTACAACACTTTGCCAGATGACATTAAACGATTAAATTCAATAGAAAAGATTAAATCCCAAGTGAAATCGTTTCTGCTGCATAACTGTTTCTATACAATTAGAGACTATACTGAGCATCACAAGAAAAGTAACATTAATTTTAACAATGATACATAATGCATTATTTACCATTTGAACTGTATAAATGTGTATAAACAACCTGTAACAAGTATTGTATTGCAGCCTCCGTGTCAATGACCCCCATCTCGATCAGGTTTTTCGTCCAGTTTCCCTGATCCATTGAGCAAATGCTGAGATGGCCCTTTGTTTTGCTTCTGGACATAAATGTAACTTCATTTTCTGTGCACGTCTTCTAGAATTCAGTGGGAAATACAATTATTCAAATTATCGTTTCCATGTTGTCGCGGCAGGAAGTATTATTTCGAAGGACAACATGGATAAGAGCCAAAATTTATTGCCTTTTTTTATCCTTGAAAATAGATTTTATTACATGGGAGCTTTTTCTTCAAAATTTAAGTATGACTTGAGTGGTGGATCAGAATTTGAAAATGCACACAATTCACTTTCCCATCGTCATAATGCAGTTTTTAACTGTTTTTTGACGTAAAATAAATAAATAAATAAAGTACTCATTTCGGAAACTCTAAAACATGTTCAGCAGGGTTAATGTTGGAGGTAAAGCGATAGGAAAAGACAACTATGGGATATCCAACAACCAAGAAGGTATGTTTAATGCTTTTCTTTGTGAAGCCCTGATTTTTTGCTTATGAATGCCGGAATTTTGTTTCTCCTAGAGACTCAAATTAACCTCAAATTTTGGCTTGGGTTTCAGATGTTTTTAGGGTTTTTTATTTGAGTGTTTATTCACCCGTAAGAACCAATGTTAATTGTTTCTCTTTGGAATATAAATAATGAAATTTTTTTCTTATAGAACTCAAATTAACTTGGTGTGGTTTCATAGTTTTGAATTGATTTTGAGATGGATTTTGTGGATGGGCGCTGCGAGTTTTAGTCTAAAGTTAACAGCGTCCACGATTTTCGGAAATCCGAAAGAGTTTAAAATTGGGGAATAGAGGTTTTAATTAGCCTCAAATTTTGGTTATAGTTTGGTTGAGATTGGTTCTTGGGCGCTGCTAGTTTTAGATGGCTCGCCCAGACCCAGTGCGCGGACCCAGTACACACACGAGCGCGCGGACAAGGAATGAGTAGTGATGGTAAATTGCACCAAAACATCGATTGGTTGGTAGATAGTGATTCCGCGCACGTCAAATACCGAAGTCATTAGTCCCGTAAGTGTGCATGTTTTCTCATGGGGAGGTGGCGGTGATCTTACCCCGCTGGATGGCGAGATCCGGCGCCGACCTACCGTCGACTATCGGTGTTTTCCCTTCCAGCCAGGTATCTCCCACTAGCGAGTCACCGCCCAAACTTGGACAAGCTCTAAGCTCCCGACCGGTCTCACGGCATGTGTATTAGTTTAGTAAATGTTAGTGTAAGCGTGTGTAAGGGGGCAGGAGAGAACAAGGAAGAGGTAGGTAAGATCGCGCGCGGTCCGTGGCCCGTTTGTTAGGGTACTTTCCCGGCATCCGCCAGGAGTTGATCGGAGAAACCACGGAAAACTACTGATCAGAGCAGCTGGCCTCTAGAATTCTCCTCCAGACAGCGACTGAATTCGACCTAGCTGACAAGCTACTGTCGAAAATCTTGCCACTGTCGGGACTCGAACCTAGGACCTCCGGTCAGAGGCACTGCAGTGACATTAGTTGATGCACTGAGCCACTTCTCCTGGTCGATACATCGACGTTTCGATACATCTCTAAATGGTTTTCGATGTCGATGAAAATATCGACGAAAAACATCGATGTTTAAAACAACGATGTTTTCATTATAGACTAATAAACATGTTATTTTCCTATCCATTTTTAATTACTGTACGTAATAGGAATATATTTTATAGTTTGGTTACCAGCATGTTAGTAGTATGATAATAAAAATTATTATCGAATTAAAGAATACAATTAACAATAAACAACATCGTGTTTCGCTATTTTATCATTTAGTCACTTCCATTCATACGCCATTGAAGTAAAACCTCTTGAATCGTATACATTTTATAAACATTTTAGTGGTATTTTTTGTATTATAGTAGTATATATTATATTTTGTCTAAGATTTGACACTTTTTTTTAATTTGTTGCGTCTACAATTGACGCAACGCGTCTCCAAGCCTCCTGGGGGTCGTTGAGCGCTTTGCACTTTAGGAAATCCTCCATTAATTACAGCGCTTTTAATTTTGGAGTAATCCTCCGTTAATATTATGTCCGTCACGTCTCGTCGCAATCAGTTGTCAAAGACGACCGCCAGGTAGCATCTCCGCGTACGCGCTTAATCTTCTAATTACGTTTCTATTATTAAGGTCGCGAAACGTCTTTCGAAATTCTTGACGTACCTACCCGACAACTGGAATTAGCAGCTAAATTTCACAAGAAACGAAGCTCTTCTGCCTGAATGGTGTATACCGCTCGCGCACCACAATGAACTAACTAAAATATGAGAAAGTCAGTATTGCCAGATAAAGTCAAGCACTTGATTTCCTTAGGGAAATAGCGCTGTAAAAACTACTAAATGTCGAAAAAAGCACTGAAATAATTTGATGATAAATGTTGAACAAATATAAGTTTACTGTTACATATAAATCATATAAATATATGGTTAAAGACGTATCAGTTTGGAAAGCAATGGTTGGTCACTCATCATATGTTACTGTGGGACTTCCCAGGATGGAGTGAGTCTGGTTCACGACTTGTCAAAACGTCTGAGGGCCATTTCTAACACTGCTCTCAGTTCAGGCAATGACACGCCTGGCAATAACATGCATTCATAACACGAACAGTTCCCAAACTTCCATAGACTGCACAGGCAAAATGTGCAGCTTGATAAAGAGGATGACGCAAACCACCGATATTGCTATGCATTGCTGCTACTTTACAACGTGCAACCCCTTTATTTTAAAAAAAGTATTTTTAACATTTAAAATTAAAAACATCGATGTTTTTGCAACAAAATATCGATGTGAAGAAAACATGGAAAGCAAAATATCGATGTTAATATATCGATGTTTCTGGTGGAAAACATCGATATTTTAAAAATATCGATGTATTTTTGCCATCCCTAGAACGAGGCCAAGGAACGCGGACAAAAAACGCGAGGAAAGAACGCGGAGAAGAGCGTGAAGAAATTGTGAATACAACAAACGGCGGACAATCGCGCGGAAAATCGTATACAACATTCATTTTCACGATTCACTTCTCACGGCTCTTATCGATACTATCTCGGATTATAATTTGCATTAGTAACAGTAACATACAGTAAACCCTCATTAACATAAATTCCAAGGGACCGAAATTATAGGAGTTCGTGTTATCCATGTATTATATGCCCGTATTATCGTGATACGGGTGATATTTGAAAACTTCCGGAACCGAAGTTTTGTTCGTATTAAGGCGAATTTGTGTTACGCGAGTTCGTGGTAACGAGGGTTTACTATAATATTAATAATAATAATAATAATAATAATAATAATTAAAAATAAATAAATTAAATGAAAAAAACAAACAAATCATAGAAATCAACTCATGGAGACCTCTTCTACCTCCTATTCTTTCGGTATTCTCTAAGTGGTTGTAAAAGATCTCGTTGAATTAGATAGACTGATCAGAAGGCTGCTTTCACAATTCAGGTGTCTACACAAACTAGTTCTATTAACAGACTATACCTACCCCGAAGAGAAGGAGGGAGGGGACTGCTAAACACTGAAAATCTCTGCCGAATCCAAGAGAGGAAAATGAAGCAAAAGTTCGTGTGAAGATGCCTAATGCAAATGGCTGTACAAGTAGATGATGCTTGTACTCGATTAAACTTAAGTGCCTTCAACACAGGTACGACACTAAAAGAGACAATCCAAGGAGATCTAGAATATTGGCAACAAAAGGCAATGCACGGCAAATTTCCTAAAGCTATCCATGAACCTCATGTTGATTTTCCATCCTCGCTGCAATGGCTATCAGACGTCTATCTATACCCAGAAACTGAGGGATTTATAATGGCAATCCAAGATAGAGTATGCCGAACTAGAAACTACGAAAAACATTGCATGAACATGCCCGTGGTTGACAAATGCAGGAAATGCGGCACCAGCGGTGAAACAATCGAACATATAATGGCTGGATGTTCCGCACTTGCCGACAGCGCGTACTTGGGGAGACACAACCAACTAGCTAAGATTGCCCATCAACAATTGGCTCTCAAGCATGGAATGTTAAATAGTAGAGCTCCACCGCATCATAAATACAACCCAGCCCCGGTAATGGAAGCAAATAATTCCATCATCTAATGAGACAGAACCATAATAACAGGTACAACTGTGGCTTTCAATAGACCAGATATAGTTTTGATTGACAGGAACAAGAAAGAAGCTATGCTTGTTGATATTGATGTACCACTGACACACAATCTAAAGAAAACAGAGGCCGAGAAAATTACTAAGTATGAAGTAGTTCTACAAACAAAACAAATGTGGAAACTACATAGTGTAACAACATATTTGCTTGTTATTTCGGCTGAAGATGTAGTAACAAAAAAAAAAATCAGAAAAAATGGAAATAACCTCAACGAATCCTAATTACGGACAGAAAGCAGTGATACTGCAAACATGTAATATAGTTCGCAAGTTCTTGAACTAACAAAAATGAAGCTTCCATATTAGTCTTGGGGGTCAGAGTGAAATATCTCTCCACGGTGACCGAGCTCTTTGGCAGGAATGGGCAAATTGAACCCAGTACAAACTGCTGAGGATCGCAAGAGATGATGGAAATACAATATGGAAATACAAATAACTAACGCGAGTTGTAAACAAACAGTGGCGCATTGTAGTAGAAACAATACCCATTGAATAGGTGAGTGGAAAAACAGTACAAGATCAGAGAGTTCATTTTCAAATTATTCTAGTTATAACTTTAGATTAGAAATGATAAATCCATTGAGATTTTCACTATTTTCTCTTTTCAGAATTGTTGTACCAAGTCATACGAATATATTGCAAAGAATAATTGCGATAAATACGATATATATTGAGATGTGCCATATCATCTCAATGACATTTTATTGATTTTATAAACAGAAATACAATTTAGAATTATATTTGATCTAATAATTGAATAGTAGAAGCCAGGGATTTCCACGATGCGAAAAAGTTATTAAATATAACGTCGATGAGTTAAAAAGGTAATTGGGACAACGATCGCAAGGAAACAGATCATTGCAAGACGAAAATTAGCAGTTTGGTATCGGCCGTAAGAGAGTGCAGACGTAGTAATGAGATTGCTGTAGCTCTTGATAGGAAACTGAAAACTAAAAAGGAACGTGTCCAAAATGTTTGGTAGAAAAACACCAGATAAAAATTTTTAAATCCCCAACTAAAAGCCCAATAATTGGCTTTATCCTCTCTCAGATAAGGCAGTAGATGTTAGTCTCTTGTAAAAAGCTAAAAAGCTTACAGAGAGAAGATTCATTTCTAAGTATCTCTGCTAAAGAACTAGAAATGAGATGCCTTCGGCGGCTACCTCTTACCTCAGAACAGTGCTGGATAGCATGCTTTACGGTAAGATCCGTCTCGAATTTATCGGAAGTAGGGGGTGAGTCACCGCGAAGAAGATATCCGTGAAAAAATGGCAGTGGCCGATCGGAAGGAGTGTCTGAATAATCTCGTGCCTAGAGACACAAGATGAGGAAGACCAAGGGTTTATGGAATCCTTGATTCTCGTGAGCTTAAAATCCGAGATTTGCCACTCTGTTCTTCAACATTTTTCAGAAGTTAATTTTCTATTACGCTACTAGATTAACGATATCCCTTCCAAGTGAAAATTGCAAAAAATTGCAATAATTTATATCGTTAATAAATATTGTAAATAATATACACATCAATTTTTAATTTTCCATTTATTTTTGGAAATCTCCACTCAAGTTAAATATTTTCTTAAATATTTATATATAAATCAATATTTCTTCTTGATTGTCAATATATGTTTACAAATAAAAGTATCCAAAGTTTTTTATGACATTGCCAACATTGCAATCTAACATACGTAGGACAAACTAAGCGCCCAATTAAACAAAGAATGAAAGAACATTCTAGAAATATTAAAGAATTTTCTCCACGACTTAATTCTTTATCTAGACACAGACTAAATTTGTCGCATGAATTTGACTTTGAGAACCCATTTATTTTAGACACCAAGGTTAGGAGATTCCCACGACTCATTTCAGAAACACTTCAGATTAAGTTAAATCAGACTCTTAATACCAATGTTGAAATGAATGTTTTTACCAATGCCTATGACAATGTGTTATATAAAATTAAAATTAAAGATCCGGACAATGTAGATCCAGTATAGTGTTTAGTTGGCAAACTGCATATTCATACGCCGTGTTGTAACCTTACTACATATTCATACGCCCATTGCGTCATTCAAACTTGAACGGAGTGTCTGTTCGTAACGGTTAGTTATGGGGAACAACTGCGTGAGAGTGAGATATTTCGTAATGTTTCCTTGAATGTTCTGCTGATGTGGTAATTCAATGGGATAGCGTTCCCTCACTAAGGTGAGTGTCCATTTGGTATTGTATTGATTTTGTTTTGTTGTGTTGTTCTTTGGTTGTTCTTCTTCTTCTTCTTCTCTTCTTCTGCTTCATGGATTTAGGCCTTAAGGCCTGTTTCCATTCAAGAGAGTGAGTCTTCCATCTTGTTACAAGTGGCCAACATTTCTTCTTTCCTTTAGGATTATATACATTAATTTGGGAATTCTGTTTGGAGGCATGCTGGATATGATCATGCCAGCTACTCCTATCGATTGGATTCTGTCCATCACTGGAATATATTCAGTTCGGTTCTGATGTCATGATTATATTGTCTATCCAAGATATTGTAATCCTGCTACTGGAACGTAAGAATTTCATTTCGGCGCTTTCTATTTTTCTTCTGTCTGTTCTATTTATTGTCCAGTTTTCGCATGCATAAGTTAGCATGTTCTTTGGTTGTTTTGTATAAAAATTATAAGTTTAAAAGGATCTCTTTTGTAGTAGATATGTTTGATTTTGAGATAATTTTACTCAATAGACTTATACTTTTGAGACAATTGTAGTGTTTGTGAACTATTCTAGTAATTACACTAATTGATATGTAGAATAACAGTTTCTGTGTCCCATTAGTTTAGCACCTGAAGATGTAACAAAACGAGTTACGAAACGTTGTGGAAATTACTGAATAAATGATTGTCATAAAAAACTTTGGATACTTTTATTTGTAAATTTATATATAACCACATGCTAAAATAATAAATTTGAAACACTTAAAATGTTATGAATCGATGTAGTTTTCTTAAAACGAACTACTAAGACAAAGAAAATAACTAAAACCTCCTTTGAATAATCCTAAAGAGATAGAGTTTGTATTCCAAGAACCGCTGTAATAATTTTCTAATTAATTTTTTTAAATAGAACACAGGAATGCTCCTCAGGTATGATACCTCGAATGCTATATTCCCAATTTATATTAAGTTTTTGTATGACCCCAGAAACAGTGTTCGGAGTGTTAAGTTCGATTAGAAGAGCTCTTTCGCAAACCAAAGAAACTCCGGGAACCTTGACTAACACGTCTCTCGGTATTGAAGAAACACTCCGTTCTATTCACACGTTACACACGTCCTTGTTTTCCAAAGTTTAATTGTGAAATAATATTTGTCATTTTAAGGTATACACATGACGAATATTTTCTGCCGAAAAGACGATTCCCAACACATGAATCCGCATCAAACCTCATTCTTTGATTTTAGATCGGCACGTAAAACACCAGATTTGTAGTGAACTCACTAGCTCAAAAAAAGTTCTACTTTATTATTTACACGAAATACAACTTCATACCTTCTTAAATGGTGAACTCACTAGCTCAAAAAAGTTCTACTTTCTTTATTATTTACACGAAATGCGACTTCATACAGTCTTAGATGGTCTAAAACAAATATTCATTGTGCTCAAGTATCTTGACAATTACATTGTGCAATGTTATTGGCAAAATTGTCTAAAAATGTGACATTGTTAGATTAATTTTAGATCAGATGATGATTATTAGAGACAGGATTTCCATGCAACCTTCCGGTACACTACTTGGATTTGCGACGCGGGAGTTAAATTTGCAAACCAGCAGTCAGGGTAGAGACTGACAATCTGCTAGGTATCGGGTTCGATACCACAGGATGACCAGTGAAGTAAAACTCACAAGAAGATATTACATTTAATTTGGCAATAGTTCTGTACATGTTGAAACGGCCGAAAGATGTTATGAGCTCAGTGACTTAGAGCGAATACGCCGTTTAAGCCATGTAAGTTTCTCAATATATATATATATATATATATATATATATATATATATATATATATATATATATATATATATATATATATATTAAATTTTATACATTTAATTTCTTCCAAACAGTGTAATTTGGTACTGTAGGTGTTAAATCTAATTTGAGTTTGTTTACATCGAGATGAGAATAGTGAAACTGTATTTGTTGATTTACTATAGGTTCACTGTGAATAAATACAAAAGGAAAACTCTTTATATAATTTGTTGGTTTGGGTTCTAAAGTAGTTTCCATGGAAGATAATGAACTACTTGAGTTGCTATATACTAGATGTGGGCCTTGTAATTGAACCGAGGCTTGGCAAAACAATTTCTTTGTCAGTAGAAAAGAATAATATATTAGCATTATTCACTCATTGAAAAAGTTTGATTTGATCATTGATTATTTTTGCAAAATTACAACTACAGTTTTTATAATTATGTGGGGTTGTCCTAATATTATAGTGTAGACATACATAAGTCGTAGTACCTTTTACACAGGAGTTGGTTGACTATTTTGATGTAGAACCCTGTAGATAATATCTTTCAGATGGTATTAGAACAATATTATCAATAGTAGGTACTGGAGTGATTGAATATAATTGATAGTTGTTACCGTCGGTAGTAGGTACTGATAAAATAACTACTAGACCCTTTTCTATCATTATAACTTGGGTTTTAGTAAATTTTAAATTTTCATATATGTGATAAGGGTCAGTATGGACAATTGCTTTGCTTGGATATATAACACGAACATGATTAACTATATTTAAGATGTCTTCCTGTGAAAATAGCTGTACGTTGGTCATGTCATTAAAAGATAGACTTAAAGTATTTTCCAGTGTCTGCAATTATTTTGAAACTTCTTAGACACATAATGTATTGATATTGTTCTAGAATGAAGTTATTTGAAATTCTTGTTTTGTTAACATAGTTTGAATTATTTCCAAATTTAAATTTACGTGATTCATCCTTCATTATAGAATTTCTAGAAACTGAGTTACTGAATGAAATGAGTTGATTGATATGTTGATTCGATACCTGATCCGTTTGTAAAGCCTCTGATTTGTCCTTCAATTTTGTCATAATCATTTCATCCAGGTTACTGGATACAAATTTGATTAGCTTCCTCCGAGTCCATTATCAAGGCCTCTTCTGTTTCTAGGTTTTGTAGGAGTAATTTCTAGAAAGGTCTTTTAGCATTTTCAATAATTTTCACAATCTCAAGAATAAAACGGTGCGTTATTACTTTGTTTTTCTAAAGCATTGCTGGTATTTTGAATTGCATCATATGATTCTTCCAACCTGGTAATATTGAAATGAAACATGAACTTGTGATAGTTGTTGACTATTACTGCCGGACCGAGTGAATCTGCGTAGAAGCCTTGTGTTTCGATTGGTTTGTGTCCTATTCCTTCACATCTGATGGTGTTTCTGAAACAGAACATTGTCTTTTAGGTTTGACATGCCGAAAATGTCTTATATGAATTTTGCCATTTTTCATTTTACAGTGGATTCTGTGTTTCTCAATTTTGATAATTGTTCCTTCACGATACAAGTTCTTAGATTTTTTGTTTCTGGTCAAAGGGTCAGTGATGTAGACTGTGTCGTTTAATTGGTATTTGTGTGAAAATGGAGTATTATTTGCTGGTAGATTTTGAGAGGCTAATTTTTGGATTTGTTTTTCCTTGTCAAGAAGATATTCCTCTAATTGAGGAGTTGTTGTAAAAACGTGACCTAGTGCGTCGTAATGGTTGCCTATGGTAACAGAAAAAGGAGTCTTTTTAGTAGTGGAATGAATGGAAGAGTTGTACGATGTAATGGAATCAATTACGAGGTGCTCTAAAGGACTATTTCGGTCTCCGCTGCGAAGGATACGTAGTTTTTCTAACAAAGTTGAATTGAAACGTTCTACTGGAGAGTTGGATGAAGAATTTAACGGTGTCGGGCATGATATGTGATATTGCGAGATTTGCAGAAGTCGTCGAATAGTTTGTTGTGGAAATCTGTGAATTGGTCGTGAGTAATTTGAGAGGGGAAGCCGTGGTGAGAAAAATATTGTTTTAAAGTCCAAAGAACTGAATAGCCTGTACCATCTTTTAGTAGATATGCTTGGCCGTATTTTGAAAATACATCAATTATTGTTAGGAGCTTTTCTCCTTCAAAATGAAAAGTGTCAATGTGAAGAAGTGAAAAGGATGCTTTTGATGATAGGGCTCCTCATTTGGTGACTTTGGTCGTCTGTATTTGTTTTCTGGCAAAAGTTCGAACTTCTATTGGATGTAATCACTAACTTCAATAGTAATATCTTTGTTTAAGGTGTTCCACGGTTTCAGCTATTCCATTATGGTTAATACTGTGATACTGAGCGACTAACTGTTGTTGTTGAACTTTATCTTCGATGTTTTCTAATAATTTTGTGCACCTAAGAATTACTAATTCAGAAGTGAAGAGTTTTTGGCAAACTCGTATAAAGGGAATCTCGATTGTAATGTCATTAAAGTACACTGCATATTTTTCAGAAGGGGTAATAATTTCGAGAAGAAGACCTTGTAAATCTTTCAATAGATTTTGTTCGGTGACGCGCAGTTTAATAATTTTATTTCTTTTGAAAATAGGTCGAATTGACTGGCCAGGTGTTTTTCCGTAAGTTACAAAAATTTGATTTTTATTCTGATTTAAAGATCTCTCGGACATCCGCAGGGTAAAAATTGGGTTTTCTTCATTGAAATGAATTGTATCACAATCTATTTCTTGTTGATAGTTTTCATTTGGGATGGTGGCAACGTCTGATTTTATATCATCATAAAAGGCAAGCACTTCAATACGTGATACAGCGTTTATAACGAATTAGTTTTTCCTTTGACGTACTTGATATCAAAGTCAAATTCCTCTAGCCTGATTTTCCAGCGGTACAAGAGTGAGGAAGGGTCTTTTAATGAGAATAGCCATTGTAGAGGTCTGTGGTCGCATTCGATGGTGAAGTGGCGTCCCCAAAGATATGGTTTGAAATGTTTGCAACTGTTGATAATTGCAAGAAGCTCTCTTTGAATTGTAGAATAATTGCGTTCACTTGGATTTAAAGTACGTGAATAAAATGCAATGGGGTGTCCCTTCTGTGAAAGAACTGCACCTATGGCAAAATTAGAGCCGTCGGTAGTTAAGGTAAAAGGTTGCGAGAAATCTGGGTATGCCAAAACGGGTGCGTTTGAGAGAAGTACTTTAATTTGTTCAAAGGCGTTCTTATAAGACGAGTCGTTGATATCGATTTTGGTACCTTTTTTCAGACAGCGAATAAGGGGAAACGCAATTTTAGAAAAGTCCTTTATAAATTTTCTGTAATAACCAGCTAAACCAAGGAATTGTTTTATCTCTTTTGTTGTTGTCGGTATTGGATATTGCTTTAGTGCCTTTATTTTCTCGGGATTCGGTTTTATACCTTCTTGTGTCACTAAATGACCAAGAAAGGCTACCTCTTTATGTAAAAATTCGGTTTTGTCTAGCTGAACTTTTAGATTTACTTCTCTAAGCTTTTTCAGAACCAGAGAAAGGTGGTGAACATGTTCATCTAAAGATTTTGAGTAAACAATTATATCATCAATATAAACAAAACAGAATTTAAAGAGATATGGTCTGAGTACATTATCCATGACTCTTTGAAATGTGGCTGGGGCATTTTTTAAACCAAATGGCATTCTCTTAAACATTAAATGTTGATTATCTACTGTGAAGGCAGTTTTTTCTAAAGACCGAGGATCCATCTCAATTTGGTGAACTTCTGATACACACACTAAGTAACAAAAATAACTTACCTGCAACCACTGTCAAGAATTTCTGTTTGGTATGATATTTGTCTTCACGGTTTTATTTAGTTCATGAAAGTCGCGAAAGTCATGAAAGTCGCGAAAAAGTCGCGTTTTTTTATTTAGTTCGCGAACTAACCTCCATTTTTTTGTAATGGATGCGTCAATTTTCTTAGGAACATTCCATACTGGGTTACAGTATGGTGATTCACTGGGTGTACTATACCTGATCAAGCAGTTTAATTTTTGTTAATAACATCTTTTAACTGAGGTGGATCTGTAATTTTTTTATAGACAGGGCTTTCGTCAGTTGTTCTAATGTACGCTTGTAGCGTTAGTAAATGAAAGGTTGCAACCGGGGTAGTAAAATACATCAGAAAACTGAGAACAAATTTTGAAAATAGCACTTCTTTCTAAATCATTCATATGTTGTGTTCAGAAGAAATCGCTAAGGTCAGATTCTGAGATTGAATTTATTTCAACTGGTTGGATAATGACGTTATCAATTACCCTACTAAAATGGGTTCACAAATGTTAGGTTGATAAGAGAATCTGTGGGGTATTTGACGGTGTAGTTATCTGCACATAAAATTGCATCAGAAAAATAAAGATCTTGATATGTAAAAGAGGGAACATAAACTTCTCCTTGTTTAATGTTGACCGGTATTGAAAGAAAATTTGGATTTTGATCGGCTTTAAAATCTTTGTGTCCGGAATGAAAATTCCGGACGAAATTGAACGAATTTCGTTATTGCCTAGTTATATTGCCCTGTTATAATCAATTTTTGCTTTAGTCGAGCTGCCGACAGATCCGATGAGAGCGTCAAAGCATTATGCCATTGCATAATTCTAAATTTATGGGAACATTTAGACCGTGTTCAAGAATACTGGATATTGTACATCTTCAGTACCTATTGTTTGTGCGTGAACTGATTGAATACAAAAGGTTCTTCAAAAGGTAATCAAAATAATGAATGCTGGGTTTGATTCAATTGAATTACAAGCCTGGAACTGGCCAAGAATTTTCAATCCAAAAGCGTTATAAATGGAAGCTGTGGCGCATTGTATATATTATTTAAGTCTTGGGCTGTGGATTGTGCTCTCGAAAATCCTGATGTTGGTCTTGAAGAGTGTTCAAAGGCCAATTTCTGGAGGTAATTGTTTTCGTATTCATGATCCTCCTGATAGAATATGTCATACTGTTCGCCATAAAGTTATTCGTCATGGTCAGATGAATAAAATTGATTGTCATTTTCGTTGTGGTAGTTAACGCCATGTCTGATGGTCGACACGCCTGACATTGGAGTTGACTGATTTCTTTGCAGAGCGTTCTGTGGAGAATGCATTCTACCTAGCTGTTGAGGATGTGGGTACGGCGGTGATCGAAATTGAGTAGGTCTAATCAAGGGAGAGCGATGTGAATTTTGTGACAGTCGATTTTGTGGCAGTTGAGTTGACGTGGTGTAACTTGGGCAGATTCTTGTCGATTTGGTAAAGGATTGTGAATTTGAAATCTATTTGGCGGTTGTTGATATCGTGGCAAAACTGATGTGTGGCAAAATTATCAAAAGGCAGAGATTTTTTATTTTGAGAATCAAAATCGGGTGATTTGTGAGGTTTTTGAAAAATTGGTGTGGACACAGGTTTCTGATTATTACGCAAGGAATCCATATATGTTTCATAGGCACGTTCGTTATCAAAGTCACGACAAGCGCGAAGAGCTTGTGAGAGATCGGTAAGGTGCGCATATCTCAGATATTCTCTGTAAGGAGATAATACGCCAGCACGGAAGGCGTTTAAGACTTTGGTTTCGGCTTCTTTCAGTTTCATTTCAAGAATTGGTGATTGGTAATTTAGTTTAATAGTACTGATGTATTTAATTAATAATTGGTTTATCTTGTCGTGATATTGTAAGAAGTTTTCATTGCGCATTTGACAGCAATTTGAAATATCTCGGAAAGTATGTGTTCATCACGAACATCCCCGTATTTCCTAATTAGTTTTTCTTTAGCTTAATAAAATTTGAATCTGTTTTGGATATTCAGGACAGTTTGAGCTTCACCTTTAATTTTTGATTTGACTACATTAAACAAAAAAGTGTTTGCTTATTCCGTCAGACCTCAGGTGCTTTTTGAAAATTTCCTGAAGAAATGTTTACATTAATCAAGAAGTAATCAAGATTGCAGTTTACGATCCATCAATCAGGCAATAAGTTTATATGAGCCATCTCCCACTTTGAGAGCAACTCAGGACTTTGAGCTAAAGCCATTATAATTAATTAATTTAAAATTAAAATAAAATAAGAATTTAATATAAGATGAATCTTATAAATTTAATATTTGTTCACAGATGTATCGATGAATGCAGGAAATGCAAAAATAGTTATTTTACTACTATACCTTACTTGCATCCAATTTTTATACTATGAATTTCTTAATATTAAGATAAATCTAACGAATTTTGATTATAGTCACTTTGGAATTTTGATCTTGGTTTACAACTTGTGAATGTGTATATATGAAAATAGTTATATTGACTACTGCATTAATTAATACACATTCAGAGAAATTACACTTTACGTTGCATTTATAAATGAAAGGTGCACGATGCAGCCAAAAATAGCTGTTTCACTACTATAGCTACTTCTGCACTTCACAATGATATAAAAGTTCTCACTTACAGTACTGAAAGGATGAGGATCCACGCCGCATCTTGCAGTAGAAGTATTTGTCTTCTTGTTACGGTGTCGAACTGGTCTCTTGATGTGGAAATGGCAGCCGGGCGATCGGTAGTCAATTGAAGGCTTCTTAATGTGTGAAGAAGTTGGTAGACTCCGACAGCGTTGTCTTTCTGGCTGGAAAGACGCTTACAAATACCGTTTTGTAGATACGCAGTAGGCGCAAACTAAAAGCAGTCTTGAAAACTTTAATTGGTGAAGAAGCTCTTACTGATGATTGGCTGGCCAATTAGGTCCTCTAATGTAAGGACGCTTGCCTATATCGGACGAGCCCCCAGTTAAATTTGCAAACCAGCAGTCAGGGTAGAGACTGACAATCTGTTAGGTATCGGGTTCGATACCACAGGATGACCAGTGAAGTAAAACTCACAAGAAGATATTACAACATTTAATTTGGCAATAGCTCTGTACAGGTTGGAACGGCCGAAAGATGTTATGAGCTCAGTGACTTGTGAGCGAATACGCTGCTTTGGCCGTCGTGCTTCTCAATGTGTGTGTTGTGTGTATATATATATATATATATATATATATATATATATATATATATATATATATGATTTTACATGTTTACAAGAAATTACTAGAACAAGGTTTTACAGATTTCACAGAGGTAGTTTCCAGAACGTTTCAGGATGTATCATGTTTATCACTGAATCGTCAAAACATATTATTGTACATTTGAAACGTGAAGCAAGTGAAGCAGATGGAAGCCTATTAAGGGCGCTGTCTGAGGGTCGCGGGGTGCGGATCTTCCTTGTTGATGTTTCCAATGGAATACATAACTCGGGTACACGTGCGGGAAGCAACGATCGCGAAATGAATTATCAACGCCATATGATACGTCGCAAAGGGCACGCAATATCACCGGCCAAAACCTAATATCCTTTGATAACTGACCATAGAGAGGAAAATAATCGTTATAGGCTCGGTCTGCTGACGCAACGAAGGATTAACAAGTTTCTCAATTGTGAAGTATATAATGGCTTCTTCTAAGGCTTCGTGTGCAACTCTTCTCAAACAAAGGATTGGAAACAACGATTGGGTGGAGGACAGATGGATATGTAATTTATTGCAATGGCTGTAATAAAGAAGTAAGGAGGCTACACTGTAGAAATTGATCAATTAAAAAAATATATCTTCTGGTGGAGTTTTCCTAGTCGAAATGTTTGGTGCTCAAATCAAATGTTGCAGCAGAAATTATTTAATTTGAAATACTGAAACTCAGAGAATGATAAAACAATGTCAATGAAATAGATATGAAACGAAAAACAAAACTTTAATTTTTCTCGAATCGAAAATAATTATTTTCGGGATACTATTAATTTTTTTAGCAGTTTTGAGATTTTTCTGAAATTGTTTTGTAGAAACTAGTGGAGTCATTAAAAATTGTTGAAGACATTAAAGTGTCTGGAATTAATATTTGGAGATTGGGGTGAGATTGCTAAGAAGAAATTACGTAAAGTGATAAATACAAATCATGACTTGAAATGTCTCCAAACTGTAAAAAACATTATTTGTGGTGAAAAATCAGGAAATATTGAATTTGACTCATACAGGCTCAGATTTAATCCTTGAAATACCCTCCAATTACGTTTTGTAATGTAGCATTTTATGCATTCAAAAATCAACAAAAGAACAATTTAATGAGCAGTTTAGAAAATTAGTTAATTGTTTACTTTACAAAAGGCAATATAATTAAAAACTTAGATAAAATTTGATTGTGCATGTTTTGCCCATTTTTAGCCTGCATAGTGCATATTAGGTTATTTGATAGTGCATGTTTGCATGCAGATTTTAGCATTTAATAGTGCATGGAAATCCTGTCTCTAATGATTATGATTAGCGTTTAAGGGCGATTCTAACATCTAAGGTCATTGTCAATTTGTATTAAGAACATAGATCCACTGTCAGTGGTCAGTTAAAATAATTTTTATTAATTATAAGATAAAATGAGTAAAAATAGAGTAAAGTCTGACTGATTGTAAAATGAAAGTTGACAACGATAGCATATATGAACAATGAAAATCAGTTTATAAAAGGCGTATTAAAATCATCCACTCTCAGATTAGATTTTAAAATCCATTTAGACGATGAAAGTTAAAGAGTTTGCAGGAGAGCATCCGTCGTTACCCAGCATCTCCTCCAGAGGGGTGGCAAGGTAATGCCTTCTCCGAATATCTCTTACATTATCTCAATGCACAAGAGCATGCTCTACGGCAAGATCCATTCATTTCTCGCAAATGGAGGGGGGTATGAGATGTCCGTACGAGAAGTGGCAGCCTGGATTCGAAGGCGTGTGGAGAATTACTCTCTCGCGCCTTTGAGCCACGGCACAAAGATCAGCGTTTTATAAAGTTCTGATCCTCGTGAATTTGAAATAAGATTTTTGCCATTCCAGTTCCTTATGCATAGCCGCAACGCTGATAAAAGCTTGGCGTCACACTTGTACTACCATATGGATGCCCATTTGACTTCCTAGAGGCCAACTGCCACTCTGGACAGATGTTTCATTTCCTCTTATTCTCACGAGGCCAGGGTCACAGGAAAAAAAAAGTTACAATGATAGAGAATTAAACGATGTCTTCGATGTATATGATCTGTATGTATTGAAGAAATCTATACGTATAATAGTGTAGTTGAGGGAGGTGGTCGAGAAAAGTTTGAATGTTTTTAGTGTTCGAAATCCATAAGGTTTTACTGAATATCGGACAAATGTTTTGAAACAATGTAATTGCTAAGGCCATCTTAATGGAAATGCAGAAATATATGAGTATATGAAAGTAATCAATGTCATTTCAACAACCTGCCATCTTGTAATAGCAAATACCAGTCATTGATTGTGTCCTGAATGTGCCTCCTGTCCTCAGGAACAAACACTAAAAATTAATTTGCCCACTTCATTTATATAATTGTTCTTTCACCATAGATATCTAATTAAACTCTAAAGAAAGCCATCATGATTAAGAATCCAATCCAAATAGCCATGCATATCATGAATATCATCCAATAGCTATGCATTTATTCTCACTAAGAGAGTAAAACGTTTGAAATGCTTCTTAGACCTGAAGTGTAAAACTACACATTATTTATACCATTTCTGCCACTTACCTTGTCCAATATTAGGAAGGGGGTGGAATTCAGTACTTACTTTTGGTACTCTTGAGATCAGTTTTCAAACTATATTTCAGTAAAACATGATGTTAAATATCTTGATAAAAAATATATTTTCTATTATTTATATTTTTTCAATAAACTGAGCTTATTTGTAACAAAATCAGTGGTGCTACGATATTTCTCCTATTTGTGAAAGTTACAAATGCAACTCATATTCTATACTAATATTAAGGGGATAATATCAAACAGCAAATTGCAGCTTTCATGACTTTTTGGGAGAGGCTTTGATCAATTCCATGATTTATCATTAGTTCCTGAGATTATTTATGAGTTCACATCCCCTTTTAATGGTGTCTATACAAACATGTCAGGTTGGGACTATTGGAATTTTAGTTTTATTGAATTTGAAATAACTGTTTAGGTATTTTGGAGTTTAATTAACAAAATATAGGTCTGAATTTGACGCTACGAGCAGTAAAACCTTTCCAGGTTTCATTAACGAGAAGTTTTTCCTCGAATTCAATGCTTCAATAACTTTCATTAATCATCAATCATGTTACATGTAGAGTTGGTACAGAATAGGGCCAAGAACACTACCTTGTGGTACTCCAGCCTTTATTGGATGGAATTCAGATAATTCATTTTGATATTTGATTTGGAAAGTGCGGTGGGATAGATAAGAACTGAAGATATTGATGAAGGATATGGTAAGAAATGTTTGGGTTTAAAGGAGTCCACGTCAGACTCTAATAAACCCTTGGGCAATGTCTAAAGGCATGAACAATATTTCTTTCTTGGAAACAATTCTCAATGAAGCAGATTCTATTAACTTGTTGGATGGTAGAATGCTGCTGTCTAAAGCCAAATTGATGGTCAGGGACTAGGTTATTGGTTGCTATGTGAGGACGTAGTCTTGATAGAAGTTTCTCAAACATTTTGGATAGAATTGGAAGTATACTGATGGGACGGTAAAGGAGGGTTCATGTGGAGGTTTCCTAGGCTTGAAAAAAACTTGAATTTGGGCTGTTTTCCATTGTTTGCAGAACCCTATTCTAGAATAATTTTGAATAGTGCAGTACCATAGTCTTGCCTTTCGTGGTAGTTCTTTGAGAAGATGTGTTGTGATTAGGTCATGTGCCAGGAGCTTGTTTGATAAGGTTAATGGTTTTGTAATTTCCTCTGGAGTAAAGTGAGGAATTGGAAGTGTCATTTGGTTTTGGGATATGTAATCCCGATTTGTTTGTCTTGGTTTGTATCATGGGATGAGTCTGGAATACATTAGCGAAGAATTTGGCAAAGGTAGATGCTTTCTCTGTGGGGTTTCTCGCTCATCACATATTTTCATCGCTGATTGGGGGATTTGGTTTGGTCGGTTGTTTCAGCTTCCTGTGACTTTAAATAGAGAGTAATTAGTATCTTCTGTTGGGGTGAGGCTGGTTATGAAATCTTGAAACCTGTTGCTGTTGTAATCTTTTAGGAAGGACTTTAGTTGCCTAGTTGCTCTGTTGTTGTTGGTACGGTCTGCAGGATATTTTAAAGCTTGCCGGATTCTTCTTAGTCATCTTTTCTCAGATATTTTGTTTAAAAGAAATTTTGGGTATTTATGCTGCTCTGGGTGTAGTGGATTTGGTGGTGTAGCGAACTAAGCTGCTTCTGAATATTTTAGGTTATTCATTTAGTCTCTTAATCTCATGATCTGTTGTTTTAATGGTAATCAGATGTTTGTTAGCGACACGGGACAGAGTTGAAGGATAATTTGTTATAAATTATACTATTGGAGTGTAGTCTGGAGGACACCTGAGGGAAGATTCAATGATACAGTTAGTGGATGGATTCCTTTTGTTTTGAATATATCAATCAGGTCTGGAATTTTGTTTGGTCGGCAGGCTGTGGCAGGTTCTCCCAGAAAATGGCTTCTAGCTGTAGTAGGGGTTAACTGCTTTCTCCAGTTCTCTCCTCTAGGGGTGATGAGCCTGATCCCATTGAGTGTCATGTTTAAGTTCTGATCACATGAACCTGGCTTTCCTAGTGACTTAAAGTAGGTTTCAAATCGTTGCCTATCTATTTTGAACTCGACAGGGCAGTAGATGGCGCTGAAGGTGATTGGTCCATTCCAGTCCGTAATTTAAAAGCAGATGTTGCTTGAATGTTTTGTCAAGTACGGCTTTCCTGGGTTCTTGATGCTTAATGGTGCTTTATTAATATTAAGGTCACTGAGCATTGCCACTAGGATGTTTAGTATCGCATAATGTGATGTTCTTCAGTTTAAAGCAGTTTTTCAGAAATGAAGAATGTCTATATTGTTTACGAGAAATATTTCTATTTCTTGGCGATGATTTATTGCCGTTGGCGATCCAACCTGCAATGCGAAGAAATTTAGGCATTGATAATTTGAGATAAGCGTCGTTAAGAGATTAATTAGAGAGTTTATTTGTTGACTTTGTTGCAACCGTATTCCGTGTTGTATTCCGTGTAGGTACGTTCACTGTAATATCTAAATAAAAAGAATGGATCAAATTGAGAAACTGCTCTTTTTCGTGGGATTCGCTCAGAAAACTGACATGAAATCTCCACATACAACAATAGATTTAAAAGAGAAATTACTAATTTTGTTCAGAGTTATCTCTAGATTTTCTACGAAATTGAAATAATCTAAAGCTTGCTTTGTTGGAGGTCTGTAGATGCAAAGTAATATAATTTTGAGCGTAGTAAGATGTACAACTGTTATTTCAATAACTTTTTCAATTGCATATAAATTGTATTCTGACAAGAAGGTAGAATCAATATTATTTCTTACATAAATACACGAACCTCCGTAAGCAGTGCCTTTATTTGATTCCCTTGCTCTACAATAAGATCCCGTCGAGGTGGGTTGGTCCACGTCCTGACGGGGGGATACAGAGAGGACTCTCAAGTATTCCTTTCCTTCACAAGTCGTTTTTCTTTTCCCCATTTTACATTATCATTCTTCTATACCATCCTGTCTCTTTTCTTCTCCCTCTTCTATTTCACCGGCTATTCAACCGGCTTGGACTAGGTCTTGTACTGAACTCCAGGGTGAGCGGGGGAATCCACGGCGTTCGTGGCAATTTCACTATATCCCTGTGGTAACCCTGGCACTGATGGAGTGTCCTCGTTGGGCTCCGTGGTGGGTGGGGACCACGGGGATGAATCTGATATCCTTAATGGATAAAATAACTTATTTCCGCCCTCTTCCATAAGGAAGAGGAGATTTGTTGGTGAAACAGTTAATCTTGAGAGTTTTTCTGTAATGAATCTGACAGACCTACTAAGCCCCGCTTTCCCGTCATGTCATGCAAAAGAGAGAATGAAACCATAAAGTGTCAGCCCTATCAAACTTGTCAGGGAAATTGAAAAGTTTGGCAAATTTCAGTCGGTTGTCCGTCAGAGAAACGGCAGAATTCTTTTTGAATGTCGCTCTGACGAACAGATCAGCAAGGTCCTTTGATCAAGAAATAGCCGGCAGCAGTCCAAAATAGGTGCAAGTGTCCGCCCACCCGACCTTAAACCTCTGCAAGTGGGTGTGGGTAAATCATGAAGACTTCACTGAAAACGGAAGAAAATTTGAAAGCCTCCCTTGAGCCATATGAAAAGTCAGATATTTACAGGATTCAGCGGAGAGTAAATGGGTACTTACTCCTACCCCAACTTGACTGATCTTCACCCTCCATCTCTACCATAGATATCGTGTAGTCTAACTCCTTTTTTTCGTGTCGCAGCATATTCCAACACTGTGCTGTTTTAAATGCCGAGGTCGGCCATACCCAACCTCGCTGCATGAGCGCCGCAGTCTGCGTACCGTGGAAGGAGGTTTGTAATGACTCTTAATCAAGCCTGGGCAGAGGCAAAATGCGTAAACTGTTGTAGAAAAATATCCTCAAATTCCAAACTAGTGCCCCATTTTCTTAAGAGAAAGAGAGATCCAGAAGATCTGGGTCTCTGAGAGGGTTTCCTTCCGGAGACACGACGCCGTTACCAGATGCGAAACTCCGTGGACATGGCCCGAAGATTCGTTGACACCGTGGGTCAACATAAAGTAAATTCTGATACCCAAACGCCTAAAGCCTCCACTTTGCGCGATGCTGCTCGCCAGGTGTCCTTCGATGACATCGGCGGAGATGCTCTACTCCTAAATCTGTTGTCCAGTCTGAAACGAAAACTGAAACGAAAAGCATAAAATATTTCCAAATAAACACTCAAACGCATCCAGAGAAGCCGCGAGGACCGACAGGCCCTATTGTTAGATCTATGCTGCCTGTCTCAAGGACCGTGGTGTCCTAATACATGCGACTCCTCTATAGCAGTAGTCAAGAGACTTAGGAATGAGAACTCCGCTTGAACCAACCCATTACTCTCCAATAGAGAAGGAAAAAAGAAGAGAAAGAAACTGATACATAACCCACCCTAGAAACAAAAAAAAATCTAAGAACTAGAAACTATGGCTCTCCTCTCATGGAACTTAAATGGCTTTCGCACTCGTTTGGGCGAATTAAAGTTTCTAATGTCTATACATAGACCCGTGGTTATCTGCCTGCAGGAAACACATCTCCGTTCTGAGCACCCCCTCTCTCTACGCGGCTTTTGTTGCTACAGGCAAGTCGTAGACGATGGCCTCCGCGCCCATGGCGGAGTCGCCACTTTTATCACAGACTCTCTGGTATCTAAAGAAATATACATACGAACCACTCTCCCGATATTTTGCGTTCGTGTCAATTACCGTGCCAATCAACTATTTCTGTTACCATTTGCAACGTTTATATCCTGCCTGACAAGTCGTGTCACAGAAAGAACTGAAGATGTGCTCTCAGGTGCCTGCAGAATCTTTCTTATTGTGGGGACTTCATCGCCCAACCCTGCCTGGGGTGGCTCAAGGTCGTGCACGAGAGGCAGGGTACTTGAAAATATTATAGATAGCCAAAATCTTAATTCTCCTAAACCTGGGCGAAAGCGTCACCTTTCCGTAGCTTCTAACACTTTCTCGTCCGTGGACTCCGCTCTCTGTATCCCTCCGTTTCTACCATCTTTGAGTGGACTGTCCTTATGACCTGAATGGCAGTGATCACTTTCCCATTCGGGTCAACCTCGATATTCCCGATCTGAACGTTACCCGCCCTCCTCGCTGGCTAATCCACCGAGCTGAGTGGGAAACATTAAAGAAAGAATTACGAATATCGGAAAACAGCTCAAACGACATCGATGTCGTTTGCTATGGTTGCCCATGCTATGGTCGTCTCTTGCTATGGTTGCCCATTTTAATAACGCCGTCCTTCAAGCGGGCTTATTTGCCATCCCGAAGTCGTCGGGCCATGCACGACACCTCCCTGTGCCATGATGGAACGCTGATTGTGCCACCGCGGTCCGTGATCGGAAGAGGGTATTGAAAAAACGTAGTAGGTTCCCAACCATGGAAAACCTAATAAACTATAAAGATCCCGAGCCAGAGCTAGATTAACGATACGGAAAGGGAGGCTGCGTTCTGGAGAGCCTACATCTCGTCACCTCTTGCCGTTCTTCCTGCAAACTTCTGTGTGGAGAAAGGTCCGACAGATCGGTGGGAAGACTTTCGCCGTCTATCTCAGGGCTTATGGTAAATGGGAATCTCCTAAACTCTCCACAAGAAATTGCTGAAGAACCCGGCCCGGGGCTCAGTGAGACAAAATGGCGCAGGAGCCGAAAAGCGTTTGTCGTGCAAATCACTCAGCCCAGTCATAACAGTGCAACGACACTTCAGAACGAAGTTCAATAAGATCCACCAACTGCTAACTCCATTCGGCGATGGTATGCGAGTTTAAAGCTCCTGGATGCCTCTGTAAGGGAAATCAACGGTCGGCCTGCAGTGAGCGAAAAACTGTGATCGCGTGCGGGCAAGTTTCACGCGTAGCCCGCGGAAGTCGGACGAATAAAGCAAGCAGGGAGCTAAACGTACCACAGCCGACGGTTTGGAAAATCTTACGGAAAAGGCTAAAGCAGAAGCCTTACCGTTTACAACTACTACAAGCCTGACACCTGATGACAAAGTCAAACGCTTTGAATTTTCGGCGCGGTTGCAACAGCTCATGGAAGAGGATGCATTCTGTGCTAAACTTGTTTTCAGTGATGAAGCAACATTTTTGTTAATGGTGAAGTGAACAGACACAATGTGCGAATCTGGGCGGTAGAGAATCCTCACGCATTCGTGCAGCACATTCGCAATTCACCAAAAGTTAACGTGTTTTGTGCAATCTCACGGTTTAAAGTTTACGGCCCCTTTTCTTCTGCGAAAAAACGTTACAGGACCGTGTATCTGGACATGCTGGAAAATTGGCTCATGCCACAACTGGAGACCGACAGCGCCGACTTCATCTTTCAACAGGATGGTGCTCCACCGCACTTCCATCATGATGTTCGGCATTTTTTAAACAGGAGATTGGAAAACCGATGGATCGGTCGTGGTGGAGATCATGATCAGCAATTCATGTCATGGCTCCACGCTCTCCCGACTTAACCCCATGTGACTTCTTTCTGTGGGGTTATGTGAAAGATTCAGTGTTTAAACCTCCTCTACCAAGAAACGTGCCAGAACTGCGAGCTCGCATCAACGATGCTTTCGAACTCATTGATGGGGACATGCTGCGCCGAGTGTGGGAGGAACTTGATTATCGGCTGATGTCTGCCGAATCACTAGAGGGCACATATCGAACATTTGAATGCCTAAAAACTTTTGAGTTTTTGTACGTGTGTGTGCAAAGCATTGTTAAAATATCTCAAATAATAAAGTTATTGTAGAGCTGTGAAATCGCTTCAATCATTTGTAATAACCCTGTACAGAAAGGGCTTAGTGTGTAGTATATTATTATATACTTAGTAAGAAGAGTAGTATTTGTGTATATTATGTATATATACGAGTATGTTGTATATATAAAATTGTAAAATAAAATTCATTCATTCACTTCAAAGAGTGGACATATGAGTGAAACATATATTACGTTATTAAATATTTTAGATATGCAATTGTGGAGTTCTGAAAATGCATAATTTTATTTATTTGTGTTGTTGAAATGGAAATAAGTTTAAAGTGAATTTAGTGAGTAAAATTTAATGTTTATGACTGATGTTACTTTTTGGCTATTAATATTTAGTTTTAAGTAAATTTTCAATTTTTATTCTACTAATGTTTGTGAATTTTATTGATTTTGTTGGTAAATTTTATTGACACATATAATTTTGAATACTGTAAAATGAAGCAAATTTTCTTAGTAAATTTTTCTGATGGAGAATTTGGTTGTTCAATGGTGTTGAGATTTAAAGTAATATATAAGTTAAGAAGCAATTTTTTTGTATTCAATTTGGTAACGAGCATTTTTTGATACTTTTATGCTTTTTCCTTTCAACAACATTATTCATTGTACGTCACTTTTTGCTCAAAGATTTTTCTAGCAAAAATTTCTGTTTTTCTAACAAATAATATGCCTGTTTATTGAATATAACACGATTAGACATTAGATGCGCATTAATATTTCTATGTTGCAGAGTTGCAGCGTTTAACAGAAGAATTTTCATTTTCTAAATATGGAATTTTTTATGTATATTATTTTGTATATTGTAAAAGTCTACATTTCCATTACTTTGAGATATGTTTCTGTCTGTATGCTAGAAATTGACCCTCAAGGTCCAGATAGAGAGGATGGGTATGCTATCAATATATGTAAAATTTATTAATTCACAAGGTCAATCAAATTTTTAAATGTTCATTTTTAACAATATTTTTTAAAAATCAATTGAGTATTAATTCAGTTTTTTATTTAATTTATTTTATATAGATGGTAGCATAGTTATTTTTTTGTTTTCACTAGTTTTGGTAAGGTAAATGCCAGGATGTTTTGTAATTCTTGTAAGCCCAGGGGCCTTGGGCTCTAAAATAGTAAAAATTAAATATTTGATGTACATATAATTTGCTGTGGACCATTGGAGTTCAAGAAATTTTAATGACTGCTCCTTGCAATTTGTCATTTACATCTGATCACCCATGGTGCATACGTTTATTCTTTACAGAAACTTCAAACTATATGAAATCATATAATTGAATTTTTAAATTACTTTATTTTCAGTCGCATAAACTACACAGGTCACGAATGACTAAAACAATAATAAAATGCAATTACAAATCTCTGAAAATATCAATATTTTTACAAAATTGTATCACTTTTTCTTAATAACTTGGCAATGATAAAATTGCATTAAAATTTTCATTTCCTAGGCACTTTTTTCTCTCTTCATTGTGGATGGGCCATTCCTGAAGGATGTGTTTTATTGACAGAATAGTATTGCAGATGGCACAAGTAGGTTGTGGAACTTTTTCAATTAAAAATTTAAGAAAGAATTGAGAATGATTTGATCGACAGAGCAACTTGTTCTTGACAATCAATTGAGGGATTGGTTACAAGTTCAAAGAAGTTAAATTAAAGAAGTTATATTTTTATGAAGTTTGCTGGATTTTTCATTTAGTCATGATTCTTGTCATTGTATATTTAATTTAGAAAAATTGATATTTGTTTGTGATGGATTAAAATGAGATCAAGGCCAATAAAAAAGACATAAAATGTGTATTACATAAATGTATTATATTACATGATAAAACTCTTGATCATGGACAACGATAGGGTCGAACGAAATTTCGACCCTAGCACGGGGGTCTTCTTCAAGTATAGAGTAACTCACAAAAAAGTGAAGGTCAATCTGAAATACAAGAAAAAAACTAGTATTTAACATTAATATATATAAAATAATGGAAGTGATTTTAATTAAAAAAGAAGGATCTGATCTCGGTATGTCTGCACAAAGTCCATTTAGGATATTACCTCAAAGTAGAGTCATTAAGATAGAAAATCATCAGGTAGATTGATGATATAATCTAATGATATGAATGACACCCAACTTTCAAAATATAATATATTGTACGGTCACCCACATATAGGTGTAGTTGTTGTACTATTTATAGTATGACAAAGATGTTACAACCCATTCATAACCAAAGCAAAAGGAAAAGGGCCGTCTTATCCAAGCAACAAGGTTTTTTTGGTAAATTCAATCTATAAAATTATTTATTTAAAAATAAATTTTGTCTAGATGTTCAAAGTTCCATTTGCACTAAATATATACAAACCTTCAGCAAGTAATAGTTTATGATAATTATTTTCTGTTTCAAGAATATGAATATTTTCCCAATCCATTGCATAGTTATCGTCGATTCTGTTTTTGGTATTATTTTTATCAACTGTTAATTTGATATAATTTTTGTCCACTTTTATTTGATGTTTTAGGGTAGTTTGGTGGTACCTACATATGTGGAATTACATCCCATTGGGCAGTTAATTTTGTAAATAACATTGTGTCTTAGTTCCAAGGGGTGTGATCTTTACCTTATGGGATTAATCGACTTAGTTTATTACAAATTTTGAAAACCACCTGGACTCCAAATTTATTCAATAGTGATTTGATCTTGCTGTCTATTGTAGGGAAAAAAGATATCATAACGTAGGGTTTCCTTTCAGTGGAGTCTTGTACTGTATGTGATGTGGGATCCAAATTTCATTTAAGTTTATTAATCCTTTTTTAAAAGTATTTATGAATAAAATCTCTAGATCTTAAGATGTAGATAATTTCTAAATTTTTGTTATAATGTTTATTATCTGCCAAAAGAATTGTTCTATCCACCAGGTTATAAATAACAGCAATTTTTTTACATTCTGGATGGTTACAAGTACTAGTAGCTTCATGAAACCAGTTAAATGAAAACTTTTCATCAGTTCTTGTGATTGTTAGATCCAAGTACTTTAAAAGAGGGGTTGATTCATTTATTACTAATGTATTTCCAAATGTATTCCAAATTCCTGATTTTTTATTATTATGAAAACGATGCCATTAAAGCAAAAGACAATAAGTTTTAAAATTTATTTCCTCAAATCGTACATTTTGCAGAAATTTTAAATTTAACTATCTTTAAATTTAATGGGATCATTTTCATAACAATAATAAATTTAGGTAGTTACAACAACTAACAAATAATCAAATATATCTAATTTATTCAATTTTCACTACATTTTAAACATTTGTCATTTCCATACAATGGATTCATTCCTTTGATATATTGTTGATTGTGGTCGTGTGTTGATGTTATATTTATAAAATCGTAATGATACAAATATTTCTAGTTCAGTGAAGAATAGTTTTATTTCACTACATGGTGTATTGATTGAAAGTGAAAATTATTTTGATTTTTGCATTTCATTTTATCTTTATTCTATAAATCTCCAATAGCATTTTTGCTATTTCCCACATTTCTGACATGATATATAACATGTCAGAAATGTGGGAAAACTCAGTGGAAGAAGGTTATGCAGAATTGTTGGAATTGCAGAAACTTAACCTTAAACACCTGACACCTTAAAGCAGCCGCACACATTCAAATTAAGAGTACATGTTGGTCCTCACTGTGTTTTGGAGAATGTGAGAGCTGGAAATAAGTGGATTGGGAATTTAAGACAATTTCATTTCGTTAAAAAATTCTCTCATTTTCAGTCCTGACAGCTTTATTTTGTCTATTTGGTTCAGAGACAGTTGCAAAGTGAAATAAGTGAATAAGCATTAATGGGTTCAATATGATTGTAATATACTTGTGACTTAAAATATGTACATATTAAGCACTATATTATTGCATGTACTGCAATACCATTAATTTATTTCAACATTATTCATATTATTGTCAGCTGTTCCTATCAGTGCTTTGGTTTTTCTGTTCAGATGAAATATGGTTGCTTAGTGACTTAAGTGAATATGCTTTTAATGAGTTAACATGTGAGTGAAACATACATTACATTACTACAGGTTTCAGGTATGCAATTATGGTAAGTAATATTTATATTACATTACATTTTTTTGACATGGGAGTCAGTAATTTTAATGTTTGGCGATGGCTACATTATTTGGTGGAATTAATTTTCTTTTTTTTTAATGTGAATTTACTTACATTACATTTTTTTGACATGGGAGTCAGTAATATTTAATGAATCTAAGAAATAATTTAGTAAATTCGAATTTAAGTTCTTTAATCATTAGTTTCAAATAGAATCATTTCCTGAAGTTTTGTGAATATTCAATTTTGTTATTTTCGAACTTCTGTATGAGAAAATAAATGGACCAAATAATGTGAGGAAAAAAGAAAAGAAAACGAATTCTGCATTAGTTTGCTCTATTTCAGGATTTGGTGTAAAATATTTTTCGAGTTTGTTGTCAGTCAAATTTGATTTTTGAAAATTAATGTAGGCTGTTTTTAATAGGAACAGGAGAGTAAGATGTTTTGAAATTGTTGACCATTGGTCTGATGTTGGATGTATTTGAGCAATAAAATTTTGAAATTTGTCTAATTGATATTGGTCTAAACTCTTTCATGTTCGTAGTAAATTATTAATTTTTCTTCTAATGTCAAAGTTTGTTGCCAAAATGTCTTAGATTATGTTTGGATTTAATAAGATTTAGTAATATGTGGGAGAGATAGAGTTTGAATGGAAGTAGAATGTGTGTACTGGAATATTTAAAGCCTCTAGTTGTTATAGTAAGTGTTATAGTAAATTTTTCTGTTTCTATATCAGTTTTTGTGGATCATGTATTAATGTTTTTGGGAAGTTAAAATTTGAATTTATGAATGGACGTTATATATTCCAGTTTATACAAATGTTATGAAGGAGTAATTTATTTTAATAATGAGAATTAAAACATATTTCAATAAGGAGATGATCAAAATCTAATTCAGAAAGTGAAGATTGAAAGTCTTGTAGATTTAAATTTTTGTAATTATTACTTAAAATATCTGTATTATATTGTTGTGATTAGAATAATAAATTGGTTCAAAGGGATGATATATGACTAAATTATTTTGAGTTATATATTTGTTGTAAATGAATACCTTAGGGATTTGATAAGTTGCATCCCCACAAAATGTGTCTACTGTTGAAGTCCCCCAAGGTGATTGGATTAAAAGATTGAAAAATGAGTTATAAATTTGAGTAGGAAAGTGTGTTTTTTAGGGGTTTATAAATAGGATGTAAGTAAATAGGTTACTTAATTTAATTTGTAAAGCTACACATTCTAAAATGTAAAGACAAAATATTTGTTGATGGAATTCATCATAATTATTATTATAATTGTTACCATTATTATTGAAAAACTGTTTGACCCCATCTTACGGGGACGGACGCATCTGGTTGTGCTCTTGCTTTTTTTGTGATTAATTACCATTTTGGATTTGTCTGTGCCTAGTGTGTTTAATGTGTTCATTACTTTTTGCAGGTTAGCTGAAAATATAATTCCAACCGATTTTTTTATAACCAAGATAAACAAACATTACGAATTTTAAACGGACATTCAAACCTCAACGAACTTTAGATTTACGAGGTGCAGATAAGTGTCAAAACATATTCAAAACTCAGTTTATTTTCCAATATTAAATCATTGCGAATTAATTTTCTGCAAGAATTTTGTATTTTCTGTGATGATGACGATTCCGTTGTTTTGAACGTTACGAGGGGGGTGTATCAAACAGTTTGAATTTGTGTTTCAAATCTTCTTCTATATATCAAGACAAACTTTCAGATAATATCTATTATCAAATTACGGTAAAGTAATAATCCATGGATTGTATTAAACAGTTGCAGCTTAAGTGGACGAAATTCTACGTGCCATTGCCAAATTTCGTAATTACTAGCTTCAATAGATTTTGTGAGTAGCATCCTTCTCGTTTATGTATTGAATTTTTATTTTTTAAATTTTACTGAATAAAATCAATTTTACACTTTAACATATAAAACTAGGTTCTTGTTGCTCTTATCTGGGTTTCTTGTATATACCAATTTTATCATGTACATTAAAACGCATTCGTGACAGCTACTGCTCGATCTAATTTTTTTTACTCTAAGCGACCTGAAAGCCTTCACCCCGTAAACAATAATTTAGATCAACATATCCGAAGGTTGGAAGAGGTCGTTCTCTGCACAGACGGTTGGTACAAGTAAACCAAACAGCGAATAATACCAACCGTACACCGTGACTGTACAAAGACAGGCCCCGCATCCAGTCACAACTCAAAACAAATTTTGTGTTTTAGATTATGAAACAGATTTTCCTCGTTTCCTGATCCTCACACCCTCTCTACCATCAACAAATTATACAACTTTGCAAACCAACCAAACATGCTAGGAAGCGTGTCAAAACCAAAACACGTAAAGCTGCACCCTGCTCACTTGAAAACAAAGACATTCCCTACTGAGCCTAAAAAACAGGTTTTATTTTGGCTGACAGTCATGGCCGTCATCTGTCCTCCATTCTCAGTAGGAAGTTACCCTCCAATTCTCAGTCTCATCTATGTTTAAACCCCTACGGAGGTTTGCAGATGTGACTGCACAGTTGGACACCCCCCTGAAGACACTGACCAATCAGGACACAGTTATTATCGTAGGATGGCAGAATGACATTAACGGCGTAACTTTACACCTGAACAACATTAAACAATTAAAATGTGCCGCCCAAATACTAACATTGTAGTCTCGACTCTGCCCTTCTTTTAACAGACAACACTATGCAGCGAGATTAACACGCAAACCAACAATTAAAACTGAAACTGAGAGAAACAAATGTCACACTTTAAAATTAATTTCCTCTCAAAACACTTCACCGGCATGGTCTTCACATGAACCTGCTGGAAAACAGGGAGTCAGTAACAAGCCTGAATACATCATCAACTCCGTCCTCCCAAGTCTCTGAAAATCCATCCTTTCACCTTCCTTACGTTCCCCACCACCCCCTATTTCGAACCCTGTTGCCTCTTCCTCTGAACCTACTCCGTTTCTCCCATTCCACTACCAATTCATCTACACCTGATGCCCCATTTTTCCCCACAACCTGGGGCTGCTGGGACACAACAACCTTGACCCCACTCGAGGTAAAAGTGGAGTAAATCATAGAACTACAGTTAGACCAGCAGAAAAACATTCGTGTAGGTACTTGCAAAAAAAAAACATTCTTCACCATAATGTTCAATCCCTTTCAAATAAAGCTGATTACGAGGCAGCTCTCGACGATCTAAATCGAATGGATGTTCTTTGCTTTACCCAGAACATTGGTTATCTCCTAATGAACTTTGCATTTTCCAAATTCCCAAAATTTTACCTTGAAGGCTTTTATTGCAGAAAAGAGAGAAAATCGCATAAAGGTCCTACGTATGGGGGTTCCTGTATTTACGTTAGAAATGATATTGATTCTATCTCCTTGGCGTAATTAAATGTGTATTCCATTGAAAATATTTTCGAAATTTCTGTTGTACATCTTACTACACTAAAGTGATAATACTTTCATCTAGACCTCCAACAAAGAGAACTGCAGATTATATTTTGTTCTTAGAAAACCTGGAATAACATTAACAAGTCAGCAATCGCTCTTTTGAATCCCTTGTTTATGCGAAGATTTTAACATTGATTTTCTGGTCGAATCTTGTGAGAAAGAAAAATTTCTCAATTTAATTAATTCCTTCAATTTAGACATTACAATTAATGTACCTACACGGATCACACAAAAATTTGATGAAGTCCATTAATCAAATTATAATTAACAAAACTACTACTCGATATGAAGTTGAAACAAAAGATTTGGATACAGTAGCCACGATGCCAATTCTTACCATTATAAGAAATGAGTTCACTGACACAATAAATAATTCACTGTATTCGTTGTTTACAAAAAGTAAAATAAAATTATTCATTGATTACTTGATGCAGGAGTCATGGAAGCTGCTTATAATACTGTTGATACAAACGACAAATATATTTTTCAACCGTTTCATTACATTTTTAAAATTTGTAAAGACAGAAAAAAAAATATTTCATGGAAAAGCAATTCTTGGGTAACACAAGGAGTTAGGACATCTTGTAAAGCAAGCGAATTCTTTCTTTTATTTCTAAACGTCATAACGTATCTCAAAATTTCCTTATCTACTTAAAAAATACAATTCATTTTTTGAAAAATTATAAGGCAGGGTAAAATCATGAAAAACGATCAGGATATTTTGAACTCAAAACCCGACTCTGCCCATTGCACGAAGTTCCTCAAAGGGTCGATTTTTGGCCTATTCTGTTTCCTACTTACGTAAACGATATGCCCCCGACGATTCGAAACGGAAAAACGGTTCTTTTGCAGATGATACGAACATCCTTTTGCAATAAAGAAACCGTAAATAGTACAATATCAGATTTTCAAATTGGTTCCCAAATAATAAATTAATGTAAACGAAAAAAAAACGGTTTTAATGCAGTTTCCATTTCAAATAAACAATCTGGCTCCATTGAAAAAGAACGGTGTACCATTGACTGATGTTAAAGGCAAACATTTTAGGTCTCTCAATTCAGTCAACCTTAAATGGAACGCCCATTTAAATGAATTGAACACAAAATTAGTTCATTATCTACGTGTTCAAAAATTCTTGCAAATTCAGTCAGCTTTCATACTGTTCGTTGTGTATATTTCGAATGTTCATTCCCACCTGAGATATGGCATAATATTCTGGGAAATACATCTTATAGCTCCCAGACTTTTAGATTACAAAAAACCCAAATTGTCGAATAATACCCAAAACCCACCCCAGTTCATGTAGCATCTCTTCGTTAATCAGGGGAAATTTTTCCCCTTACCTTGTCTGTTGGTTTAAAGAATCAGTGGGCATTTGTCAAAAATGACTTGCTTAGGGCAGGAATATATTCTCAGAAAAAATACGAAGTCTATTACCTATAACCTCGACTAGAAATCATATTCATCAGGTCACAGTATCAACAGCTCATTACAAAAATTCACATACAACACATGTCATTATTTTACACACTTTGCCATATGACATTAAACGATTAAATTCGATGAAAAATTTAAATCCCAAGTGAAATCATTTCTGCTACAAACCATTTCTATACAATTAGAGACTATACTGAGCATCACAAAAAAATAATATTAATTTTAACAATTATACATAATGCATTATTTACCATTTTGACTGTATACATGTGTATAAACAACCTGTAAGAATATTGTAGCACCCGGTTCAATGACCCCATCTCGATCAGGTTTTCGTCCAGTTTCCCTGATCCATTGAACAAATGCTGAGATGGCCCCTTGTTTTCTTCTGGACATAAATGTAACTTCATTTTCTGTGCACGTCTTCTAGAATTCAGTGGAAATACAATTATTCAATTTATCGTTTACATGTTGTCGCGACAGGAAGTATTTTTCCCGAAGGGCAACATGGATAAAACCAAAATGTTTGTTATTTATCCTTGAAAATGTTTTTATTACATTGGAGCTTTTTCCAAATTTAAGTAGTATATGACTTAGTGTAGGGATCACAGAATTTTGAAAATGTACACAATTCATTTTCCCATAGCCGTCATACGCAGTATTTAACTTTTTTGACGTAAAATAAATAAATAAATTTTTATTGCTCTCTGCAGAAGCATGATCAGAAATTCTATCATTTCAATAAATGTTATAATCTTTTAAGTACAGTTTTCTTTAGGGTTAGACATGATTCAAAAACCATGCCAAGTCAGTTTTTGAAATGAAAAAGGTGGTAAAAATATTTTTTTGTCATTTTTTGACCGTTTGAATACCAATTTATTGGTGTAATAGTATTAGTATGTGTATTAATAGACATGAAAAGTGAAGAAAGGATGTTTTGAAATAAAAAATGAGAAATTTTTGGAATAATTGAGAAATAATTTGTTGAACTATTTGGAAATTAAAGATGTGTAATTTAGTAGAAGGAGTTTTCTTTTAATTATCAATAAAAGAATCTATATTAGAGTGATTATATGTTGGGGATGTAGTATTTTTTTGAATGGAATTCTGAATAGTATTGGTATGTTGAAGTTTTGTGAGAAGGAGAACGAAATTTTATTTTGATGTTATTATTTCGATTTTCATGTATAAATTATAAATTAAATTATGGGTTTTGCCCTTGCGATTTATAAGTAGTAAAAAAACATTTAAAAAAAGATCTCAGCAAATCTGCATTTTTTTAAGGACACACGTACGTTTAAAACCCCCCGTGTCGGGATCCTGAAATTTAAATTTCGCGTGTCACGTCGATGGGGTTGGGAGTGCGAAACTCCCCTCGTTTAATTTTAGAGTCTTTTTTTACGTGAAAAAACCTTGTCTGGGGCGCCTGGCAGTTATAATTAATTATTTGAATCTGAAGGTTAATTTTCGTAATTAATTGAATTTAAAACTCGCAAGATGGCATTTTGGTTTTGGGTAAATTTGGCAGATCCCGTGTTATCTTCCCCTACTCACCCTTTAAATTTCGCAAAAAACTGAAGAGCAAAAACATTAGTACACAAAGTGAACCCATCTTTAGTGAGTCTATAACAATACAAATAGAAATAACATTAAATATGAATGTACTGGTGACCCACCCCCTCCGCCGGCTAGCTCAGAATGGGTTTTCAAGGGGCGCAAATAAAAATACAATTAGAATAGCGGGGATCAGGGTCATGTGGGCCGTTGTGTGATTGAATGCATTTAACTCAGAAACTCAAGTCGAATCACTTTCCACTTACTTAAGTATATCTAATTAAATTGCTGTTACAGTAAATGAACATAAAACACTTTACATATACAAGAATTCCTGCTGAAAAAGAAAAACAACTTACACTTCAATAATTGAACACACTGTTTTCTTCATTTAAATCAATTTCAAAGAATTTCTAAACTTTGCCTAATCATTCCAGTCGTAATTCCTAGTTGCAACTTTACAATTAGCTAAGTTTTCTTGAAAGAAAAGATTGATTCTATTTTTACAGAATATCGGTATAAAGAACCTGTACTTAATACTTTCTTTCCGAAACAAATTATTCCTTCTAATATCTACAAATTGTCTGCCACGACCTTACTGTGTCTTTTCACGGTGTAGAGAAATCTACGGCGTCGACTCTTCCAGTCGCTCGATGTCCTTGTCCTTGCAGCTCGGTCGGGCAAAAGCCGCCCTCTCTGCAGAACTCGCACGGTCGCCCCTTTCCAGCATCGTTGTTCAACTCACGATGGCCTCCGTCTCGTTTTCTTCGCTGATACTCTTTCGTATTCTTTTATAGAATGTAACTAGCTTTTAATTCCATATTTAAAAGAATCTACAATACGACAACTGAGTCATCGTATAAGAAGAATAAATATAAAATAAAAAAAAACTGCAAAGAAAAGAAATGAATGCCTGTTAGTTTCATGCTATTCACACTTCTCTTACAAAGATTTTAAATGCGTTTATACTTTCATCCTTTCCTGAATTGTTTTACTGCCTTGTATTAAGGATAATTACCTCTCGAATGTCTTGAAGAGTTTTTATCGTAGATGCAGTCCTGAAGTCCGTAAAGGTACGAGGTGCCGCCTTCCTCGTGATCGGTAATCCTCACTTCCAGCTGTTACTTCAGAAAAGAAAGCTTTCTCCTGATTCCTCGGTGTCGCATACTCTACCGAGACGCTCCTACGGATATAGTTCGTAGTTTTCTTATTTTAAAGGTGTGGATTGTATTCATGCGCGCGTTGGCGCGTTCAAACAGCTCATCTTTATTCTTGGAACATTGATGTGCCCGTTTTCCGACACCTCGGCAAACGGATGGTCACATAACCCTTTCGAAAAAGATTTTGTGGAATTTGGATTTCATGCCGAAAAATCTTAACCAAACTTCTGATGCTCTTCCTTCTGTCTTGATTCTGGAATGTCGAGCTATCTTGTTTCTTCCTTCTCCTTTCTTCTTCTTTCTTCTTCTCCTCTTCTTTTCGCCTTTTTATTCTTTTATCCTTTCTCTGACTTATTCTTTAAAGGTCGTAAACTATGGAAATTATACTTTCCGATTGTCTTCCCACTTTTCATCTAGTGTGCTGCAGCAACGGAAGAAATATTGCAGTGTATGGCGAAATTGAATAAACCTTGAGTAATAGTTCACGCAACCTAATAAACTTTTGAGTTGTTTCGTGTTTTTAGGCGGTGCAATCTATCTATTTCTTTGCATTTTCCAAGTTCATCTTGACTCCGTTGACTGTCAAATCATACCTTCAGAATTTAACTTGTTTAGTGCAAAATTACTTTTTCCAAATTCAACTGTAAATTATTTCCTTTTCACGAGACGTTTCCAGCAAAATATCTAGCTTGTTCATGTGTTCTTCTAAATGTCTTCGAATACACGAGCACGTCATCAATATAGATAAGCATCGCCATCTCTGTCAATGATATGCTGTCTAAACATTGCACAAGAGCAGATGCACCGTTCTTTTGAGTCCAAATGGCATTCTTTTGAAAACATACGAAATTCCCCGGTGAATAAATCCATATTGTCTACATTCAGGTGCTATCGCCATTTGCCAATACGATGCAGTGAAGTCGGTTGAACTCAACCACTTGATGCCGGATAATTGATTAGTTAAATCCTCTACACGCAACGGTCTGTCTCTGTACGGTAGGGTAACTTGATTCAATCGTCTTGCATCTAAACACAACCTTATCTTCCCATTACTCTTTTCTACGAGCACTATCGGACTTAGATAAGAGGTTTTGGACTTCATGATAATATCATCTTTAACCATTGTAGCAATGAGCTTATCCACCTCCTCCTTATGTTTTTCTGAATGACATATTGGTAACCCGTGAATGGCGTTTTATCTGTTGTCTCTATTTCGAATTGAAAATCTTTTACTGGATTCTTGTTTTTGCAAACACTTCTCTGATTCCTAAGTAATAATACTTCAATTAATTGTTCTTCTGATTTTCATTAAGATTAGAATTCCTGCACATGCGAACGAATTTCAGCTTCACTTCTTCTTCCTTTAAACAATCTGCTCCCCGCACATCCATGAACGAATCAAATTCGAGATCCTGTTGATTATTCGGTTTTAACGTTATGGCATTTTTTTTCTAAGTTGATAACAACCCCATATTGTTTGGCGAAATCGATCCCCAGTATGAGCGTGATATAAAAGTTCCGGCGCTACTAGGCACCACAACTTGATACTTATTCTTGCCCATCTCTATATCCAAATAAACTTGTCTTGTTATTGGCTTTGATTTTTCCGATTTGCACCTCTATCAGAAAGACTTTACGAGCGGCAATGCAGGTACCTTACTCCCGGGTTTTTCAATTCATTCAACAAACTTTCCGCTATGACGGAGGTCGCACAACCTGTATCCACTAGTACCGACGTATCAACACCCTGACATTTAACCTAAGCTTCGACACTGTCGCCTGGATCCGATCTGCTTTGTTCTTCTTCTTCGTTCCGACGGTTCGTCATCAAATGAGATTACCCGATCGATAATATCGCCACCTCTTCTTCCCTAGATTCTTCATTAGGTCTGGTGGCGGGATGGCGTGTCGAAACAAACCTTCTAATTTTCCGTTCATGTCCGCGAGATGTACTGGTTCAGTATTTGTTTTGAAAAAACTCCTCTATCAATAGAATTTTTCTATTCTATCCTAGATACGTCCTATCTTGACTAGCATAGGTCTGTTCTTCTACGTGCTGTTCCGATTTGTGTTCCTTTCTCTGATTTGCGTACATACGTTACTGCTGCCTGCTGGTCTTGGCTTACTCGGACCACTAACATTTGCCCTTGCTCTCTGTAACCTCTCATTGTACACGAAAGTCGCATCATACAATCCCAGCTGCTATTAACTTTTCCGTGGACATTGGCAAGAGATTCTACAATTTTAGGAAGGATGGAAAATGACGTGTGTTAACAAACAGACAATTTCTGTCATCCGGGATCGTCGGGAGTACATAATTTGAAACTAGCTAACTTCTCCTCTGCATATTCTTGCATGACATCGCACATTTCTTCCACGTACCATACATTACATTAACTTTGAAATTAATTTGAGTTTCCATTAATTCCAGCATCTTGAGTAAAATTTTTCTTTAAATTCTGGTCATAGTTTTTGGTAATTCTCCTAAACTATCGCCCATATTCTGTGCATTACCCTGCATCATCTGATAGACTATATGAGTTTTCTTATTGTCCGGAACATAATTTAAAGAAAAGAAATTATCCACCTGCCTCATAAATACGCATGGATTTTCATCTCCCGCTGCACTAAATTTAGGAGTACACGGTAATGAAAAATACGTGTGCGGAACGCTTCCTCCACTCGATGGCAGTAAATTTCAATTTGATTTTTCAATTCTACAACGTCATTCTTACATGCGGTAATTCTGCGTTGTAGAACCCCATCTTGTCTGAAAGAGCTTTTATTCCACTATCTAATTTACTAGCTTGAACCTTAACTTGTTCAGTAACTATTTTTTGAAACTTCTCTACACCTTGTTCTATCTCAGTCTGCCTGTCGGACACGGTGGTTATAAGATCTGATTGCATTTCGATCCTATTTTCAAATCCTTTCGTAACTTGATCAATCTTTCTCTTCTAATTCATGACCAGTTCCGTGAATTTTTCTTCAACTTCAAAAAGTTCCTGCCCTAATTTTTTGTTGAATCTCATCTTAAATTCGACCTTCCACTGTTCTGCTAATTCAGTAACTACTTTATATTCTCTTCTAACTTCCTATTATTTTCTTCTAATTTTGTTTCTAAGGCATTCTACTCTCCTCTAATTTTAGTTTCTAAAGCATTTATTGCCGAGTTATTCTCCTCTAATTTTGCTCTAAGTTGTGTCCCACTTTTATGTTTTCTGTCTTTCATTCTGCATTCCTAACTCGTATCTAATTGCTGCATGAATTGTCCTATTAATCGTTGCATCATTAAATTTGGTTCTGTCGAGGTTCTGCTCTTCTCATCCGGATCTTGTGTTGGCGTTTGTTGCGATTCCGTCGGCGAGGCCATGCTAGTTTCTCCTGACGTTCCTTGTTCTACTTCTACTGCTCTTTCGCGATCATGGTACTTTGGAGCTTGTCCTCCCACTTCCCTATCGCCATCTGAATCCCCAGACGATCCTTCAATGGTAGTTAAATTCTAGCCGCGTTATATTGTATCTGCCATTTTGACTGTATTGAACTGCCTAGAATCAATCAACTTCTTTCCCAGACACAATACACTTTTTTACAAATTATTACACACACCAATATCAAACACTATCTCGAACAGATAACACTTTCATATAATAATCTTTTGAAAAACACTCCAGAAAACACACTTTTACACAACACCTTTCTTTTGTTCTCTGTAACCTGTTCAGCAATCAGAGTGAATTGTATTCAATTGTACTAGAAATTTGGTTCCACCCAAATTTTGTCTGGTTTTTCAAATCGAGTTTTGGTAAATGCATCCAATAATCGAGCCCTGCTTGTGTTAGTTGCGACTCCACCCTCCGCCGGCTAGCTTCCAGAATGGGCTTTCAAGGTGGGCGCAAATAAAAAAATACAATTAGAATAGCGGGGATCAGGGTCATGTGGGCCGTTGTGGATTGAATGCATTTAATCAGAAACTCAAGTCGAATCACTTTCCACTTACTTAAGTATATTCTAATTAAATTGCTGTTACAGTAAATGAACATAAAACACTTTACATATACAAGAATTTTGTCCTGCTGAAAAAAAGAAAACAACTTACACTCTCAATAATTAACTACACTGTTTCCTTTCTCTCATTTAAATCAATTTCAAAGAATACTTAAAACTTTGCCTAATCATTCCAGTCGTAAATTCCCTAGTTGTAACTTTTTTACAATTAGCTAAGTTTTTCTTGAAAGATGATTTGATTCTATTTTTTGCCAGAAGATTGGTATAAAGAACCTGTACTAATACTTTCTTCCGAAACAAATTATTCCTTCTAATATCTACAAATTGTTCAAGTTGGCACGACCTTTACTGTGCGTTTTCTTTCACGGCGTAGAGAAATTCACGGCGTTTCTCGACTCTTCCAGTCGCTCGATGTCCTTTGTCCTTGCAGCTCGGTCGGGAGCAAAGCTGCTCCTCTGCAGAACCGCACGGTCGCCCCTTTCCAGTACCGTTGTTCAACTCACGATGTGGCCTCCGTCTCGTTTTCCGTTGATACTCTTTCGTATTCTTTTTATAGAATGTAGACCAGCTTTAATTCCATATTTAAAGAATCTACAATACGACAACCGAGTCTATCGTATAAGAAGAATAAATATAAAATAAAAAAACTGCAAAGAAAGAAATGAATGGCCTCGTTATTTCCATATTCACACTTTCTCTCTTACAAAGATTTTAAATGCGCTTATACTTTCATCCTTTTCCTGATGAATTGTTTTAATGCCTTGTAATATGATACACTCACTGAATGTCTTGGAAGAGTTTTATCGTAGATGCAGTCCTGAAGTCCGTAGCCGTACGAGGTGCCGCCTTCTCTCGTGATCGGTAGGTCCTCACTCTCCAGCTGTTACCCAGAAAAGAAAGCTTTCTTTTCTCCCGACTCGTGTCGCATACTTCAATGAGACGCTCCCGCGATATAGTTCAGTTTTCATTTTCGGATTGTATTCATGCGCGCTGGGCGCGTTCAAACAGCTCATCTTATTCTTGAACAGTGCTCCGTCTTCCGGAATCTCGGCAACAGATGTTTCATGCGGTACAAACAAATATAAGAAAAATATTTGTATCCAAAATTAATGAGAGAAAAACTTAATAAAAATTTCTCACTATTAATAAAAATCCCTTAAATTGAAATTAATAAAATATTAATAAAAATCCCTCCAATGAAGTTCAGAACATTTATATCAATCACATTTTGAAATCAATATTATCCTACCTAGAAAAAATAGATTTCATGAAGGTACTTGACTCATATTTTTTCACTTTCATTTACACGTAACGTATATACATTCTACGAACAATCAGATGGGTTAGCAATATGCTCTAATATTTCCCCTCTCTTCCCTGAACTGTTCATGGATTATTTTGAAAATAGTGTATTAAATAGCTTTAAATGCATAGAAACATTATTGAACACTATAGATATGTCGATGGCACTATATGTCGTTGGTCCGGAGCATTTAGGCAATTGAATTAGTTCTTTTATTTACTGAATTCTTTTCTCCCCAACTTAAAATTCTCAATGAAAATTGAATATAACCACTCCTTGAAATTTTTTGATTTAACTGCTTCTATTAAAAATTCTAAACAAGTTTTTTTAATTTTCAGAAATCCTTCTTAATGTTTTGTTTTAATTTAACCACACATTTGACCTCAAAGATAACTTCAAAATTCTTCACTTAGCAAACAAAGGCAAAAAATTAAAATTTGCAAAATTTAGAAATTTAAAAACTTTTCAAAAATCTATTTTTTCTATCTTTGATTTACATTCTCTAATACAAAGCCATAGCATTTCAAATCATTTTAATGCCTTCTGCACCTCCCCCTTCCCTTTCTTCTCTAAGGGTTTTCTCTTGCCCCATTCCATCAGATAGCTATTTCCAGCACATTGCTTGCTTTTTAGATTCACGTTGCTTGTTGTAACTAATTTTTACTTTGCCTTTTTTCTCTCATTAATTTTTCATCCAAATATTTTTCTTATGTTTGTTTTCGCCCATTATTTCTTATATTTCCTTTTGCTTTGTTTGAGACCCACTGAAGATGGGGAAAGTGGTCCTGAAAGTTAACTTTGCCTACTAATGTTTGAATAAGTATTGATTCTTGTTGGTTTGATTATTTCTGAATTGATATTGCGGAGTACCAGAAGATATCTGCTGCCACTGCTGAATTTATTGCATTAAGAAATAAATTTATATCTTAAATAACGTATTATTAGTGGGTGTCGAAAGCACGTTCAAAATTTGTGATTTTATGATGAAAAATATCGTCTACTCATCAGACATAAGATATATTATTTGCTGTTTTTGAGATGCATTGTATAGAAAAAATTCGCCTTTGGCCGACACACGATTACATAACATTCCCTTCTTACAAAGTACCTTCATAAGGTCGAGAAAGTAAATAAATTCGGAATTGTTATGAAAATATTGCTCGATCGATGCCGCCTCCGGCCCTCCCTCCGGGCGCGTTATTTGCTCTTCACCGCATAATGACGCTGCGCTGCCGTGCTCGAGACTCGCTGATGCCAGCTTTTTCTGCGGAATAGTGGATGATCGGCAGTGATTGCAACCTGTGCCTTCTATATTTTGACATCTATTGATTTGGTATTTAATGCGTTAATTGCTGACAATAAAAATACTTGTTTACAAGTTAAGATAAAACGTAGACGCTAGCAAACTTGTGCACACACATATATTCGTTTGTATTCTCTACAGATTGTTTTGACTTTATTACATAACAAAACCTGTTGGTTTAGAACAGCACTTTCTCGTATTGATGGTAAGTCATAATATTACAATGTTGAAATTCTATCCTACTAACCTTTCAGCCATATCTTAAGTAGTGGTTCTACAACAGCAAATGCTGTCTCGAATTATTTTACGTCTGTAATGTTATACTACAACATGTGTGATATCCCAAAATGACGAACCTTTTTTATTATAGAAATGCCATTTTATATGACATAGAATATAGGGATGTCAATAGACGATCGCGGTCGCTATGTGACAAATAAACAACCAGTTAAGGATCATTCGTTAGGTTGAAGTGACAGCAGAGGCAGAATAAGCATTGTTTTGAGACAAGAAAACGATATAAAATTCGGATGCTTCCGTGTTTTTAAAAGAATATTCATTCGCTCGAGCAACGTGGTGATGAGAGGTTGGCTCTTAATATATTTCACCAGGTCGAGGAAAGACCTTAATCGACAGTTATATAATATAGCTATCGTTTCTTACATTAGGAAGGGGCGTTATTGTGGAAGTAAATACGTGTCTAGGCGTCCCCGAGACGCAAGTCACGTTTATAATAATATCACCTGGAGAATTTGGAAACCCAGACCCACGGACATTGGGCGAGGACTTTACCCAGAAGCAAGATGCTGCTGCGTCGACAGAAAGTTCGACAGGGACGCTATCGAACGAAGAAGTGAAGAGCGCGCGAAGACTCACGAATGAATAACAACTATTGTAATCAAAAAAACTGGTCGACCAAAGAATGATTCATTTTGAGTATCATAATAAATTCTAGTTTGTTAAGTTGAAAGAAGGCTGATTATAATTGTTCGTTACGTGCAATCCCGCATTTTAATAAGATTTTCAGACTCATCCACTCCGTATGGATGGCAGTTGAATAATTGTTTGCAGAGTAAGTACCAACAATTATAAACTTGGACCCCAATTAAATGAACTAGCACAACATAATTTTGAAGGAATATTTAAATTACAGGAATCATTAGGTTTCAGTGCAACCTTTCCTGGCGCCCAATTACATTTATCAGTAATAATTAATCAAAACGTAGTGGGCTTGTTTTTATGTGAAAGACACCCTTTATCAAATTGCGATCCCGTCGGGCATGTTTCACAAAAACGTTTTCAACAAAACTTTTTCCCTCTAAAATTCGTTGCCCATTGATTTTAAGCCCGTCCCCCAAAACGGTATAGATCAACCCTTTTGTCGCCTCAAAACTCGTCTTTCCCAATTTTTTTTTTTTTATTTTATTATTTTATTATTATTAATGATCATTCAATTTTTAAAAAATTTGGGTGTTTTGAAAATTCGAGTTCAGAATAAAAAAGCACCTTTTTTTTAAAATCCTTTTTTTTTTGGAAAAAAAATTAAAAAAAAAATGAAATGGTACAACGTCATACTTTCCCCATTATCAGTTACAAATACATAATATTTAATTTTTGCCCCCTTAAACCATACGGAAAACAAAAATTGAAAAAAGTTTTTGAATAATTATATATATATATATATTGAGACTTACCAATATGTGAACAATAGACAATGTTTTTAAAACAGCTTTTTAAAGGATAAATCTGGTAAATACCCCGTGAAGGGAAAGCCGATCGTCAAGATCAAAATCTTCGTGTAAATCCGGAGAGGGCTGTTCATTTTGAAATTTGGGATTGGGTGGGGTACTAAAGTTTGTCTGTGAAACAATAAAAGATGGCGGGCTTTGCGGTTGAAGAGTATGATAGGCATTCATTCGACATGCGTAGTGTTGCGGATCGTGGACAAATAATGTTAGGAGTTTTGGGAGTTGTAAGCATTTACTAGGGGAATTTGTAATTTTTGAATTTTGAATGAACATAAACTTTATATTTCAATTAAAGGTTAGAAGGACATTGGGGTTTGGGCCAAAGTTATCATTGGATGGAATCTAAACGATGTTTATTGGTCGTTGAGTATTCATCGCGTGGGATGAATTTGAATCGTATTTGGAACAAATTTTACTAACGGTTTTTAACCGGAAGCGTGATTAACTGTTATTTTTAAGAAAAGAAGAAAAAAGTGGTATCTGGACCTGAGGACGCGACGTCGGAGAAAAAATGAAGATGGTCAAGAACGGGAAGACAATACGACATTATAAGATTAAAAGGTCGGAAAAATTTTCAATTTTGTGTAAATTTTCAAATCCAAAAATTTTTTAATAAATTTCCCTGTTTTTTGAAATAATTGATTCTCATTTACCAGTTCGTAAGAAAAAAGATAGAAATATTTTGCTTTTTAGATTTCCCCGACCTTTTGAATAGATGTCAGATCGGATAATCATCTATTAGTGAAAATGTGATTTTTTCTGAAACCCCCTCCCAAAGGGAGCCGGACATTAATTTTTATCAGGTTGAAGGTTGACTTGTTATGTATTAGTTAATCTTTTCCCCTTTTTATAAAAAATTCGGGAAAGGATTACTTTGGAAAAACATCAACTAAAAAATTAAAATATTTGTTTTTTTGATTTATTTGTTTTTACTCACACACCACACCCTCTCCAAAACACACTCCACACACACACCCACACACTCTCCCCTCCCCACCTCACACACACACTCCACATCCCCCACTCCCCTCCACCCCTCCACACACTCCACCCTCCACACCCCTCCCCACACTCCACCACCCCCAAAACTCCACACATCACACACTCCACACACTCACACACACTCCCCCACCACACACACCACACACACTCCCCCACACACCTCCCCACACACTCACACACACACTCCCCACACCCCACACACACCTCACACCACCCACCACACACACACTCTCACACACCTCCACCCCTCTCCCCACACTCCACACACCTCCCCACACCCCACACTCTCACACACTCCCACTCTCACACACCCTCTCCCCCCACACCTCCCCCCACACACTCCACACACTCACAGGGTCAAGGGGGTGTGATGGGTTAAAATCTCTCGGAAGAAGTCTCCTACCCCTCCATCCCCAACTCCCCCCACCTTCAAAAAAATTTGGGCCCTGTCATCGATAACCCCTGCCAGGTTGTGGTAAAAAATCCCCCTTTGGCGGTACGGGTCACCAACGCGAAGAAGGGGTTCTGACAAATCACCCTGTCGGAAAGGCATGTAACCGCCGTACTGGGCGCCCCGAAAGTATGTCGGGATACGGTCTGGTTGGTTACAACCCTGGCCCAGGAGTAAAGGGTGAAGCCGGGGAGCCTGTAACCCCTAAGCGACGTGTCCCCAGGTGGCGTACAGGGAGGAATCTCTAGATATAGAGGTCAAGAGGCAATTAAAATACCTCTCACGGACCAACAGGCGGGAAGGACACCCCAGTCAAAAACCAATATGGAAGGTCTTTTGGGATCTCAGTTTACGGTGCAGGGCCGGATCCCAGTACCGGCGTCTGTTGGAGTGACAAGCGGGCTCCCAGGCGTCGTCAACCAGCGACCGCAGTAGCTCAGCAGTGGACCACTGGGCTGCTGTAGTATCCTTGCTACTATGATGATCTTGCGAAACAACAGGCATTGTGTAGCCTTGAGAAGAAAATAGCTGAGCTTCTCAATTTTGTTAAGCCTCGCCATAATGTTCATGGTGAGATTAGAAATTGGCGTATTCGATCCATACGCACTTTATGAGGTGGTAGCACTGCAAAAGGAGGATCACCCAGACCAGATCCTCGTGCACAAAACTCTGGGAAGGAAGAGTGCACTCAGACGTCCCTGAGAAGGTGGCTGCGGGATACTAGTAACGAAGCGATCCTTCGCGAAACCAGAACTCCCAGGTGCCCAAGGTAGGAAGGAGTCTGCGAAAACGGAGATAAAATCCGGCAGAAATACCTTCTGGAAATAACGACAAGATCCGAAGTGGCACGAGAGAAGAGCCCAGTGGCAGAGTGGTCCTCGTAAGAGAACGGTAAGCGTTCTAAAACGCGAAAGGCCACCCAGACCAGATGCCTGATGATCCAAGAAGAAGGACGACGCTGTCGTACGCGGACATCCAAAAAAATGAAGAACTGACCCTGAGCTTAAAGATCTGGGTGAGAATGTCACGCACATCCGGAAGACAGCTGGCGGCGATCTCCTTCTGCAACTGAAGCGGTCTGCCGGAGGACAAACTACAGATTTTCAGTCCTCTGTAAAGAAGGTGTTTGGATCGGACGCTGATGTGAGGCTCTCACTCACACGTGACTATTCAGGTGAAGGACCTGGATGAGTCACAACTAAGAGGAAGTGCATAGGGCTCTGGTGGATCAAACTTCCCGAAGCCAGTGATCTCCCAGCTACTGTGGTCAAATCCTAAGACCATCCTGATGGTGGAACACAGGTAGCAATAATCAGCGTTCCTGTTGCGGTGGCTAAGAAATTGTTGGCCATCAGTAAAATAAGAATAGGATGGGTGTACTGCACTCTGCGTGAGAAGAAGGTCCCCTGAGTGTTACAGATGTTTGGATTTGGACACCTCAGAAAGCATGTAAACACACATGACCGTCCAACATTGCATGAATTGTGGTGGTGATGATCACCTTGCTAAGTCATGCAAATGACCAAGTGCTTGCTTTGTGAGGAAAGGAAACAAGGCAGACATGCTACTGGGTGCAGCAGGTGTCCATCGTACCAAAAAGCGCAGAAAGCAATAACGGATAGAAAATGAAATTATCAACTCAATCTCAACCATTGCGCAGTCGCCCAGGATATCCTGGCACAGTCAGTTAGGAATGGGAGGCTGTTTAGCAATGTATGCGAGCAGTATACTCAACCGTGAAGATACAGCGTGGTTATCTGACCTTCGCAACCAGGCGGCAATCTGGGCCTGTGGAAACACACATTCCAGCAATGTGCGGACCCGGAGCTGGATTTGTCTGGGTAAAAATCAACGGCGTTTACATCTACAGCTGTTATGCCTCACCAAACGCGACAATGGACGAGTTTGAGCAGTTCCTTGACCGCTGAGTGTACGACGCAGAGGACGAAACCCTTGGTGATAGCTGGAATTTCAACGCCTGGGCGGTTGAGTGGGAGTAGTTCGTCCACTAATGAGCGAGTCAGAGCAGTTCTGGCATCCCTCTCCTTCTAGATATGTAGGCTTGCCAACACAGGAGACATACACACCTTTCGCCGGGGGGCGTGGGATCTGATTGTGGATCTGACATTTATGTCAGATAATCTTTTGAGAATGGAGTGTCCTGGAGTTAGTGAACACTATGCCCATAGTGACCACCAGGCACTTTTGACGAGTGAAAAATCAGCGGAGGGATAATTTGTGCCGAAATATCAGCCAGCTGGGTGGAATGCAAAACGTTCGACGAAGAAGTTTTCCGGCAATGTTTGGAGACGATAGTGCCACAGGTACCGCAGATGACAAAGCTGGGCAGGTGATGAAATGGATAACCAAAGCCTGTGATGCGGCTATGTCTAGACAGGGCGCAATCTCTCGACGTTCACCAGTTTACTGGTGGACTGAAAATCACCCAATTACGACGAGGTGCCTTCGAGCCAGAAGACAGTGCCAGAGCTCGTGGCAGAGACAACTTTCCTCAATTGCAAGAGCTACAAACTCGCTCGAAGCCAGTTGAAGATAGAGATCCGCAAGAGCAAACGCTTATGCTCCAAAAGCCTGTGTGACGAGGTGGAAAGGATCCATGGGGTAGGCCGTACAAGACGTCATGTGTAGTTAAGACAGCGGCACCTACGTTCTCCAACTTGCCCCAGTATGCTGCTCAGGTGTGACAGCCCTATTCCCGAAACCACCCGGTGACTCAGTTAATATAGCGTTATCTGAGCTGAAATAATTCCTCAGTCACGCAGAAGAAATTCTGCACGCAATCAGCAGAATCAACGCACAAAGGCTCCCGGACCGGATAACATTCCCAATATTGCCCTCAAGACTGCGATACTCGCTCACACCGACATCTTTGTGGATCTTTATTATTCGTGCTTGAGGAAGGTGTATCAGAAGATGGAAAAAACAGCGCTTGGTGCTCCTCCCTGGGAATAAATCACGAAGATCCATCATCATACCGGCCATTGTGTATGCTTGACACAGCTGGCAGGTTCTGGAAATTATTAGTACCAGACTAGAAAAAGCTGTGGAGGAGGGGAGGCCTTTCAGAAAATCAGTATGGTTTCCGCAAGCCCGCTCGACTGTTGACGCAGTCAGCTTATCATTAACACCGCCGACAAGCAATTGGAGGAAGCAGATGGAAGAGGCTTAAAACAGTACTGTGCTGTCGTTACGTTAGATATTAAAAATGCATTCAACTCGGCCAGGTGGAGTAATATTCACCAAGCTCTCCGCAGATTTAATGTGCCAACGTACCTGAGGAAGATTGTGGCCGAGTATCTGGAATGCGAGCCCTGATTTACAATACAAATAATGGGCCGAAGGTACATAATATCACGGCTGGTGTCCGCAAGAATCGGTATTGGAGTCCACCTTGGAATGTGATGTATGACGAGGTTCTTCGGCTTCCTCCCGAAGGAACCAGTATTATTGGTTTCGCGGACGACATTGCTATCGTCGCCGTTGCAAAGTACATTGAGAAATTGTGTATATTTGCACGAAGCGATCGCTGTGTTAGTCAGTGGTTGAAGTCCTCAGGGCTGCAGTTAGCTGAGCACAAGACTGAGGTTATCTAGTCACTAGCAGGAAAAGAAAACCATCACTCTCAAAGTCGGAGACCACCATATTGTATCGCGACCGTCGATCAAATATCTTGGTCTCATGATTGACGTAAATCTGACATTTGCTGACCACCTGAAGTACGCCAGCAATAAAGCTGCAGTAATTAATGCAGCATTGTCAAGACTAATGCCAACATAGGGCCTTGTCAGGAGAAACAAGCTTCTGGCCTTGGTTGTGAGGTCCGTCTTGCTCTATGGAGCCCCAGTATGGCCAACTCCATGTCGATAAATAGTTTACATCCGAGGGATGACGTCAGTGTACAGGTTATCAGCATTGCGGGTAGCTTGTGCATTCCGCACTGTATCAAACGATGCGTGTGCGTCATCGGGATGCCTCTGTAGATATCTTGGCGCAGGAAGAGACAGGCGATATCACAAAGAAGAGAGAACCAGACTGCTCGACACACTGCTCGAATGGCAGGATCGATGGGACAAGTCCATTAAGGAAGATGGACATACCGCATGATTCCTCCATTGCACCGTGGATCAACCGTAAACACGGCGAAGTAAATTTCTTCTTGACACAGCTGTTGTCTGGACACGGATGCTTTCTGGCATTCTCCACAGGTTCAAGCTTGAGGATACCCATTCTGTCCATTATGTGAACCTGCTGTCGAAGACGCCGAGCATGTGTTCTTCCAGTGCCCGCGATACCATCTGCAGCGACGGCGTTATGAGTATACTCGGGATCGACCGCTTTGACACGAAGCAATGGTTGGGTGCATGCTCGCCTCAGAAACCAACTGGGATGCGGTGAGCTCGTGTGCGCAGACCATAATAGCTGAGCTCAGGAGAATAGAAGGGAAGAAGAAGTCAGTTGATCCTCGTTTGACCCTTCCTACGTTTTGACGAGAAGTGGCTTGTGACTAAACCACTCTAATCCACTCCCCGTGATGTAATGCTAACGGCGGTTCCATGAGGGAGGATGGAGAAGAAGGAGGGTTAGTTTTAGTGGGTAAAAATCTCACACTATCATGTGGTACAGGGCCGCATGGTGTCTTTTGAAGATTTCCACCTACCTCGTAAAAAAAAAAAAAAAAAAAAAAAAAAAAAAAAAACACACACCTCACACACACTCACACACACACTCCACACTCACACACACTCACACACCCACACCTCCACACACACATATACATACACGTTTGCTATTATTTTAAACATGTCAGCACAGCCACCGATTCGACCGACGTCACGTGAATCAGAAGCTTGCGACGTGCGCGAGTGGTAAGTAAGAGAGTGCTCTGTGACTGCCCACCACAACGCCGTGACCAACTTTCAGAAGAAGGGTGGCTGGAGTTTCTTCCGAAGGCATCGTTGACGTCACGTTTCCCTAACTAACGAGAAAAGTGGGTGTGTAAGTATGTATGAAAAACAAACGTACTGCGAAACACGTCTTCTCTGGCGAAACGCCTACGTATAAGTTTGTTCTTCTCTCACCAATCACTGATGAGTAGAACGGATTTTCATGTAATACATATTTTTACGGGACAAAATACCTGCATTCACTAATTTTTTTAGACTTAACACGACATTCTGAACTAATGGGAACCATTTTATTTTACATATTTGTACATATTTTGGTATAATTACATATTTCATATTGTTTCTATTGCTACATATTTTGTTACATTTTAATATATTTATAGGTCAAAAATGAACATTTTACATGCGATGTTCGAAATATATGTTATGTGAAAACTAAGTTTGTTACTGAAATCTTAAAAAACACGCAATGCGCTTGTATTAACGCCGGATTATCGTATTAATTCTCAAACTTACCTCCCCCCCCATCTTCTTCTTGGAAACCGCATAGTCTGGATCAAAGATGAACGGATGTGTTATTCAGACCGGACAGGCATATGTGAGTGATGGTCTAATAATAGATTTAAATATTAAGATAGCCCATTCCAAATTTAAGGCTGAGCGGAAGTTAATTAATGGGTATAGTTTTAATATTTTGGCGTATGTTGCATTCGTTATTACTTCAATAGGGGTTTTCAATTCAATTCAATTTTCCAAGATTCACTTGCTATCAATATGAACCCCAAGTATTTTACTGGTGTATCGGATGGAAGCCATTGGATTATAGTGTTATTTAATACTAGTGGGCGAGTAACTTTGCTTTACACAGAGTAAAAATTTTGGCCTGTGTTTTAGTTTTTTTATTTATTTATTTATTTATTTATTTATTCATTTATTTATTTTTCGACAAAAAGCGTTAAAAACTGCGTATCACGTGCTATGGGAAAAGTGAATTGTGTACATTTTCAAAATTCTGTGATCCCTACACTAAGTCATATACTACTAAAATTGGAGGAAAAAGCTCCCATGTAATAAAATCTATTTTCAAGGATAAAAGACAATCAATTTTGGCTCTTATCCATGTTGACCTTCGGAATAATACTTCCTGCCGCGACAACATGGAACGATAATTTGAATAATTGTATTTCCCACTGAATTCTAGAAGACATGCACAGAAAACGAAGTTACATTTATGCCCAGAAGCAAAACAAGGCCATCTCAGCATTTGCTCAATGGATCAGAAACTGGACAAAAACCTGATCGAGATGGGGTCATTGACCCGAAGCTGTAGTACAATAGTTGTTACAGGTTGTTCATACTCATTTAAACAGTCCAAATGGTAAATAATGCATTAGTATCATTATTAAATTAATGTTACTTTTCTTGTGATGCTCAGTATAGTCTCTAATGTATAGAAACAGTTGTACAGCAGAAACGATTTCACTTGGGATTTTAAAATTTTCTATTGAATTTAATCGTTTAATGTCATCTGGCAAAATGTTGTAAAATAATGTACATGTATTGTATGTCAATTTTTGTAATGGGCTTTGATACTGTCACCTGATGAATATGATTTCTACGTCGAGTGTTATAGTAATAGACATCAGCATTTTTGAAAATATATTCTCATCCTTAAGCAAAATCATTTTGACAAAACCACTAATTCGTAAATAAACAGACAAGGTAATGGTAAAAATTCCTTGATTAATGAAGAAGGCTTACATGAATCCGTGGGGGTATTTGGTTTTTTCCAATTCTTTTTTTGTAATCTAAATTTGGGTTTAAAGATTTTTCCCAGAATTTATCCATATTTTAGCGGAAATAAATTTAAATATACAAGAGCAGTTGAAGGCACTAATTTGCAAATTCTGAACGTTAATAATAAATTTAATTTGGTTTTTGGTTTGTTGGGTTTTTTTTTTCTCCTTTTGGCCTCGAAAGGGGATACCCCCTTTTTTTTTTGCTTTTATATCCCCATGAGTTCTGTATTTGCAGTATCTTTGCGAATAGCGCAAGATTTAGTCTCAATGGGAATTTTGGAAAATAAACAAAAGAAGAGGATTGAAAACAAATACCCCCCCCTTTTTTGTTTGTGAAAGTCCCTTTTTCTTTCTCTATACGTTCGGTCTGTCTACTTAAAATATCTTGTAAAGAAAACCCCCAGATGTTTGAGTTTGAAAAAAACCCATTCCAAAATCAGGCTTTCTCCTAAAAAAACAATCTTTTGCTTTTTAGGGAAATTGTTTAAATTTTGTTCAAACGGATACTGATGGGTTTTAATTTTCCCAAAATCGCTGCTCTTGGCAATTTTACTAGGGGTTTGGAGTTTTTTTTGTATCGTTTCAAAAATTTTTAAAAAAAAAGGGATTAAACAATCCTATTCTTACCCCTTAAATTTTTTCCTGGTTTCGTTGGAAGGATAACCCTTGTTTCCATGATTTTGGAAAATGCAGTTCAAAGTGCTGGGGTTGTACCTTTTGGGGCCAATCAGGCTCCTTGTATTTTTTCAAGACTGTTTTTATTTGGTCATGGCCGGGAGCCTTCTAATTTTGAGAAATTTAAAATTGTGTTATTTTGGGGAAAATAAATTTTATTGGGGTGGGAATCTTTTACGTGTCTCTCATAAATCTTAAATTTCTTTGTTATCTTAACATCAATCATTGTTGGGAAAAAAATTTTAAAAATTTTCACGATATAATCGCCTTTTCTTGTCTTGTAAAAAATTTCCCTTTGGGGGATTTTGGGGAAATTTGTTTTCCCCTATTATAGTTTTATTTTGTCCAAACAGTTTGAATTAGGATGTATTTGGGATATATAAATTTGAAATTTTGAATACCAAATTATCTAATTCGATTTTGATTATCCTCTGGTTGTTTATTTTTTTTTGTAATTAGTTTCTATTTTTCCTTCCCTTCTCGTTTTTTTTTATATCAGTTAAAAATTCTTTGAAATTTCCCACGATCTCTGTTTTGGGAAGGGATTATAATCTTTCTTAAAAGTTTTATGAATTGCATTGTTTATTCTTTTATCTCAAATTCAATTGAGTATCTTTTTTGAATTAATTTGGAAAATTCAAGGTTTTGGGACATTAGATGGAAATTTTTTCCCAGTTGATGTTTTGTTTGTTTTTATTGTTGCTATTTTTTTTGGGGAATTTTCCTCGGAAAGGGAACAAAAAACTGGATTATACCCAATCTAGATCAAACAACCTTTGATAATTTAGTAGTTGTTTCCCCGAAAATTTTTATTCTAAGATATCTGGGATGATTCAAAGTTGAATGGATGTGTTTTGGGTTCACTGGGTTTTGATATCTAAATTCTCGTCAGTTATTCCAATGCCCCTTGTGTTGAGGTTTGTTTACTGACTGTGTTCTTGCTATTTGCCCCCATTATAAAACTTGATCTTCAAAAATATTTTTATAAATACGGGAAAGGGTGTTAGGTAATTTATATTCGATCAATCTTTCCCTCTTTTTCACAAGTTCAATTGCTCCCTTTTTCTGGTTTTGTCATAAATCTCTTTGGAAATTTTCTTGCGGAAGTTAACCCCCCGAAGCAAAATTCGAACCTTGTTTCATTTGCATATCCTTTCAAATTTTTTTCATAAAAAATCTTTTTTTGGTTATGCATGCTATTTTATTTATTTTCTTTTAAAAAGTAAAAAAAATTTTTTTGGGGTTTTTTTTTTGGTTCAAAAAATCCTCGTTTCATCATAATTTTTTAATTCCATTAATAAGGAAGGGAACTCGATTGAATCATTGTTTGAAACGGGGAACAAAAATTTTAAATATTTGATTTACTTTCTGCTAAAAAAATTAAAATTTTTATTATTTTTAGGTTGAACTTTGGGTTTCTTCCTTGCGTGACGGTGCTGGGGTTGCCCAATTTTTACTTTTGACTTTTTTCATTTTTCAGGTCCCCTTTTGTTTTAAATTTTTTTTTATTTTTACTTTTAAAGGAATGAAAATTTTATTTTCCAAAGGGGAAAAAGAAGTAAATAGTATTTGGTTTAAAAAAACACGTAACGGAAAAGTCATTTCTTTCAAATTTTAATATTTCTATACAAATAAATTTAGTTTAAAAAATTTAAAAAAACTGTAAGTGTTTGATTTAAAAATTTAAAAATTCAAAGTTTCGTATAAACATGGAAAATTTGAACGGGTTTTTAAAATTTCCCGAATAAAAAAGTGGTGAATTTTGTGGCCTAAAGGGGAAAAAGTTTAATCTAATTGTTTTATTATTTTTGAACAGTCAAAAAAAACACCTAAACTCTCTCCCAAAAAAAACACATTTAAATACAAATTAGAACCACATTTCTTTTTTTTAAATAAATATAACAAATTTAAAAAATTTTAATACTAAATTAAAGATAATTTAAAAATTTTTGACACAAAATTGATTTCTTCTATTTATTTATTCTCATATTTATCTTTTGATACGCATTCGTGACATGGCTCATTCTTCCTTTTCTACTCTGTACCTCTCAAAAAACCTTCAAGCCTTCCCCAGAAACAATAATTTAATGAACTTTCCAAGGCTCAAAGGGTCGTTCAACTCAGACGGTTGGCCCTGCCCACCCAGAAACTTTCGCTCCACCCGCGAAAGCAAAACACAACTCAAAACCAACCCGCTCAAAACAGATTTGCTGTTGTTTGACAATGTTTTCCCCTTTAATCCTCCTCCCCCCCTCCCATGGGCCCCCACCAAAAACCCGCCAAACACCCCAGGCGAAACAAAGACCGTAGAGTTGCAACCTGGCCCCAATAAAAAAGGGACTTTCCTCGCCAAAAAAATTAAAATTTTTGGGGCCTGGGCGACAAATCCCCCTTATAAAAACCCCCATCAATTTCTCTGTCATGTGTTTAAACCCCTGGGGGTTTTGCCAGGGATCAGTGATGGACCCCCCAAAAAACTCCCCCAAACGGATACAGTCACCCCACCCCGGAGGCAGAAGGGCATCAATTTGGTGGTCCTTTACCAGCAACATGTTGACAAACTACACTGCCCCCCAAAAAACAGAACATTTAACCCGACTCTGCCCTTCTGGTCAAAAAAAAATTTGTGAAAAGAAAAGACACAAAACAAAAAATTTAAAAACTCATCAGAACCATTTAAATTTTTTGGGGCCTTTCTCTCAAAAAACCTTCCCACATAGTTTACTTGAACCTTGTGGAAAAATTTCCTCTGCAGCCCCAAAAACATCCTTACACCTAAAAGTATCCATCATATTCCCCCCCACCACATCTCTGTTCCCCTTTCCCATCCTCCGGCCCCTTTTGGACCCAATTCCTTATCCCTGACCTAACCCTTTCTCCTCCCCCTTTATTCTTTCCCCCTATCTCCCTCCTTCCTCCCCCCCTAACACTGCTGGGGTTTTCCCTTTGACCAACTCGGTAAAATGAGATAAAAAATTTTAAAACACAGTTTTAAGCAAAAAGCATCCGTGTGGTACTAAAATTAAAATAATGCATCAAAATGTCAATCTCTTTAAAAAAAATTAATTTATCAGGCAGCATTAAGTGTGATCTCATCAAATAGATGTTTTTTTTACAGAACATTGGTTATCATTAATCAAAACACCCAAAATTTCCCCAGTTTTTCCTTGCGGATCTTATTGTAAGGGAATCAAAAAAAAACCCTCTTACGGAGGTTCGTGTATTTATGAAAGAAAAAATTTTTTTCCCTTCTTGTCAGAATTCAATTTATATCAGTTAAAAAATTTTGAAATAACGTTTAAATTTTAAACCCCCTCAAAATTATCTTACTTTGCATCTACAGACCCCCAAAAAAGCAAGCTGTGATTATTTAAATTTTCTAAAAATCTAGAATAACTCTGAACAAAATTAGTAATCTCTTTTTTCCATTGTTGTATGGGGGATTTCAATTTGATTTTCTGGCAGACCCCACGAAAAGGCAGTTTGTTTATTCTTCTTTTAATTTAATATTACAGTGGCCTACGGAACCTCTTAAACCCAAAAACAATAGATAAATTATAATTAAAAAACCAAAACTAGATATGAAATAATAAAATAATCTGGTTCAGTAAACGATGCCAAATTCTTACAATTACAATAAACATGAATACTGCACTAAAAAAAACACGCGTCCGGCATTTTATTAACAAAATTTTTTACGGTCCGGAAAAGATCATGGGGAGCTTTTTAAAAATATTACACAAAAAAAAAATATAATTTATTTTCTCAATTTTCATTTCTTTTCGGGCTTTCCTATTAAAAGAAAATTAAACATTTCACAAAAAAGTTTGGATCCAAAAAATTAAAACATCTTGAAAAAAAAAAAGTACTCTTTTTATTTCTAAACGTCAGGTTCTCAAATTTCTTTCTTTTTTAAAAATAAAAAACATTTTACGAAAAGTCAAAAGGCTAAAATCATGAAAAACGATGGATATTTGAACTCAAATAAAAAAACAAACAAGGGGAATATAAAAAAAAATCTCCAAATAAATGAAAACCCGTAGAAATGTTTTTTTAAAATTCTAAATGTGAACACCCCAAAAACAGTATTTAATCTCTTTCCAATTTTTTTACTGGATCTCACAAAGGGGCCCAACAAACTCAAAAACAGACTTTCCCCCAAAATTTTAAACTGTTGTTTCGAAACTCCCTATAAAATTCTAAAAATAATCGAAAACAAAAAAAAATTTCGCCCTTTTGATAATTCCCCGTTCTTTTTAAGACGGGCGTTCAATTTTCCCCCGTTAACTCCATTTTAATCATCTTTTGCACTGGAACGTTTCAGATATTTAAAAAACAAAAAAAATTAACCCTTTTTCAAAAGGAAACAAACGAAATTCAAAATTATCATTTTCTCTTTTTAAGTTTTAAAAAAATATTAGAGACTTTTTACGTAAAAGGGAAACCTTTCTACTAAACACGCCTTTCAGATTGCCAACATGGTTAGAAAATCAAAATCAAGGGGAAACAGCTATATTTTCTTTTCTTAAAGATGTCCCTCATCATTGGATCAAAAGGGGCACCATTGGATTTTTGATCTAAAAATTTTTGACGTCATTGATCGCATTTTTTTTCAAATTACCTTCATATAATTCTTGGTATTTCTAGTTGGGTTTTTTCAGCACAAACCGATCTCAAGGTTGAAATACCTTACTGGAATGAGGGAACATTACGTACCCCCTTTTCCGACTCTTTTTTGCTGTGGATTCCCCAAAGGATCGATTTTGGGCCCCTACTCTTTTCCCTACTTTACATAAACGATATCCCTGACGATTCGAAACAAAAACGGTTCTTTTTGCGGATGATACGAACACCCTTTTAATAAAAAACCGTAAATAGTACAATATCAGATGTTTCAAATTGGTTCCAAAATAACAAATTAATAGAAAACGAAAAAAAGGTTTAATGCGTTTTCTTAAATAAAAATTCTTGCTCATTAAAATAAACAGTGTACCTTGACTGATTTTAAAGGTAAAAAAATTTTGGTCCCCAATTCAGTCAAACCTTAAATGGAACGTCATTTAAATTTAACCCAAAAATTAATTCATTTCTCGCTTCAAATTCTTAAAATTCATCCCCTTTCCCCTTCGTTTGTATCCGGGAATTTCTTTCCCCCTGAGATTGGCAAAATTTCGGAAATCATCTTATACCCAGACTTTTAGATTAAAAAAACTTGTGAATAAAAACCAAACCCCACCCGTTTTTTAGGGCCCCTCTTTCATTAATCTGGGAAATTTTTCCATTCCCGTTTTTTTTATTTAAAATCAGTGGTTTTTAAAAAAACCCAAGGGCGGGAATATATTTTCAGAAAATAAAGTCTTTAATAACACTCGACGAAAAACCCTTATTCATCGGGTGACATATCAACGCTCATTAAAAAAAAATTCACATAAATACATGTACATTTTTTAAACACTTTGCCAGATAAATTAAACGTTTAAATTAATAAAAAGTTTAAACCCCAAAGTAAAATCGTTTCTCCATAACTGTTTCTTAATTAGAACTTTTGGGAATCACAAAAAGGGGAACATTTTTTAAAAATAATAATCATTTTACCTTTTGGACTGAAAAATGGTATAAACAACCTGTAACAACTATTTACACCTTTAAAGCCCCCATCTCATCGGGTTTTTTCGTCTTTTTCCCTACCCTTTGAGCTCTGAGATGGCCTTTTTTTTCCTTCTGGACATAATTAAATTTATTTCTGTACGTCTTCTAAATTCAGTGGGAAATACATTTTTAAATTATCTTTCCATTTTTCCCCGGGGGGAAAATAAACAAAATTTTTGCTTATTTTCTTTGAAAATAGATTTTTTTTAAATGGAGTTTTTGTTGTTTTTCCCCCTTCAAATTAAAAATTTTTTGTATTTATCCTTGAAAAGGGATTTTATTACATGGATTTTTTGTTTTTTCCCTTTAAAAATTAAAAATTTTTTGTTTTACCCTTAAAAATAGTTTTATTCATAGTTTTTTTCTCCTTTAAAAATTAAATTTAAAAAGGGTATATGACGGTGTGAGACCCAGAATTTTGAAAATTCCTAATTCACTTTCCCCATAATTTTTGCATTTTTTAACTGTTTTTGACAAATAAATAAATAAATAAATTGGTTCTATTTTATTGAGATTTTCGTAGTTTTGAAAGGAAAAACATATTTACTTTGGCATGGGGAAAGTTTTGAATTTATCATGGGGCCTTGAAGGTTGCTTCCCCCAGTGTTTGATTGGGGTTTGGTTAAGCCTCGCCATTCCTTTTCCATTTCTGCTTCTTTAAATTTTTGCAACGAAAATTACTTGATTCCCCACATTACAACAAATCAGTTTTTTCTTTTTTGATCGTATTGAGTAAATGTAATCCCGCCCTTGGTTTTAAATATCAGTTAGCTTGGATGTGTTTGAATCTCTGAACCTTTTTATCACTTTTTTTGGAGCGTTTCGCATGCCCTTTAATTACAGAATAAAATAATTTGTTTCATTAAATATTGATTTACATTTCAGTGTTCATTAAATCTACCCGCCATGAGGTTCCCCTTTTTTATTTCAAGCCTTTTCCTTGTCACGGGGTAATGCTTACTAATTCGTCATATACTTTTTCAGTGCTCGGATACCATAAATTGTATGACGAATGATGGGATTTTAAAAGAATGAAGTGGATATTTTTTCCCACCCAAAAAATTTTCTGTATTCTCTGCGTCTTCAATTTTACAAGTTCACTTGATAAAAGTATTTTGTTGTTTAAAAATCTCTTTTTTTACTTTTTTAATATCACTAACAAAATGATTCGTTCCCGTCATTATGAAAAATATTGGTGGAATGTTTACAGTTACATCCTTGAAAAAATTGAACGTTTCTAAATTTCTAAGTAATTCTGGTGAACACTGGTACTTTTCCCTAACATTACCCTCTGTTATGGTGAATCGACTTTTTCCTTTGTTTGAATCAGGCCCGTTGCCTTTTGGCCCCCGTTCTGTGATGCTTTTTCCTGATTTCACCGGTTTTCCCCCAAAAAAAGGCCCCCACGATGACGATAAAATGTGAAACCCTCCCCGTTTCACACCGTTATTTTCATTGGTCCTTCTTACCCCTTTCCTCGGTTTAAAATAGCCCCAGGGGGACTATCTCCCTTATTTTCACAGATAAATCTTTGTTTGTTGGTTGTTTTTTTCAATATCCCCAAAATATTGCTTAAAAAACCAAAACCCCCGTCACCTCGGTCACCACTTTTAACTGAACCGACTACTAAGCGGGCGCGATCTGCCTCCGTGGTCAGCATGAATCGCCCCTCTAAATACCCAAACAATGACGTTAACAGCTTAAAATCTCCTCAGCGAAATCTTGACCTAATCTTTACCTTTCTCGAACGATAAAACATTTTTATGGGATCTTTGCAAGCATTAAGCTGGGGTGCCACCCAACAAAAAAGATGGCAATCTTAAAATACAAACAATAATTAAAATCATCACAACAGCCCCAACCTGTCCCAAATGATCAACCTAAACCAGATATATTGGATGATGTATAACAAACACCCCGTAAATTTCCCCCCACAGCTCGGCAGATTCGATCCAACGTATATACCCAAAAATTTCCCCAACATAAACTGTTCAAATCAAACGCCTAGAAATCAACGGGAAAAAATTCAGAATTACTAAAAAAATTCCGTTTAAAATATTAAATGCCCTGCCAAAATAATCACTGTATCAAAATCAGTACGCTAACCCAGCCACCATAACCAAATAAATATATCACAAAAACCAATTTAATAAACATAAAAATTACCACCCAACATTAAATCAACCCAAAAAAAAAATAAAAAAAAGTTATGGAATCATCTAAAACACTAAACCCAAAAAACAAAAAAAATTTTAAAAATTGTTAAAATTTAAATTTCAAACAAACCCAATAAAGCATTATTATTTCCTCTTGCAAAAAAAACTTTTTTGGAAATTCACTGAATCTAAAAAGAAAACACATACCAATTAACACTTCAACATAAAACAAAACAAAATCCATTGAAAAACCGAAAAAATGACACCCTACTTCTCATCAACGTTTAAAAAACCCCCAAAACAAAACCCTGAACAAAAAACAATCCCGAACAAAGAGAAATACCCCACACCCAAACAACATTTCACCAATCAGCTGAAATAAACAAAATAATCAAAATTTCCCTCCGGGAAAAACACCCGGCCCGACAATATTAACCATATCGGGAAAAAACCCCCTCCTCTGAATGCATATATAACTAACTTTACAATTTCCCCGAATGGTTATTTTTCCCCAATCTTGGGCAATAGTAATTCCCATTTCTGCCCCCAAAAAAACTCCGATCAAAAAGCTAATAATTAACTTTTACATTATCTAAAATGTTGAAAAATATTAAAAATAAAGAAACACGGTAATAAGTCATCCGAAGGGAAAAATTTTGGGTTCACTGAAAAATTTTTTTCACTACATCAACTCCCCCCTTACCCAACATCTTTATTCATTTTCCAAAAAATATCACTTTAAAAGTTTTCATCGACCACGGCGTTTTATCGGATGTAAGATTTATATAAAAAATTAAAAAAAGGCACTGCTTTATCAGTCCCTCATTCAAAAATTTTAATAAAAAACATTTTTGTAAATGAAAAAAAAACCCCCATTCAACTCAAGAAATTTTTGGGACAAGGATTATCCTTACCTACTTTTTTAAATTTTTATATTTAACATTCCCAAACTAAATCATCCATTTGGTTGCTGATGATCCCTTTTTTAATCCCGGGCTTTCACTTACTGATTGCGCAACAAAGTTCATTGTCCACCCAACGCAGCTTCAAAAAAGTAAAATCCCAAATTCCCCCAAAATTTCACCTCCTCCCCCTCCCCCGCGACCCTTGCAAAAAAAACATTCATCCTGATCCTTTCAATAAACCCAAACAGATCAGGTCGAAACCCACACAAAATCAATTGGAAGAGCATTAATAAAAATCCTCAACCAGAATCTATTAATACACTTAAACCCTTTTGCACAGATCCCAACCCCTTATCTCAATTCAGCATTCTAATATACAAAGCAGTAAAAGACCCTTGCTTGCCGCCCCCATTGGTTAAAGCAAAAACCAACCCGAAAAATTCAAATATTCAAAATCAATTTCTCCCAAACAAATTTTTAAACCTCCCTGGTATTCCCCAACCAACATAAAAATGTTCGTCTAGGCATAACCAAACATCACCTATCTGCTACCAACGTCTTCCAAAAGTTCCCTCCCCATATCAGTTCACAATTCGGCAAAAAACCCTCTGGGAACACAAAATAAATTTCCCTCCATTTTTCCCGAAAAAAATTCTCAATTAGATCCGACTAATGTCCCAAGGGGAACCTCGACCGTTTAGTTTTTAATTTTAATTTAAATTGGAAATTACCCTTCAACAAAAAGTTAATTTAAACTGACCATGTATCCATCATCTATGAAATAAAAAGAAAAAAGTTGTGTTCCGCACGGACAGTCAGACAGAGAGACGGACAACCAACGAACAGACACCCAACGGACAGACGGCCGGGGGAGACAGACAGACGGGCAGAAACGGACCGATGGACAGAGACAAAAGAGATGGGTGAACGACGGATGAGAAAACAGAGACGAATGCGACGGGAACGGCTGACAACAGACGGACGAAGGGCGGACGGCGCAGGAAAGAACAGCAGAAATGGATAAAGGGAACGGGTAGAAAGACGGAAGAAGGGGACGAAAGGGAAAACCCCCAAAAGGCAGACGGACAGTCGGACGGAGAGACGAGCGGACGGACGAACGGACGTTTTGAAAAAAAACTTTTTCGGTTTTGGGGGCCCCAATCTTTATTTCCTTAAATTTTAAAAAAGATTTCCGCAGTATTACATCTTTTTTTACGTTTATTACTCCTATATACTACTGTATACGAAAATAAAAATGAATACTCTTCAAGCCGAAAGGGGTCCCCGACGATGACTGTGGGGTAGTGGTGTGTAAGCAATTTATCAGGTTTCAGGTGGGGAAAAAAATTTCTGGTTGAAAACACTTTTGCTGGTTTTTATTTGTACCGGGCATTTAGAAACAATGCGTAAAGTATGTCAAAATATGGCTATTTTTTTTTCAATTTCTTCCCCATGGGAAAAGGGCCAAATGTTTTTAAGGGTTGTTCAAGTACAAGTGTTCTTTTCATTTGTTAAGTCTCTCGTTTCAAAAACAACAGAAAAAAAGCACAAAATATGCAGTTGTGCATTAAAATTGTTTCTGCCCCAAAAAAACCCCGAAAAAATTTAGCAAATAAAAGAAATATCTTTTTAAACACCGAAAGGTAGGAGCAGGGAAAAGTGGTCTATAATCAAAAACCCCCCCCTAGTACGGAAAGTCCCAACTGTGGAATTTTTGCCATTCTGCATCATCTGTTACTTTATTTTATTAAAAACGTGTTCTGAAGCTAGAAAAGTCTATAAAAATAAACTTTTGAAATAGAACATATAAATACCCCCCATGCTCCAAAATTTAAACAAAAAATTGAAACAAAAACATATATATATGTAAAATTTTTATTTTTAAATCTCAAAGTTGAAAAATAATAAAAAAAATCAATGAATAAAATTTAAAAAGAAAAAAAATGCATATGGATAATTCAATTTTGAATCGTTTTTTGTAACTGTATAATTAGGCGTGTACACTATAAAAAAATGGATAATTAAATTATTTTTTTATTGTAACATAATATAATATATTAAAAAATCTCAATTTCTGGTATATTTGAAAATCGTCTTAAAAATTTTATTATTTTTTTTTAAATTCTGTCAATATTTTAAAAAATGATTGGAAAAATTGTTTTTTTTGCATATTTACTAAAATAATCATATATTTAAATTTAAAATATTGCACATTTAAAAAATTTTTGAAAAAAACAAAAAAATTTTTCATTTTAGTAATATATATTTATTGACTGAAAATAAAAAAAATTTTTTTATTTCTATCTTTAAAAAATATTTTATATTAGATACAAAAATGAAATTTTTAAAATATTTTCATTTTTAAAAGTTTTTCAGTGCTGATTATTTTTATTGCAGGACATTAACACAATTACAACCCCCTTACCCCCTCTTCTTTTCTTTTTTTAAACCATGTTTCAGACCAATTTCCTTTTGGGGGTCAAAGGACAGTAATATGGGGGCTCTTTCACTTTTTTAAAATTTTCAGTGGAATCCGTGTCTGGGAAAAAGTGATTTTTTTCTCTCCCATCTTTCGTTAAATTTTTTGGGTTCCCCTAGTTCATAACCGAAGGATCAACAAAAAAAGAGGGAAAATAAAAACCCTTTGGAGAAAAATAAATTGTTCTCCCCCTTTGGGGAAAATTTTGGAGCAGTGTTGATTATTACCTCTCCAAACCGCGGACCTTTTGATCGTGAAATCACGGTGTGAGAAAGTTCCTCATCCCTTCCCCAAAGGGGTCACTTTTCCCCATACTCAGAGTCTTTTAGCTGCAGCGGAGGAAAGGGGTTTGTGCAGGAACGGGGGATCGACCAGAAGCGCCTACCGCGAAATTCTTTCGTGTTCTTTTGACGGACTGCTTCCTGCGGACTTTTTGCCCCTTTTACGGGCACCGATATTCAAACATACCGCGCGCCCCTTTTGCCGCGCCCATCACCAGGGGCGTGCGTGGGTGGGATGGGTCCAAAAACGTTGGAAATTTGGGAACGAAGATTCCCATCGACGTTCATTGTATTTCCCAAAAAATAGTCGCCCATTTATTTATTTCATTTCTCCCGACCGTATCCCTTGGGAGAAAGGGATTCAATCAGACTTTGTTCTACCCCCTAATTTAGACTAAATTTAATTAACCCGAGTTAAATTTTTGAAAGTTGGTTTCAGAAGAAAAGGAAAAAATAGAAGGGAAACGGCCGAAAAAGGTAGACGGGGGTTGTTCAAATATGGGGAAAGAACCCCCGCCCTCTTCATCTACCAGCGGGTAGTGGCAAAACGGAAAAAACAAGATAATGGACATGACATCAGAATAGTGATTGGAAATGAAGAGGAACAGGGAAACAAATCTCAAAATCCCCTTTTTTTAGTTTCCAGTAAAACTTTAGAAGGTTTTGATGACCAAGAACTTGTGAGGGTCTTTCCGAAAAAACACAATTTTCTTTTCCTCATCCACCTTGACCGTATCGATAAAATATTTTAGATTTGAACCATTGATATATTAAAAATTTATTATTATCGATGGTTGAACAATAATGTTTTTTCCCTGATAGGTAAATTTTTTTCAAATCAAAACGGGTTTAGTTGAAATTCCCTCAGGAAAAAATTTTTTTTTCTTTAATATTTTTAAATCTAAAATTTTAAAGATTCAATGGGGATCCATCTCCAAAATTTTAGTCTGCAAAAAATAAAAAATTATTTTAAAAACCCCCCGTTAAAGTAAGTTCTTCAATAAATGATTGCAAGTAAATGTTAAAAAAAAATTCAATTTATAATTAAATAATCGTTGCCCTTTTGATTTTATTTGGTAGTTTTATCAAAAGAATTGAGAATTGGGGAATGACCATAGTTCTCGACCAAATCTCCTAGCTCTTACGTTTCGGTAATGGATTTTTGGAACGTTTTGATTGTTTTGGGACGAACAAATATTTTGGTTCAGCGCAACCGGGGGGTGGCTGAACCAAAAAGGAGGGCGGAAGGCGGGCGGATGAAGTGCGTGCAGTAGCAGGCGGAAACCCCCACCGGCGCCCCCGCCCCACGCCCAAACCCTGGCGATCTTTAAGTGGTTAGTCGTTCACCGCTGAAGCCTTTTGGGCTTTCAGGGGGCCCTGAAGGCCGCAAAAAAGGCAATCTATCGCCATCAAAAGGCCCTTTTTGGAACATCGGCTTTTCTGCTGTGGGACAACATTTTTTGGTATTTCGATCGCGGAAGCAAATTGGTTTTTAATTTCCCTTTTTTTTTATTTATCATGTTTTTTTTTTCCCAAAAATATATTATTACACTTTCCTGCTTTGTTCATCTTTCTTTCCGGGTTCGAAAGGGGGCCCCTTTGTTTTATAATTATCATCATTAAGTTAATGTTTTTTTTTCTCACAATCAGTTGATAAAACTCGGTCACGATCTGTTATTTACTCTTACCAAGAAAAACTCTCAAAACATTTTCGTCGACTTAGCGCAGCCACAGTCAATTTCAGTTTCGTTTTGAAACTCATAAAAGATAGTGCAAACCTCCTCTTTTTCTGTGTCAATTATAGGGAAAGGGTCAAAACGTCTTCCGCACCCGTCTTACAAAATATGTAACAACAGTGTTTTTTAAAAAAAGGGAAAAAAATTTTGTAACATCCACAACCTTAATGATGACACTTTTCAGACAATCAAAGGTCTCATTTTTTAAACCCACTTAAAAGAATTTTAAAAATTTTAAAAATTTTTTTAAATTTTTTTTAGTTCTTTTAACTAAAAACCCCGAACTGATGCTGTCGTGGTTCAAAAAAAGTCGCTTACTTTTCACCGGGATCCGGTTCGTTTCCAGATAATTTATGCAGTAGTAACCGGGCGGGTTTTTGAAGGCCCTAGGGAAAACTACATCGGGCCAAACAGCACCGGACTCTTTATAAGTAACGGGGTTATCATTAAGCGCTCAACTCAAAAAGAGTTAGGGGGCGTTGCGTCGTTAGGAAAAACCAAAAAAATTAAACAAAGTTGCTGGGAAAGGGCAGACTTTCTCTCGTAAAATTTCTTATTTTTTGTGCCACTGACTTTACGACGTTCCCATCCCCTTCCACTCCCTCTTTGTCGACCAAAATACTTTTTTTCCTTCTACCTTTGGTTTTCCCTTTTGGGAGAACCGAAAAATACCTTTTAAGAATATTAAAAAACAAAAACTTCTTATAAATAAAATTTTTTATTGAAAAATTTAAGCCTTTTAAAAAAAGGCGATTAAATTTGTAAATGCGAATTTTAAATTTTTAAAATTTATTGATTTTAAAAAAATTTATATCAAATAATTTCAAGCCCTTCCATTTAAAAAAAGCAATAATGACAAATTGATCAAAGACATATTAATTTAAGATTTTTTTTAAAATTTCATTTTGTATTTTTTTTAAAAAAAAGTATAACCAAAAAAGTTTTACGTCAAATTTAAAAATCTTAGCATATCCTTGAAACGTTTGAAGGAAAATGAATTTTTGAAAATGGCGTTTTTAAATTTTTAATGGAATTTTGACTTTTTAACATAAAACTTGAGTTTTCGAAACTTTTTTTTTACATTATTTTAAAACATTTCAAAATATATAAATTTAATAAAAATTTCCCCCTTTAAAATTCCACATGAGACTAGTCAAAAAAATTTCATTTTTTTAATTTTTTAAAAAACAAAAAAATAAAGCTATAAAATTTTCATAAGTCATCGAATAGGTGCATTTGGTACTATCAAAAAAAAAATTAAAAAAAAAATTTTAGCTTTTTGGGAAAAACTTGTTTTGTTCTTTTTTAAAAACCCAAAAATTTGCTGCCCATTACAAACTACTAACATTTTTGAAAAAAACTGCAAAACCCTTTGGATCTATATTTGATAGATATATGATCTAGATCTTTATGGACAACAAATTTTATTTAGGAAAATCTTTATCTTCAATTTATAGTTGTAGGAAGACCCAAAAAACATCAAACTTTTGCAAGTTTAAAAATTAGAGTTAACCGGGGATTTGGACCTACCTGCTTTTATAAAGTATTTTTCTCTGGTGTAACAGAAATTTTAAAAAAAATTAGGCTTTTTGAAAATTATGAAATTTCGGGCTTCATTAACTTTCCCCCCAAAATTTTAAAAAATTTTCAAATTTCAAACTTCAACTGATCAGTTAAACGGGGGTTTTTTCAAGTAGAAGGTCGTATGGTTTAGGCGCTACGTTTTTCACATCGATAGCGGACCGAGGGGCGGACGGACGGAGACGGACGGACCTTTGGGCCCTGCGTTATCGGGGAAACCCGGAGTATTTCTGTTGACATCTAAAATCGATTTTCGTAATTTTCTAACATAACTATATTACTCCCCAAACATTTATACGAAAAATAACAGGTCTAAAATACGCTTTCTGGTTAAATTTCTAATTTTCTTGATGTGAACGCATTGGGTTTTTCCCTTATCTGGGGGGGCCATCTTGTCATCAAATTAAATTTTTCAACGTTTTTCCTAATAGTAAGTTTTTTACAATGGTAAGTTTTTTTACATACGACAGACGGACGGAAATGAGGGCAGACGTTTGCTTCAATTGTTTTTTGCATCAGGAAACGGGGCCTCAGGGAAATTTTTGCACCCGTGCTGGAGGGTTTTCTCTTAATTCAGCAACTGTTTTATGCACTTTTTTGCTCCCAACGAAGGGGAATTTTTATAAAATCCCCGTTTTTTCCGAAAATTTCTCTAATCGGGGTGTGTGTGTGTGTGTGTGTGTGTTTTTTATTATATATATATATATATATATATATTATATATACGTCTATAAGAAAGTAAAAAAGTCAACCTTTTCTTCTAATCCTCCTTTTTGAAAATTTCCCGACACCATGTTCTTTTTGGAAAATTTCTAATTTAAACCCCCCAGCTACCCTTTTCTATCCCCAAAAACGATAGGGGGATTTTAAAGGGTTTTTAATTTTCACGTTTTAGAATTTACCATCCCCAAAAAAAACAAATAACTGGGTTTTTTTTCTTGAAATAATTCTTACGAAAAACTTTCCCATATCTTTGAATCATTTGTTTTTATTCATCTGCGTTTTGTCCCAAAAACTCAGCTTTGGGTTTTGGGAAAAAAAACAGTTTGTAATTTTAGAAAAATAAAAAAAAATATAAACGTTTTTGTCATCTTGTGATTGATAATCAAGATCTTTTTATGAACAATTCTTTTTTGAAGGGAAAGGGGATACCCCTCGATTTCGGGAATTTGCATCTTGTTGAACCCCAGTTTGAAAAAAAAAATTTGATGAATTTACAAATTCAAAAAAATTTTAATTATTGCAATGCTGAAGTGGAAAGATTTTCCCGTGTCCCCGGACGAAACTACAATTAAAATTTTGAACAATTAACAATTTTTTAAAAAATTTAAAAAGATTTTATTCCCTCCAGGCATGTACCCAAGTTGTTCTGAAATTTTTTGCAAAATAAATTTTTACAGGGGTGAAAATTTTTCTAAATACCTGTTTTTTCACATGACAGAGCTGCCCCCAAACCTTGAAAGGGGCCTTTACCGCAGAGGGGGGATCGTTTTGATTCGAAAAGTACATGATTAATATAATTCGGGGTATTAAATTTTTCTTTTCCCCTTACTAACTGTAATCTCTGGGTTCTTTGGCTGCGGGACTATGTTCAACGAAAAATTTTAAAACATTTCATAGAATAAAATTTAAACATTTAAATTAAAATTAAAATGATGATGGGTTCTGAATGATTTTAAAAAAAATTTTCAAGTTTTATAGATTATTCCCGGGATACTAACTAATTAAACTATCAAAAAAAAAATAAATAATTAATTTTCCGCTCAAAAAATTTCCCATTGGTGGGGTCTCCTTCTCGCTTCCTTCTTACAGTCTTTCCGCACCTGGGCGTGTTTGAAATTTACTGGTTTTCGTGCCCGCGCTCAAATCTTCGTCATTTCCCGTTTTGTGTGCATTATTTTTTGGAGATGGGGGTGAAATTTCCCCCCTGGATGACGAGATTCCGGGGAACCGTCGGCTGTGGGGTTCCCCCAACCGGACTCTCCCACCAAAGGGACCCCCCGGGAACAATCCCTGATCGGGCTCCCGGATATGTGGTAGTGTGTGCATGTTGGTGGTGTTTGTGGGGAAGGGGTGGCAAGGAGAGGGGAAGAACAGTCGCGCCGATCCCCGGCCGTTTTCAAAGGGGCTCACGGGGGCCGCCCCCCCGAGACAACTCTGCTCCCCACCGGGCTCTCAAAAATTTGGGGGTTGGTGCTTTAGAGCGGGGTGGAAGGAAAGGATAGACAAGGGAAGAGGAAAGGAAAGATGGCGCCGGTCCGTGGGCCCGTTTTGGGAGGGTACTGCCCCCGGGATTCCCGGTGATCGGAGAAAACCCCAAAACCCGATCCGGCCCGGCCCAAAATTCTCCTCAGACGGTGCGACCTGGGTGAAACGGGGTTGAAAAACCCGCCTCGGGGCTCGAACCTAGGACCTTCGGACCGGCGAGGAAAGCTTTAGAGACCCCATTCGGTCATTCAAAAATCTTACTGTAGTTGGCGTGATGGCTGCCTTGCTGGGCGGCTGGGGCTGGGCGCAGCTGGCGGCGCAGGTGTAAACAAAACCCGAAACCAGACGTACGGTATGAAGTTAAACAACTATTTAATTAGTGATTTTGAAATGGTTCTTTAAGAATGAATCTAATGGTCTTTATCGACGTTTTTAAAAATTTATTAAATGCTCCGTTTATTTGCCCTGAAGTAAAGAAAAGGTTATTATAATCACTTACTCCGTGCTCAAGGTAAAACCGGTTATAACTCCCTCGAGATAGTGTTCATAACTTTTGAATAGTTTTCAAATGTAAATACAGTAAAAAGTCTTTGTTTAGGTATTAAAGGGAATAAATAATATTTAACAGTAGTAAATTCCCACTATAACACTAATCGTTTACTTTTTTTATTGACAGGCAATAATTAATCATTTTATTTATGTTACCTGTGTTTTGGACCAAAGCCACAAAGTGATGTATATCATAGGAGAACCTGGCCAGCTCAATTATCTTCCTGAGAGACTGTTATCTTCATATCACGTGCATCTTTTTTTTAAAGCTGCGGTTACCATATGTCGAGGTAATTTCCTGTTCAATCATTTCACTCGCCCTACGCCCCCCTCTGGCATGATGACTAGCGCGACGCTTCGACCCCGCATGCTGACTGAGCGTTCAAGAGAGAGGCAGTTCGGGGCGACGAGAAAAAATTCAATTGTTCACTTAACATACTAATATAAAGATGATGTGTTTCTATGTTTCAGAATTGCTCGTCAAGGATCACATAGTTAATAGAAATACACTTTCTTTCAATGCTCGTCAAATAAGGTTTAAATGTTAGTCTTTTTCAAAGGGCAGGCCGAGGCGGCTGTTGTTTACAAACAACGTAAAAAAATTCCCCTTTATTGCATTTATTAATTTCATGAAAGTGTTTTAATGAGTTTTGGGTAATGCCCATCAAAGATCCCTTAGTTACTGGAAAGGGGCTTTCTCTTAAACCCTCGTCACGTAAACCTTATAATTGTTGCCATTTTTAAAGGGCCAACGGCGGGTGCTAACGAAAAACATTAACATATTTCCAAAATACGAATCATTAATTTCACACAAATCTTTTAGTTGCTTTTATGTAATTGTCCGTGAATGATCACTTGGTTTTGGAAATGGACTTTCTTTCAAACCTTTTCATATAAATTTTTAACGGTCGCCTTTTAAAAAAAAAAGCTGGCCGACGCGACTGATGTTAACGGAAAAACATCAACAAATGTTCACATATTTATTAATTTCATGGCAGTGTTTTTAGTTGTTTTGCGCGTAAAAAATGTCTAAATGAAAATGACTCTTCTTTCAAACCTCGTCTTTAAAGTATCCACGGTCCCCATTTTCAAAAGCCAGCCGGGGGTGGCTGTTAAAAAACATTAAAAAAAGGTATTTTAAAATGAGTCTTTGTCAATTTTAAGTGTTTTTGTTGTTTTGAAATTTCCGTTAAAGTTACTTACTTAATGAAGATCACGTTTTTTCAACCTCCTCATATAAACTTTAAATTTGCCGCAAATGTGATTTTTCTGCATTTATTCACCTAAGGTATTCGCTAGTAGAGGAATAAATTCGTTACATGACAAGAATTTTTTTATTAAGCAATGTATTTTTTTTGGGTAAAGACTCAAATAAACACGACAGCTGTTTATCAATGTAATATTGAAAAAATTACGTATAATATTGTGTGTGTGTAGAGAGAGAGAGAGAGAGAGACAGACAGAGAGAGAGGGGAGAGGCGAGGCGAGGGGGAGAGAGAGTCATAAACACATTCGTTTTCTGGTTTAGTATCATCGTAGTGTATTACTCACGTAGAGATTTTGTCATGTACACCCGTTGGAATCATTTTATTACTGAAATCGTATGCTGTTTGTGGTTGCGAAAACTGTGCCCTGTATATTAACAATTTAAATTGCCTAAAGTGAAACCGCTGTAAGTACATTAGTAAGTATTTAAAATTTCACAGTGAATGATAAAGCTATATTTTGCGTTCATCATGTTTGAAACATTTGTAGTTTGAATATTGTTATTACGTATTGCTCTCCCTGTTTCAAGTGCTTGAAATAATGCTTGAAGTAAAAGCGAATATAAATTTTCTTTTCAAAAACCGATCAAAATTTCTTTAAATTTTCGAAAATTACATGAGTTATAAATTAATCAAACATTTTTCCGTTGTCCTTTACGAGTTATATTCTAACCCTTTTGGACCGAAAAATTAATAAATTGCGACAAATTATTTTTGCACCGATAGGTATGAGCCAGGAGGAGAGATGAGGACAAAACCGAAACCAGACAGACAGTTGGGAAACTAACTAGTTCGAGAATATCTGTGCCATTCTGTATGGGACCACAAGTTATTTTATTAGGAACATTTGGTCCTCAGGTCTGCCTCTTGTGGGGGCTGTTGTATCCCCTTTCTGTTTCCCTATTACTGACTTCTCCCGAGCGGAGCTGCATCAGCTACTGAACGTTAAGACGCAGTCCCTTTTGGCCCCCTTGGAGCCCGCGCGGCCCCAAACGGGGTCTCCCAAAGTGACGACGTCATCCTCCCCGAGGGCAGGTTGCTTCAGGCAGCTGGGCACTTCTTTCAGAGCATTTGTTTGGGGGCGAGAAGACCAAAAAAGCGAGATGAACAATTCTGCGGAACGCGTGAAGCGTCTTTGGACTGTTCACAGGCAATTTCTCCATACACTAAGCGGAGTAAAGCGCAAGGAAACTAATAAATCAAAAGAAAATAAGAATGGCGCATTAATTAACGGATATTTTTGTTGACCAAAAACCCGACGACACAACAGTCTATATCAGGAAAGTCTTGGGTTACTTACAGAGATTACTGTTTGTTACAGCTGAGTACCCCATACGGCGAATTACTGATTAGGATATTAGAGCCCCGACCCAAAGACTGAATTTTATAATGATATCGCTGTGAAATGTATCAAACTAATAGCCGATATACGTGAAATGCTGTGAAATGTTAAAACGAATGCCGAAAACTAATAGGCGATAGCTTTTTTTAGTCGTTCCACGAATTAATATTTTCAACTCACCTCACTTTTTGTGAAATTATTATAAATTCTCTAGGTGCCCAAAAAAAAGCCTATCTGTTTTAGTCATGCAATTGAGACTTTTCACGGTGCCAAATGATCGGTCAGGTTGATAGTAGAATATTCACTTGTTGGAAAATCATATTTTACGTTAAGACATTAGTGTTGTTCGCACACAGACGGATAAACGGACGACGATGAATGTGAAACAATCACTTTCATGGAATCAGCAACCCAAAACATGTATTTCCATCACAATTTCGTTAAAAATATTTTTTTGCAGGGATTACATCCCTGACGAGGGAAATAAACTTTGCACGGAAAAGATAATTCCAGAGAACCACCCCAATTAATAAATAAGAAAATATAATTACCTAATCCGGCTTTTCAACCTCAAATTTATTTTATTGAGGAGGAACATTGCATCTAAACATATAAAATGTACTAAAATTCTACATCAAAAAGCGACTTTTTAATAGAAAAAATTATCAAGGAAGTTTTCTTAAGATCTGGGTTTTTAATTAATTTTAGAAAATGAAAACGCACATGAACTCCACATTGAATCACAATCTTGAACTATAACGAATATATCACTCATTTTCTTAACTTTTTTTCCTGACCTGAAACGATTCTCCCGCACCCTTTAATCCGTGAAGTATGGAGGAAAGTACAAACGCTATCTATCACAATCTCCTAATGACTAAAAATCCTGTTAGATAGGACTCGTATATAAGCTGACTTTACAAGTCAGCTTATTATCGTATTTATCAACACACTTGGCACAAAAGTATAAACAAATTCACATGTATACTAATTAGTAAATGTACCACATCGAAATAATAGTATTTTTAAAAGAAAAATAGACCACTTTCGCGTATGACTTACAAAGATATATAATAAATAAAAATCCCATAATTTGGAAAACTTTATTTAGACTAAATCAACGCTTCTTATACACTGTTCAATGAGAAGAATAAGAATATTCATTGCATAAAGACGATTCATTGGCGCAATCAAAGTTGCAGTAAAACGTATGTTAATAGAAATGTTACTGGTGCAAAAGATGAGTCGAGAAGTTGAGAAGTCCTGGCACGCAGGACTACCTATAACGCTGCTGTATCTACAAGTGCGCTTTCGAAGCGAAACTAAACAGATGATATTACTCGCGAAGTTTGCTTACTCTGAGGAATCCGAATTAATCAACGTCCCAACACTTTTCAAAACACTTCGCTCCGGGCCTCTGCCATCGCGTCGGAAGAGGCGTAACTCCCGGCAGGCGTGAAAGCGCCCTCGCGCCCAGGAGCATGACTTCTTATGAGCGGAAGCGGAATTAATAATTTTTGAGTAAACTCCTGTCGTGGGCGACGACGGCTGGAAGCACCTGCCCGCTGTTTTTCCCACGCGTCTGATGGGACACTTGGCGGAGCCAGGTATCTCCTCGGCGGGAAAAGGTTCGGGCGCAGGTCCATGCGACAACCTACCCTTGCCTGTATTGACGGACTCTTCTCAATTTTTGCACCATCTCCCCTCCATATACACATATTACCACGTATGAATGATAACGCATTGAAGACTACAATCCTAGCATAAATGAACAAAATAAAAGCTCGTTATATCATATATATAAAACACATTTGAACGAAGGTTTCATACATAAAGGGAAATTTCAGTATCATGGAATTCATCAGTATCAATTTGATATCAGGGAAAAAAATAAAATGCTAATCTATACTAATATATAAAGACAGAAGTGCGTTGTCTTACAGCGCCGTAATCTCTGAATCTACGGACCAATACTGATAAAACCTTTGACTTGCATCCTTTTGAAGACCTGGAGTATTATAGGCTATATTTACAAACATAAACAGTAATATATTTTCAAAATAATTACTTTTCTGGACTTTTTTCGCCTAGCTTTACATCATAGATTCAATGGATTTATCAATGCCAATATTTAGCTGCGCGCCGCCAGAGGATGACGTCTGAGATCTACTACTGATTTCATCAATGTCAGAATTATTACGAAATTCATTGGAGCTTGAATACGGTTATATGATGTGTGAACATTTGAAAAAAGCCAGTAACTGAAGTGGTAAAGAATGTCAATGTTCATACATTGCTCTTTGTCCGTGTTATATACAAAGTGGTAAAAATCAGTGAGTTTGAAAGTGTTTAATAATTTAGGTAGGTTGAGACAATAAAAAGTACAATAATATACAGTACAGAATATACAGTAACGTACAATGTACAATATATAGATATCATATACAATCTACACATGTCTTCTTTACAGAAATTTGTGATAACTGGAATTGTTTGACGAACAAGTGTCACAATTGTCAAAACAGATTACAAATGCCAGGAGATGGGTAGTCTACTAAGAATTTGATCAGCTACTCAGAGGAAGATCGACTTGCTGAAGTACTCACTCGCCCCATTGAAAATAATACTGCAAGGAGGAAGCAAATGTGAGTAATTCTCTAAGTAGTGGGCAGCTGTTCATTAGGACTCTCAATTTGGCTATTTACACAGTTCTTAGGTTCAAAATGGTAAATGGAAAATGTGTATATGTTTTCAGTCCATCCAGTAAAATGTTTTCTTCGATATGCAGGAATTTCGAACAGTGGTGTATTTTAGGAATGATCATTTACATATTAAGACTAATCTGTACAGTTGTTTGGCATATCAATTGCAGTTGTACTTTTTTTTCAAATGTAAGACATTTAGTGCTGTGGTTAGTATTTAAGCAATAATCATTTACATACTTACATTTTAAGACTAATCTGTGCTGTTGTTTTGCGTATCAATGGCAATGAATGATTTCATCCATATTTTTCCATAAAATATATACAAACTTAATTTATCTAAAAAAAAGTTTGTCTGAGCAAATAAATAAATCTGGGGGTTCTTGGTTTCTATTATTCAGCTCTCCTGTACAAATTGGAAAAATGGAAAGGAAATTATGTTTTTGTAAACCCAGTAAATGTTTTTCTTCAATATGTGATGGATTTCATGCAGTGGTATTAATTTAGGAATTATCATTTACATATTAAGACTAAACTGTAAAGTTGTTTTGCATATTAATTACTCCCAATGAATGAGTTCATTCATTTTTTTAAAAATAAGCAAAAATTACGTTGTCTAAAATATTTTGTCTAAGCAAATAATATCTGAAATCCTTAGTTTCTATTATTCATATTTCAGGATCCATAATCTCTATCACTTGAGATAAAATAATGATGCTCATATTGTTTTGTTATGTAGCTCAGTGCATTATCAATTTATTATTTACACATAATGTAATGTTGGTGGATCATTAGTTTTTTTAATGCATCAGTCGTATGATGAATTGATTTACCTGAACAAATAAAATTTTACTTAAAGTTACTAGCACATAGGACATTAAACATATATTTTGTCGTCTTCAGAATTATAAAATTGTAATTATGTTTTAGAATAGATACAAGTATTTTCATTTATTTTTTTGATTATCATTCATCAATTATGTTATTACATCTATAACTATTACTCCGGATCTACCCAATCCTGTACTCGTGCAAAGAACGTCCGAATGTTATACTCAGCTTAAAACACTAAGTCCCTTCAAGGTCAGAGTTGACAGATCAAGTTCAAAACTTTCTTGATGAATACAATAGAAGAAAAATATAAAAAAAGAGATAAGTTCTACAACGGGACAATTTATTGATAGTGTTGGAAAATTAAAAAAACTCCAAAAATTATATGAGTCTACAAGTATTTTATTTTGTAGTTTAGATTTGTTTATTGCTTTTAGTTATGAAGTGAATGTTTAGAAGCTGGAAATTCAATAATAAAAATGTAATTATTTGTGGAAAAGTGAGCAGGTAATCGAAATTTCCAAGTGGAGTCAAGAGAAGACAGCTATCGTGGCTGGCCGGGCAGGCATGGCAGGGAGAAGGGATAGAATGGAAGAGATGAGAGGTAGGTCCGCGCAGGGATGAAAAGATTGAATTCCTCTTCATGTAAATAATTTACTGTAATAAATACCGAGCAACGCCGGGTACTTCACAGTAGTCTAATATTACACGGTAATTATAGATGAAAACTAGCGGTGTTACAGAATGACACAGACCCTGAAACTCGTCTAGATAATTCCATCCCGTTTGAGTACGTCTTACTCATTGTATACATGTGTATACAAGAAAGTAAAACCAATTATTCTGTATCAGAGCTCCGAAACGAGCTCACATTCTCTATTCTACGATACAGTATACGACAAAAGTAACTAGTAAGTCTATACATAACACAGACGTTGGTATAAGTACTTTCCCATTCTCTTGGGTAGGGTATTACTTGTTTGCCACTCTTTGCAACCAGCAATCTTAGACGCCTAAAAGACATATCAGGCTGTTATATCCAATGAATACACTATAAATGAACAATAACAAATATTATTGTGCATTCAGTATTGCCATGAGTCTTCAGGCTGTGAGGCGTATTTCTTAAGCGTTCCGAGGATCTCCGCAGGTAGTTTTAGTGAGCAGCTCAGCAGGCAGTTTTCTTCAGCCGTAGGACCGTTTGGAAAAGCGCGCACACAACGCCAGTGTCTGCCTAATATAAATTAAGTATAACCTATATTTTTAAAATATTGTTAATATTTTTAGTTTTTCCTAAAAGTAATTTGTGTTAAACAAGTTTTCTATTATTTTGTAACATGGCACACGCAACGCTAAAGCTAAAGACGCTGTCTCTGCTTCGCTTATTGAAAGCATCCTGACTTCGGATGTTTTCATGAGCAAAATTTCATGAGCTGTTTCAAGCAATGGATAGGAAATTGGAGGTTGAGTTTCAATACGAAGATAAACTATTACAATAGACCAAGGAGATCGATGATCTCAAACTCAACTGGCAGAGCGTACTGACGAGCTCGAGCAGTACCAGCGTAGAAACTGTTTAAGGATCTTTGGAGAACCGGAGCGTGATGGCGAGGACACCGACTACATTGCAATCAATGTTGCCAAAGATAGGTGTCAATTAGATATAAATGATATTGGTCGCAGCCATCGAGGTTGGCCGAAAAACAAATGGTGGTACCCGTCCTTTAATTGTAACATTTACCAGTGTGGGCGGAAGGAAAGTGGAAGCAGGCAGCAGAAGCCCAGGAAATGTTTCAATCGAAAAACATCTGAAGAGAACTGGTGTCATCATTCGTGAGGACTTGATGAGGATGAGGCTAGAAGTTCTAAAAAGACGTGTTCGACCCTTACCAAAATCTGAACCGACCTCGCGTCTTGCAATTATCGCCCAATTAGTATATTTCTGACAGTATCAAAAGTTCTTGAAAAAATAGTTCGAAAGAGATGGTAAAACACTTAACTTATTCAGATCTGCTCAATAACTTTCAACTCGGCTTTAGAGTAGGTAAAATCACACAAACAGACTTTACTGAAAGTAACTGAAGATATAAGAAAAACCTAATGATGCCTGTAACAGTATTAACTCTTTTAGATGTTAGTAAAACTTTCTGACTCTTAGAATATGATATTCTAATAGTGAATTACAAAATTCTAAATTTCTCTGATTCCACCATCTCTTAGGTTGCACACTATCTATACAATAGGCAACAAATTGCTAGTAGTTGACCATCTCACTCCAATCCAAAATTCTCCACCAGGGAGTACCTCAGGGACTCGTGTTAGGGCCTGTTCTTCTTAATTTACGTGAATTACTAATCAAGCGAACTTAGAGAACTTAGTAATCATATATACACAATGATCTGCAAATTTACATCCGGGAAACCGTCAAGGTAGCAATGCTTATAAATAAATTAAATAATGAGCTCTCATCTGTAGTAAAATGGTCAATGAGAAACGGATTCAATTTAAATCCTACAAAATCACAAACCATCATAATTGGTTCTTCCCAAATGCATAAGAAAATTGAATGTTTATCTATTCCTGATGTGCTCATAGGCAAATCGTCATTCAAAGTGAAAAACTTAGGCTTAATTTTTGATGATCATCTAAGCTGGGAGTACAGATCCGAAATGTCTGTCGCAAGGTTTATGCATCTTTGCAATCCTTAGATGTATCCTACAAATAAGAAGGAAATGCTAGTAAAAACCCTGTCGTGTCCTCATTTCGACTATGGTGGCATTCTGTACAACAATTTGAAAGATTCACTCGCTCAAACTCTGCAAAGTTCAAAATGCCTGTATTCTGTTTCATTTATAATATAAAAAAATACGACCATATCTCCGGAGTTTATAAGAGAACAAAATATTAACACTAAGGCAGGCATGTATCACAGCCTTTGTCTTTATTTAAGATGCTAAAATGGGTTCTCCGTCATATTTAACCAATTATTTCGTACATCTTAAATCCTCTAGATTTCAAAAATCTCAGTTACTCTATATTCCAAAAAGTAGAACCAACTACTACAATAAATCATTTACAACTACTGTGCTCGAGAGTGGAATAAATTGCCTTCCAACATTAAAAACTGCTCCTCATTAACATCTTTTAGAAACATCTGAATAGCTTTCTTACAAAATAGCATACATTATTACACGATTTTTATCACTGTAGATATCTGATTGTCAAATCGAATGTCAGTTCTTCTTCTTAGGAGTGTTAAAGGGATTAATATGTTTATAAATAACCGTATTGTACTTTTGTTGAAAATGTATTTTCTTGCGAATTTTTGATATTGCGGAACTGTATTTTCATCAATAAGAGCAGAGGCGGATTTAAGCAAGAAGACGATCCGTACAGCATGCTCAACAGCTCAGGAAAACATCCAAAACCTGTTACTTCATTTTAGCTTAATTTACTATTGTATTAAGACGCAGGGTGGATTTTCCCGACTAGCGGGTTTTCCTCCAGGGTCAGCGGCGAGTGAGGTGGAGTGTTTCTGTATTAAAAGATTAGTCGGCAGGGTGAGATCAGCTGCAAACATTTGGACAAGAATATGTTATTCAATTCAAATTGGTTTTAAATTTCCGTCTATGAATTTATCAATCTTTCAAACAAAATTTGTAACATTTCTAGGTCTATTTTAATCATTTTATATTATCTTGTTATAAGTTGCTTTTAAATTATACTTTTTCACATACAATTTAAATTACTTACAATTTAAATTAATTTTTACATTGTACACGATTTTATTTTGAACGTTTGTATACATTTGATGAGTGGTTACGAGAACGGGTCTGATGGCCTAAGCCTCGCATATCAATAAAGGCATTATTATTATTATTATTATTATTATTATTATTATTATATTATTATTATTATTATTATTATGTTTTTACAATTTCCAACTCCTATCAATTACAATGCCGTTTTCAATTTACCCTGAAAATGTACCGAGTCAAAGCAGGTCGCCGTCGCCAGAAGATGTACTTGTCCGTAGCCAGATCACCAAGTCCAGCAGGAAACTAACGTGACACAGTGGGGTGAACAAAAAACTAACCCCAGCCGGTCCGCTCTTTTTTTTTTATTTTTTAACAATTTTCTTCTTCTTCTTCTTTCTTTCTTCTTTCTTTCTTTCTTTCTTTCTTTCTTTCTTCTTCTTTCTTCTTTCTTTTCTTTCTTTCTTTCTTTCTTTCTTTCTTTCTTTCTTTCTTTCTTTCTTTCTTTCTTTCTTTCTTTCTTTCTTTCTTTCTTTCTTCTTTTCTTTCTTTTCTTTCTTCTTTTTCTTTCTTTCTTTATTTCTTTTCTTCTTTCTTTCTTTGCTTTACTCATTTTGGCCTGCGATTAGAAATCCATAAACATATTTTATTAGGGACATTCAATGAGTTAGCTGTACTTACGACACTAATTACTAAAGACTATAAAGAGACTAATTACTAGAGACTACATATCTCTAACTCGTTGGGGACATTAGAAAAGTGGACGAGTATTGGTGTCCACTGCTGTAGGCTACGGCGAGCTCAAAGCCGTTATTCTCGGGCATAGCGAACTCGGCGCGCTGCCTGACGTTTTCGCAGTAGTGTCCGGAAGCGCGTATTTTTGGACAATCAGATAACATGTTGGTTAATAAAACATGTGTAGAATAGCGCTGTACGCATGGTGCTGATTTTTTAAAGTTGAAACGCGTAACTATTGTCCGATTTAAATACAGACTCTACCCACGGTCATGAGCTGGAACGAGAGTGGGACAGTGTTAACCAATTGGAAGCTCCAGTACCAAACATTTAAGTCGTAACGACGCTCCCAATTGGATGACAGTGTACTCCTCTCCTTCCAGCTCCTGTCTTTCGAGAGTCACTAAATTGAAATCGGAAAATACGATTTAAGTTGCCCCTGAAGATACATTTCGAAGTAATTATGACGGTAAAATGCAGGTGAGTTAAATGCAATTTTAAAGAGAGTGAGTATGGATTCCAGACGTATACACAACTGAGGTAATTAGTGTCGTAAGTGTAGTGTGTGTTATATCACGGGAAGTAGCGGCATTCCTCCCCCGCTGAATTTTGCGAGATCCGGCGCTGAATATAAGTCACCTTGCATGTTTTCCAACCTCTAGGTATCTCCTACAGCAGGGCAGTCCAGCTCTAAGCTCCCAACTTGTTTTCAGACACGTTTGGTGGATGTAAATATTTTTTACGAGGCAGGGGAAGGAAATGTAATTGTGTGTGTAAAAAGGTGTGTAACAGGAGAGGAAAGGCCAAGAATGAAGAAGGGAAGATCGCACGCGGTCCGCGATCCGTCGTTAGCATTCTGTACCGCCATTTGACGCACCATTGATCGGAGAAACCTCGGTAAACTACTGACAGAGCAGCCAGCCGCTAGAATTCTCCATGCAACACCTTGAATTCCACGTAGCTAATCTGGCTGCACTTAAGTTTAACGTGGCAACTGTGGGTATTATCTTCACGATGCAATATGGCACGACTTTTCGCGTCTTCGCTAGAGTCAGTTGATCTGCAGCATCGTTTGATAGGTCGCGATCATGCAACATCTTGCGCCATAACAGAGAAAGACGCAAAACGTCGTGCCACATTCCATCAAGAAGATAATACCCTCAGCGGCCTCGTGAGAAAAACTCAAGTATAGAGTCAAAAACCCGCCACCTTCGGGACTCGGAGCCGGAGCGCATGCGAGATAACTCCAGCCCGTCGTACAAAGATATGATGATATTTACTCACACGTTTAAGTATCTGTCCTCCATTTCTCCTTAGTGATACATTTCGGAATGGAATCTGGGTCCATTTTTCACACAGTCGAGACTCGAGCTCCTTGTTGCATATTTCTTCTTCAAAAACACTGTGAATAAGATAACAATTCGCTCTCGGTAGCCCGCTGAAAAATTAGTTGTTTCATCTGCATCCTGTAAAAGTGAGAACAATTTCATTACATTTATTACATAAACATATATTGTAGTCATTATCAGGAAAGATCGCGAACTAATTCATATTCAGGAACATAATATGTTGAGCGAATTGCCTGATTCTCCAAAATAAAGTAGGCACAAATAGTGTAGAAATAGAAGACACAAACATCTCAAATATTCCAAACAGAGAGTTCTTAACAACAAAAATATGAGAAACTGGCACTGAAAACTTAATTCAAAAACCTCATTCGTGTTCATGAACGTCACATACTAACTGTAAATACAGATTGATTCTCCGAATTATCTTATTAAGATACATGTTTTATAAAGATACAAAAATACCAGATTTAATGGGAGCTATTAGTCAGAATGCAAAAATTCGCATTTTTGTAGGAGATATGGTCGTTTAAAATCGATCCTGATTACCTTGGCCAAATCGGAAAAGTTCAACGTACCCCCACCTGTTGAATTTTTTAAATTTCGACCGGACACGGATTTTTCTGAAAGTCAGCACCCTGACTCGAAATTTAACGGCGATTTCAGTGGTGCAGGTCATTTTTCTGTTTATGGTTTGTTTTCGTGCAATTCGCGAAAACTTCATTAAATCGACATTTTTATTTAAAGCCTCTGAACACGAGTTGCGTCCGATTGTAACAAATGACCACATATTCTGAAGCCAGAATCTGGGGGAAAAAGCCAGTAGCTTCAGAATCAAAAATTCGCATTTTTGTAGGGGATATGGTCGTTTAAATCGATCTTGATTACCTTGGCCAATCGGAAAAGTTCAAGTACCCCCACCTGTTGATTTTCAAATTTCGACCGGACACGGATTTTCTGAAGTCAGCACCTGACTCGAAATTTAACGCAAATTTTAGGTGGCAGGTCATTTTTCTGTTTTTGGTTCGTTTTCGTGCAATTCGCGAAAACTCATTAAATACCACATTTTTTTTAAAGCCTCTGGGAAAACCCTAGTTGCGTCCGGGTTGTAACAAATGACCACATATTCTTAAGCCAGAATCTGGGAAAACGCCAGTCGCTTCAGAATGCAAAAATTCGCAGTTTCGTAGGAGATATGGTCGTTTAAAATCGATCCTGATTACCTTGCAAATCGGAAAAAGTTCAACCCTACCCCAGCGTTGAATTTTTCAAATTTCGACCGGGCACGGATTTTTCTGAAAGTCAGCACCCCGACTCGAAATTTAACGTCAAATTTTAGGTGGCAGGGCATTTTCTTTTATGGCTTCGTTTTCGTGCAATTCGCGAAACTCATTAAACCACATTTTTAAAGCCTCTGAAACCGATTGCGTCCGATTGAACAAATGACCACATATTCTTAAAGCCCAGAATCTGGGGGAAAAAGCCAGTGCTTCAGAATGCAAAATTCGCATTTTGTTAGGAGATATGGTCGTTTTTAAAGTCGATCCTACCAGTTACCTTGGCGAAATCGGAAGAGTTCAATGTACCCCCACTATTTGAATTTTTCCATTTCGCCGGGCTGAATTTTTCTGAAAGTCAGCACCCTGACTCGAAATTTAACGGCGATTTCAGTGGTGCAGGTCATTTTCTGTTTATGGTTCGTTTTTCGTGCGAATTCGAAAACTCATTCATCTGACATTTTTACTTTAAAGCCTCTGGAATCCGTAGTTTGCGTCCGATTGTAGTAATTGACCACATATTCTGAAGCTCAGAATCTGAGGAAACGCCAGTAGCTTCAAGTCACAAAAATTCGCGTTTTTGTAGGAGATATGGTCGTTTAAACTCGATCCTGATTACCTTATTTAAATCGGAAAAGTTCAACGTACCCCACCTGTTGAATTTTCAAATTTCGACCAGTTACGGATTTTTCTGAAAGTCAGCACCTGACTCGGAAATTTAACAGCGATTTCAGTGGTGCAGGTGTTTCTGTTTATGATTTCGTTTTCGTGCAATTCGCGAAAACTCTGTTAAACTCTGAAATTTTTACTTTAAAGCCTCTGGAAACCGCAGTGTGCGTCCAGTTGTAACAAATGACCACATATTCTGAAAGCCAGAATCTGGAAAACGCCAGTAACTTCAGAATGCAAACATTCTATTTTTGTAGGAGATATGGTCGTTTAAAATCGATCCTGATTACCTTGGCCCAAATCTGGAAAAAGTTCAACGTACTCCCACCTGTTGAATTTTCAAATTTCGACGGACTGATTTTCTGAAAGTCAGCACCCTGACTCGGAATTTAACAGCGATTTCAGTGGTACGGAGTCATTTTTACTGTTTATGGCTTCGTTTTCATTTTGAATTCGCGAAGCTCATTAAATACGACATTTTTGCTTCTAAGCCTCTGAAACCGTAGTTTGCGTCGATTGTAATGGTGGCATATTCTGAAAGCCAGAATCTGGGGAAAACATAATGCTTCAGAATACAAAAATTCGCATTTTATAGGAGATATGGTCGTTTAAAATCGATCCACCAGTTACCTTGGCCAAATCGGAAGTTCAACGTACCCCACCTGTTAGATTTTCAAATTTCGACCAGTTACGGATTTTTCTGAAAGTCAGCACCTGACTCGAGGAATTTAACAGCGATTTCAGTGGTGCAAGTCATTTTCTGTTTAAGTCTTCGTTTCGTGCAACTCGCGAAAACTCATTAAATCGACATTTTACCGCCAAAGCCTCTGAAACCGCAGTGTGCGTCCGATTGTAACAAATGACTACATCTTCTGAAAGCCCCAGAATCAGGGGAAAACGCCACAGTAACTTCAGAATGCCAAAATTCGCATTTTTGTAGGAGAGATATGGTCGTTTAAAGTCGATCCCTGGTGCCTTGGCCGTCGGAAAAGTTCAACGTACCTCCACCTGTTGAATTTTTAAAATTTCGACCGATTGCAGTTTTCTGAGAAAGTCAGCACCTGACTCGAAATTGTTCAGCGATTTTCAGTGAATTGCAGGTCATTTTTCTGTTTATGGCTTCGTTTTCGTGCAATTCGCGAAAACTCGTGAATCACGACATTTTTACTAAAGCCTCTAGGGAAACCGCAGTCTGCATCGGTGTAACAAATGACCACATATTTATTCTGAAAGGCGAATCTGGGAGCCGACATCAGTAACTAGAATGCAAAATTTGCATTTTTAGGAGATATGGTCGTTTAAATCGAGCCTGATTACCTTAGCCGTCGGAAAAGTTCAACGTCCCACCTGTTGAATTTTGAAATTTCAAGCAGTTCACAGTTTTTTCTGAAAATCAGCACCTGACTCGAAATTTAACGGCGATTTCAGTGGTGCAGCTCATTTTTCTGTTTATGGCTTCGTTTTCGTGCAATTCGCGAAACTCAGTGTCGACATTTTATTCTAAGCCTCTGGAAACCGTAGTTTGCGTCCGATTGTAGTAATTGACCACATATTCTGAGCACAGAATCTGGGGGGAAAACGCCAGTAACTTCCAGAATGCAAAAGTTCGCATTTTGTAGGAATGATCGATTTTAAAGTCAGTCCACGATTGCTTGGCCAAATCAGGAAAAGTTCAATGCTTACACTCCACCTGTTGAATTTTTCAAAATTTCCCGGGCCGGACACGGATTTTTCTGAAAGTCAGCACCCTGACTCGGGAATTTAACGGCAATTTCAGTGGTGCAGGTCATTTTTCTGTTTATGGCTTCGTTTTCGCACAATTCGCGAAAACTCATTAAATACGACATTTTTTGACTTCTAAAGCCTCTGGAAACCGCAGTTTGCGCGTCCGATTGTAGTAATTGACCACATATTCAAGCCCAGAATCTGGGGGAAAACGCCAGTAACTTCAGAATGCAAATATTTTCGCATTTTATGCAGGAATATGGTCGTTTAAAGTCGATCCTGATTACCTTGGCCAAATCGGAAAGAGTTCAACGTACCTGTTAGATTTTCAAATTTCGACCAGACACGGATTTTCTGAAAATTGAACCTGACTCGAACTTTAACAGCGATTTCAGTAGTGCGAGTCATTTTCTGTTTATGGCTTCGTTTTCGTGCGAATTCGCGAAAACTCATTAAATCGACATTTTTTGCTATGGCCTCTGGAAACCGTGGTTGCGTCGATTGTAACAAATGACCACATACTCTGAAAAGCCAAGAATCTGGGGAAAACGCCAGTAGCTTCAGAATGCAAAAATTCGCATTTTATGCAGGAGATATGGTCGTTTAAAGTCGATCCTGATTACCTTGGCCAAATCGGAAAAGTTCAGCGTACCCCGCCTGTTGAATTTTTCAAATTTTCGACGGACACGGATTTTTCCGAAAGTCAGCACCCACGACTCGAAATTTAACAGCATTTCAGTAGTGCAGGTCATTTTCTGTTTATGGCTTCGTTTTCGTGCAATTCGCGAAAACTCATTAAAATACGACATTTTACTTCTAAGCCTCTGGAAACCGTAGTTTGCGTCCGATTGTAGTAATTGACCACATATTCTGAAAGCCCAGAATCTAGGAAGCGCCAATGCTTCAGAATGCAAAAATTCGCATTTTTAACCAGGAGATATGGTCGTTTAAAGTCGATCCTGATTACCTTGGCCAAATCGGAAAAGTTCAATGTATACCCCCACCTGTTGAATTTTCAAATTTTCGACCGGACACAGTTTTCTGAAAGTCAGCACCTGACTCGAAATTTAACAGCGATTTCAGTGGTGCAGGTCATTTTTCTGTTTATGGCTTCGTTTTCGTGCAATTGCTTGAAAACTCATTAAACTCGACATTTTTACTTCTAAGCCTCTGGGAACCGTAGTTTGCGTCGATTGTAGTAATTGACCACATATTCTGAAGGCCAGAATCTGGGAAAACGCCAGTAACTTCAGAATGCAAGAATTCCCATTTTAGGAGATATGGTCGTTTAAAGTCGATCCTGATTACCTTGGCAAAATCGGAAAGTTCAACGTGCTCCACCTGTTGGATTTTTAAATTTCGAGCCGGACACGGATTTTTCTGAAGTCAGCACCTGACTCGAAATTTAACAGCGATTTCAGTGGTGCAGGTCATTTTTCTGTTTATGGTTTCGTTTTCATTGCGATTCACGAAAACTCATTAAACTCTGACATTTTACTTCTAAGACTCTGGAAACCATGGTTGCATCGATTGTAATGATTGACCACATATTCTGAAAACATTAAAAATCTGGGAAAACATCAAAATCATCGGATAAGTTCATGTTTTGGGGATATCAGATCGTTTTAAGTCGATACTACTTACCTGCCTACGTCAGAAGTTCGACATTACCACAGTATTTCAGAAGGCTGCCGGGCAGTTTTCCTGGCGAAGCCTTACCAAATACTAATGATTGCGTCAGCAGTAACAAAATAACGCTACTCTGTTGCATATTTGTTCATTGCAATTCGCAGCTTTCCAATACGCCGTGTTTTACTAGACTCAGCTAGTGTGTGTTATATAAATCTTAAATACTAGAAATCTGGGAAAACGCCCATTAACTTCAGAATGCAAACATTCATTTTGCCGAAATATGGTCGTTTAAATCGATCCTGATTACCTTGGCCAAATCGGAAAAGTTCAACGTACCCCACCTGTTGAATTTTCAAATTTCGACCGGACACAGTTTTTTCTGAAAGTCAGCACCTGACTCGAGATTGGCGATTTCAGTGGTGCAGGTCATTTTTTCTGTTTATGGCTGATTTTCGTGCAATTCGCGAAAACTCATTAAACTCGACATTTTTACTTCCTAGCCTCTGGAAACCGTAATTTGCGTCCGATTGTAATAATTATTTTACATATTCTGAAAGCCCAGGAATCTGGGAAAACGCCAGTAGCTTCAGAATGCAAAAATTCCCATTTTGTAGAATATGGTCGTTTAAATTCGATCATGATTAACTTGGCCAAATCGGAAAAGTTCAACGGCCACCCCCACCTGTTGAATTTTTAAATTTCGACCGGACACAGATTTTTTCACAGTCAGCACCCTGACTCGGAAATTTAACGGCGATTTCAGTGGTGCAATCCATTTTCTGTTTATGGTTTCGTTTTCGTGCGCCATGAAAACTCGTGTCCGACATTTTTACTTCTAAGCCTCAAACCGTAGTTTGCGTCGATTGTAGTAATTGGCCACATATTCTGAAAGCCCAGAATCTGGAAAACGCGCTCCAGTAGCTTCAGAATGCAAAACATCGCATTTTTGTAGGAGATATGGTCGTTTAAAGTCGATTCTGATTACCTTGGCCAAATCGGAAAAATTCAACGTACCCCACCTGTTGAATTTTCAAATTTCGACCGGTTACGGATTTTTCGAAAGTCAGCACCTGACTCGAGAATTTAACGGCGATTTCAGTGGTGCAGGTCATTTTTTCTGTTTATGGCTTCGTTTTCGTGCAAATTCTTGAAAACTCATTAAATCTGACATTTTTACTTTAAAGCCTCTGGAAACCGCAGTGTGCGTCGATTGTAACAAATGACACACATATTCTGAAAGGCCAGAATCTGGGGGGAAAACGCCAGTAGCTTCAGAATGCAAAAATTCCCATTTTAGGAGATATGGTCATTTAAATCGATCCCACAATTACCTTGGCTGCAAATCGGAAAAGTTCAACGTACCCCACCTGTTAGATTTTTCAGAATTTCGATCGGACACGGATTTTCTGAAAATTAGCACTGACTCGGGAAATTTAACAGCGATTTCAGTGGTGCAGGTCATTTTTCTGTTTATGGCTTCGTTTTTCGTGCAATTCGCGAAAACTCATTCATTCTGACATTTTTACTTCAGCCTCTGAAACCGTAGTTTGCGTCGATTGTAGTAATTGACCACATATTCTTAAAGCCCAGAATCTGAGGACGAACGCCGAAGTAGCTTCCAGAATACCCAAAAATTCGCATTTTTATAGGAGATATGGTCGTTTAAAGTCGATCCTGATTACCTTGGCCAAATTGGAAAAGTTCAACGTACCCCCACCTGTTGAATTTTCAAATTTCGACCGGACACGGATTTTTCTGAAATCAGCACCTGACTCGAAATTTAACGGCGATTTCAGTGGTGCAGGTCATTTTTCTGTTTATGATTTCGTTTTTTCGTACGAATTCATAAAATCTCATTAAATACGACATTTTTACTTTAAAGCCTCTAGAAACCGCAATTATTGCGTCCGGTGTAACAATATTACATATTCACAAGCCCAGAATCTGGAAAACGCCTGACAACTTCAGAATGCAAACATTCGCATTTTTGTGGAAATATGGTCGTTTAAAATCGATCCTGATTACTGACTTCAAATCGGAAAAGTTCAACGTACCCCCCACCTGTTGAATTTTCCAAATTTCGACCGGACACGGATTTTTTCACGAAGTCAGCACCCCTGTCCAGTACAGCAGCGTTCAGTGGTGCAGGTCATTTTTTCTGTTTATAGTTTCGTTTTCCGTGCACTTCGCGAAAGCTCATTATCTGACATTTTTACTTGCAACTCTGGAAACCATGGTTTGCGTCCGATTGTAGTAATTGATCACATATTCTTAAGCCCAGAATCTGAGGACAACGCCAGTAGCTTCAGAATGCAAAATTCCCATTTTTAGGAGATATGGTCGTTTTAAAATCGATCCTGATTGCCTTCGCCGTCAGGAAGGTTTCAACGTACCCCCACCTGTTGAATTTTTCAAATTTCGACCAGTTACGGATTTTCTGAAGTCAGCACCCTGACTCGAAATTTAACGGCAATTTCAGTGGTGCAGGTCATTTTTCTGTTTATGGCTTCGTTTTTCGTACGATTCCGCGAAAACTCATTAAACGTCTGACATTTTTACTTCAAAGCCTCTGGAAACCGCAGTGTGCGTCCGGTGTAACAAATGACCACCATTCTGAAAGGCAGAATCTGGGGAAAACCATTAACTTCAGGGCACAAAAATTCCATTTTTACAGGAGATATAGTCGTTTAAAATCGATCCTGATTACCTTGGCCAAATCGGAAAAGTTCACCTACCCCCACCTGTTGAATTTTTCAAATTTCGACCAGACACAGTTTTCTGAAAGTCAACACCCTGACTCGAAAAATTTAACAGCGATTTCAGTGGTGCAGACCATTTTTCTGTTTACTGGCTTCGTTTTCCGTGCAATTCCGCGAAAACTCATTTGTCTGACATTTTTACTTCTAAGCCTCTGCGACCGTAGTTGCATCCGGTGTAGTAATTGACCACATATTCTGAAAGGCCAGAATCTGGGGACAACGCCAGTAACTTCAGAATGCAAAAATTCGCATTTTTGTAGGAGAGATATGGTCGTTTGAGTCGATCCTGATTACCTTGGCCAAATCGGAAAGTTCAACGTGCCCCCACCTGTTAGATGCAAATTTCGATGGTTTACGGATTTTTCTGAAAATCAGCACCCTGACTCGAAATTTAACGGCGATTTCAGTGGTGCAGGTCATTTTTGTTTATGATTTCGTTTTTCGTGCAGTGCAAAAACCATTCGTACGACATTTTTTACTTCTAAGCCTCTGGAAAACGTAGTTTGCGTCGATTGTAATAATTGACCACATATTCTGAAGCCCCAGAATCTATGAGGCATAAATAGTTTCAGAATACAAAAATTCGCATTTTGTAGGAGATATGGTCGTTTAAAGTCGATCCTGATTGCCTTGTGAAATCGGAAAAGTTCAACGCTACCCCACCTGTTGAATTTTTCAAATTTCGACCGGACACGGATTTTCTGAAAGTCAGCACCCCCTGACTCGAAATTTAACAACGATTTCAGTGGTGCAAGGTCATTTTTCTCTTTATGGTTTCGTTTTCGTGCACTTCGCGAAAGCTCATTTAATCGACATTTTTACTTCTAATATCTGAAACCGTAGTTTGCGTCCGATTGTAGTAATTGACCACATATTCTTAAAGCCCAGAATCTGGGGACAACGCCCGTAGCTTCAGAGTAAAGTTGCATTTTTGTAGGAGATATGGTCGTTTAAAGTCGATCCACGAGATTACCTTGGCCGTCGGAAAAGTTCAGCATGCCCCTGTGTTGAATTTTCAAATTTCTACCGGACACGGATTTTTCGAAAATCAGCACCCTGACTCGAGATTGCGATTTCAGTGGTGCCAGGTCATTTTTTCTGCGTTTCGTTTTCGTGCAATTCGCGAAAACTCATTAAATATGACATTTTTGCTAAAGCCTCTGAAACCGTAGTTTTGCGTCCGATTGTAACAATGACTACACCATTTCTGAAAGCCCAGAATCTGGGGGAAAGCCAGTAGCTTCAGAATGCAAAATTCGCATTTTGGAGATATGGTCGTTAAAATCGATCCTGATTACCTTGGCCAAATCGGAAAGTTCAACGTACCCCCACCTGTTGAATTTTTGAAATTTGACCGGACACGGATTTTCTGAAAGTCAACACCTGACTCGAGAATTTAACGGCGATTTCAGTGGTGCAGGTCATTTTCTGTTTATGGTTTCGTTCCGTGCAATTTCGCGGCTTTCCATTAAATACGACATTTTTACTTCTAAGCCTCTGGAAACCGTAGTTTGCGTCCGATTGTAAATGAAATTGACCGCATTCACAAAGCCCCAGAATCTGGGAAAACGCCAGTAACTTCAGAATGCAAAGTTCGCATTTTGTAGGGATATGGTCGTTTAAAGTCGATCCGCAGTTACCTTGGCCAAATCGGAAAAGTTCGCGCATTACCACCTGTTGAATTTTTCAAATTTCGACCGGACCTGGATTTTCTGAGAAAGTCAGCACCTGACTCGAAATTTAACGGCGATTTCAGTGGTGCAGGTCATTTTTTCTGTTTATGGCTTCGTTTTCGTGCAATTCGCGAAAACTCATTAAATCCAGCATTTTTGCTAAAGCCTCTGGAAACCGCAGTGTGCGTCCGATTGTAACAAATGACCACATATTCTGAAAGGCCAGAATCTGGGGAAAACGCCAGTAGCTTCAGAATGCAAAAATTCCCATTTTTTAGGAGATATAGTCTCGTTTTAAAATCGATCCTGATTACCTTGGCCAAATCGGAAAAGTTCAACGTACCCCACCTGTTGAATTTTCAAATTTCGACCAGACACGGATTTTCTGAAAGTCAGCACCTGACTCCCAAATTTAACGGCGATTTCAGTGTGCAGGTCATTTTTTCTGTTGTAACCTTCGTTTTCGTGCAATTCGCGAAAACTCATTAATACGACATTTTTGCTTCTAAGCCTCTGGAAACCGTAGTTTGCGTCCGATTGTAGTAATTGATACATATTCTTAAAAGCCCAGAAGTCTGGGGACAACGCGCCATTAACTTCAGAATGCAAAATTCGCATTTTTGTAGGAGATATGGTCGTTTAAGTCGATCCTGATTACCTTAGTGATGGAAAAGTTCAACGTACCCCCACCCGTTGAATTTTTCAATTTCATTTTCCAGTTACGGATTTTTCTGAAGTCAGCACCCGACTCGAGAATTTGACAGCGTTCAGTGGTGCAGGTCATTTTCTGTTAATGGCCGTTTTCGTGCAATTCAACAAAAACTCATTAAATACGACTGTTTTAGCACAAAGCCTCTGGAAACCGCAGTGGCCAAATCAGTTGTAACAAATGACCACATATTCTGAAAGGCCAGAATCTGGGGAAAACGCCAGTAACTGGGAATGCAAAAATTCCCATTTTTGGGAGATATGGTCGTTTTAATCGATCCTGATTACCTTGGCCGTCAGAAGAAAGTTCCGGCATGCTACCTGGTGAATTTTTCAAGAATTTCGACCCGGCTGGATTTTTCTGAAAGTCAGCACCTGACTCGAAATTTAACGGCATTTTCAGTGGTGCAGGTCATTTTCTGTTTATGACATCGTTTTTTCGTGCAATTCGCGAAAACTCATTTAACTCTGACATTTTTACTTCTAAGCCTCCTGGAAACCATGGTTGCGTCGATTGTAATGATTGACCACATATTCTTAAAGCCCAGAATCTGGGGACAACGCCAATCAACTTCAGAATGCAAAGATTCGCATTTTATGGAGAGATATGGTCGTTTTAAAGTCGATCCTGATTACCTTGGCCAAATCAAGGAAAAGTTCAACGTACCCCCACCTATTGAATTTTTCCAAAATTTCGACCGGACACGGATTTTTGCAAAGAAAAGTCAGCACCCTGACTCGAAATTTAACAGCGATTTCAGTGGTGCAGGTCATTTTCTGTTTATGGCTTCGTTTTCGTACCAATTCGCGAAACTCATTAAATCGACGTTTTTACTTCTAAGCCTCTGGAAAACGTAGTTTGCGTCCGATTGTAATAATTGACCACATATTCTGAAAGCCAGAATCTGGGAAAACGCCAGTAGTTTCAGAATGCAAAAAATCGCATTTTTGTAGGAATATATGGTCGTTTAAAGTCGATCCGCCGTTACCTTGGCCAAATCGGAAAAGTTCAACGTACCCCCACCTGTTGAATTTTTCAAATTTCGACCGGTTACGGATTTTCTGAAGTCAGCACCCTGACTCGAAATTTAACAGCGATTTCAGTGGTGCAAGTCATTTTCTGTTTATGGCTTCGTTTCGTGCAATTCGCAAAGAAACTCAATTAAACTCTGATATTTTTACTTTACAGCCTCTGGAAACCACGGTGTGCGTCAGTTGTAACAAATCACCACATATTCTGAAAGGCCAGAATCTGGAAGCGCAGTAACTTCAGAATGCAAAAATTCCCATTTTTGGGAGATATGGTCGTTTAAAATCGATCCTGATTACCTGGCCAAATCGGAAAGGTTAACGTACCCCACCTGTTGAATTTTCAAATTTCGACCGGACACGGATTTTCTGAAAGTCAGCACCCTGACTCGAAATTTAACAGCGATTTCAGTGGTGCAGGTCATTTTCTGTTTATGGCTTCGTTTTCGTGCAATTCGCGGCTTTCATTTAACTCCCGACATTTTTACTTCTAAGCCTCTGAGCCGTAGTTTGCGTCCGATTGTAGTAATTGACCACATAATGCCAGCCAGAATCTGGGGACCAACGCCAGTAGCTTCAAGTGCAAAATTCGCATTTTTGTAGGAGATATGGTCGCTTAAGTCGATCCTGATTACCCTGGCCAAATCAGAAAAGTTCAGCATGCACCTGTTGAATTTTCAAATTTCGACCGGACACGGATTTTCTGAATCCAGCACCTTGACAAGAAATTGACGTGATTTCAGTGGTGCAGGTCATTTTCTGTTTATGATTTCGTTTTCGTGCAATTCGCGAGAAAACTCATTAAATCTGACATTTTTGCTTTAAACCTCAAACCATGGTTGTCGATTGTAACAAATGACCACATATTCTGAAAGCCAGAATCTGGGGAAAAGCGCCAGTAGCTTCAGAGTAAAGGAATTCAACATTTTTGTGGAGAGATATGGTCGTTTAAGTCGATCTGATTACCTTGGCCAAATCGGAAGGTTCAACGTATCCCCACCTGTTGAATTTTCAAATTTCGACCGGACACAGAATTTTCTGAAGTCAGCACCTGACTCGAAATTTAACAGCGTTTCAGTGGTGCAGGTCATTTTTCTGTTTATGGCTTCGTTTTTCATTGAATTCGCGAAAACTCATTCATCGACATTTTTACTTTCAAAGCCCCTGAAACACAGTGGTAAGTCCGGTGTAACAAATGACCACATATTCTGAAAAGGCCAGAATCACTGAAACGCCAATGCTTCAGAATGCAAAAATTCCCATTTTGGGATATGATAGTTAAAATCGATCCTGATTACCTTGGCCAAAATCGGAAAAGTTCAACGTACCCCCACCTGTTAAGATTTTCAAATTTCGACCGGACACGGATTTTCTGAAAGTCTTTTAGCTCCAAATTTAGCAATTCAGTGGTGCAGGTCATTTTCTGTTTATGGCTTCGTTTTCGTGCAATTCGCGAAACTCATTTAACATCTGACATTTTGCTTCTAAACCTCACAAGAGCCGTAGTTTGCGTCGATTGTAATAATTGACCACAATGTGGCCCAGAATCACGGGGACAACGCCATTAACCAGAATGCAAAATTCCAGCATTTTATAGGAGATATGGTGTTCAGAAAGTGATCCTGATTACCTTAGCCGATCGGAAAAAGTTCTTATTTTACACGTTGTTTTTTGGAAATTTCGACTCAGTTAGTTTTTCTGAAAGTCCAGCACCTGACTCAGGGTGACAGCGATTTCAGTGGTGCAGGTCATTTTTTTTCTGTTAAATGGCTTCGTTTTCGTGCAATTCACCAAAAACTCATTAAATACCACGACATTTTTGCTTTAAAGCCTCTGAAACCGCAGTGTGCGTCGATTGTAACAAATGACCACATATTCTGAAAGGCCAGAATCTGGGAAACGCCGATAGCTTCCAGAATGCAAAAATTCCCATTTTGGAGATCTGATCAGTTTTAAATCGATCCTGATTACCTTGGCCAAATCGGAAGGATTCAGCGTACCCCCACCTGCGTTTTCAAATTTCGATGGACACGGATTTTTCTGAAAATCAGCACCTGACTCGAAATTTAACGGCGATTTCAGTGAATTTTGGAGTCATTTCTGTTTATAACATCGTTTTTTCGTACAATTCGCAGCTCATTTAACTCTGACATTTTTACTTCCTAAAGCCTCTGAAACTTCATGGTTGCGCGTCGATTGTAGTAATTGATACATATTCTTAAGCCCAGAATCTAGGGGATATCAATGCTTCAGGAATGCAAAAATTCGCATTTTTGTAGGAGATATGGTCGTTTAAAGTCGATCCACAGTTACCTTGGCCAAATCGGAAAGTTCAACGTACCACCTGTTGAATTTTTAAAATTTCGACCGGACACGGATTTTTCTGAAAGTCAACACCTGACTCGAAATTTAACAACGTTTCAAGTGAGTTACGAGTCCATTTTTCTGTTTATGGCTTCGTTTTCGTGCAATTCGCGAAAACTCATTCATCTGACATTTTGCACTTCAGCCTCTGGAAAACGTAGTTTGCGTCGATTGTAATAATTGACCACATGTTGACAAAATCTGGGAAAACGCCAGTAGTTTCAAGTACAAAAATTCGCTTTTGTAGGAATATGGTCGTTTAAGTCGATCCTGATTACCTTGGCCAAATCGGAAAGAGTTCAACGTACCCCCACCTGTTGAATTTTCAAATTTCATTGGTTACGGATTTTTCTACCCAATCCAGCACCCTGACTCGAATTTAACAACGATTTCAATTAGTGCAAGTCATTTTTTCTGTTTGTAAGCTACGTTTTCATGCAATTCGCTCATTAAATACGATATTTTTACTTTAAAAGCCTCCGACCGCAGTGTGCGTCGATTGTAACAAATCACCACATATTCTGAAAGGCCAGAATCTGGGGAAAACGCCAGCAACTTCAGAATGCAAAAATTCCATTTTTACGGAAGATATAGTCGTTTAAAATCGGTCCTGATTACCTTGGCCAAATCGGAAGAAGTTCAACGTACCCCCACCTGTTAGATTTTCAGAATTTCCGGCCGGTTGCAGTTTTCTGATCTTTAATGAGGTGCTTTTAGCGATTTCATTGGTGCAGGATGTTTCTGTTTGTGGCACGTTTTCGTGCAGTTCATGAAAACTCATTTAATCATTTTTACTTCTAAGCCTCTGAAACCATGGTTGCGTCGATTAACATTAATTGACCACATATTCTTAAACCCAGAATCTGGGACATATGTTAGCTTCAGAATGCAAAAATTCGCATTTTTGCGGAGAGATATCAGTCGCGAAGTCTGATCACCGATTACCTGGCCAAATCAGGAAGGATTCAGTGCCCCCACCTGTTGATTTTTAAATTCCAGGCCGGACACGGATTTTCTGAAAATCAGCACCTTGACTCGAAATTTGACGGCGATTTCAGTGGTGCAGGTCATTTTCTGTTTATGATTTCGTTTCATTGTTTAAAACTCATTAATCTGACATTTTTTACTTTAAAGCCTCTGAAACCGTAGTTTGCGTCGATTGTAACAAATGACCACATATTCTGAAAGCCCAGTCTGGGAAAACGCCAGTAGCACAGAATGCAAAAATTCATTTTGTAGGAGATATGGTCGTTAAAGTCGATCTGATTACCTTGGCCAAATCGGAAAAGTTCAACGTATCCCACCTGTTGGTGCCAAATTTCGACCAGGACACGGAATTTTCTGAAAATCAGCACCCTGACTCGAAATTTAACGGCGATTTCAGTGGTGCAGGATCATTTTTTCTGTTTATGGCTTCCATTTTCATTACAATTCTTGAAACTCATCATCTGACATTTTTGCTTTCAGCCTCCGGAAACCATGGTTGCGTCCGGTGTAACAAATGACATATTCTGAAAGCCCAGAATCTGAAATCGCCAGTAACTTCAGAATGCAAGAATTCGCATTTTTAGGAGATATGGTCGTTTAAAGTCGATCCTGATTACGCAGCCAAATCAGAAGAAGTTCAACGTACCCCCACCTGTTGAATTTTCAGAATTTTGACCAATTGGATTTTTCTGAAAGTCAGCACCCTGACTCGAAATTTAACGGCGATTTCAGTGGTACGATCATTTTCTGTTTATGGCTTCGTTTCGTGCAATTCGCGAAAACTCGGTATCATTTTTTACTTCTAAGCCTCGACCGTAGTTTGCGTCGATTGTATTAATTGACCACATATTCTGAAGCCCAGAATCTGGGAAAACGCCAGTAGCTTCAGAGATACCAAAATTGCATTTTTGTAGGAAGATGGTCGTTTAAAGTCGATCTGATTGCCCTGGCCAAATCCATGGAAAAGTTCATGCCCCCCCACCTGTTGAATTTTTTACCAAATTTCGACCAGACACAGATTTTTTGGTCTTGTGAAACTCAGAAATTTGCTGGCGTTCAGTGGTGCGAGTCATTTTTCTGCTTTATGATTTCGTTTCGTGCAATTCGCGAAAACTCATTAAATCCGACATTTTTGCCTTTAAAGCCTCTGAAACCGCAGTGTGCGTCTATTGTAACAAATGACCACATATTCTGAAAGACCAGAATCAGGAAAACGCCAGTAGCTTCAGAATGCAAAAATTCGCATTTTTGTAGGAGATATGGTCGTTTGAAGTAGATCCTGATTACCCTGGCCAAATCGGAAAAGTTCAACGTACCCCCACCTGTTAAATTTTCAAATTTCACTCCGGACACGGATTTTTTCTGAAAGTCAGCACCTGACTCGAATTTAACAACGATTTCAGTGGTGCAGGTCATTTTTTCTGTTTATGGCTTCGTTTTCGTGCAATTCGCGAGAAAACTTATTCATCTGACATTTTTACTTCTAAAGCCTATAGGCAGTAGATTTGCGTCTGATTGTAATTGACCACATATTCTGAAAGCCGGAATCTGGAAAAACGCCAGTAGCTTCAGAATGCAAAATTACATTTTATGGAGATATATGGTCGTTTAAGTCGATCTGGTACATGGCCAAAATCGGAAAAGTTCAGCATGCCCCACCTGTTGAATTTTCCAAATTTCGACTTTCGGACACGGATTTTTCTGAAAGTCAGCACCCTGACTCGAAATTTAACAGCATTTCAGTGGTGCAGTCATTTTCTGTTTATGGCTTTGTTTCTTGCAATTCGCGAAAACTTATAAAATACAACATTTTGCTAAAGCCTCTGGTGCACCGTAGTTTGCGTCCGACTGTAACAGATGACCACATATTCTGGCCAGAATCTGGGGAAAACGCCAGTAGCTTCAGAATGCAAAAATTCGCATTTTTGTAGGAGATATGGTCGTTTTTAAGTCGATCCTGATTACCTTGGCCAAATCGGAAAAGTTCAACGTACCCCTGTTGAATTTTCAAATTTCGACCGGACACGGATTTTCTGAAAGTCAGCACCCTCCTCCGAAATTTAACGGCGATTTCAGTGGTGCAGGTCATTTTTCTGTTTATGGCTTTGTTTTTCTTGCAATTCGCGGCTTATAAAATACAACATTTTTGCTAAAGCCTCTGGAAACCATCGTTTGCATCCGATTGTAACAAATGACCACATATTCTGAAAGCCCAGAATCTGATCATGTGCTTCAGAATGCAAAAATTCGCATTTTGTAGGAGATATGATCGTTTAAAGTCGATCCTGATTTCCTTGGCCAAATCGGGAAAGTTCAACGTACCCCCACCTGTTGAATTTTTCAAATTTTGACCGGACACGGATTTTTCTGAAAGTCAGCACCCTGACTCGAAATTTAACGGCGATTTCAGTGGTGCAGGTCATTTTTGTTTATGGCTTCGTTTCGGTAATTCGAAAACTCATTAAATACGACATTTTTATTTTAAAGCCTCTGGAAACCGTAGTTTGTCCGATTGTAACAATGACCACATATTCTAAAGCCCGAATCTGGGAAAACGCCAGTAGCTTCAGAATGCAAATTCGCATTTTTGTAGGAGATATGGTCGTTTAAAGTCGATCCTGATTACCTTGGCCAAATCGGAAAAGTTCAACGTACCCCCACCTGTTGAATTTTTTCAAATTTCAAACGGACACGGAATTTTCTGAAAATCAGCACCTGACTCGAAATTTAACGGCGATTTCAGTGGTGCCAGGTCATTTCTGTTTATGACTACGTTTTCGTGCAATTCATGAAAACTCATTAAATACGACATTTTACTTTACAAACTCTGAAACCGCAGTGTGCGTCCTATTGTAACAAATGACCACATATTCTGAAAGGCAGAATCTAGGAAAGCGCCAGTAGCTTCAGATACAAGAATTCGCATTTTTGTAGGAATATGAGTCGTTTAAAATCGATCCCTGATTACCTTGGCCAAATCGGAAAAGTTCAACGTACCCCACCTGTTGAATTTTCAAATTTCGACCGGACACGGATTTTTTCTCAAAGTCAGCACCTGACTCGGGAAATTTAACAACGATTTCAGTGGTGCAGGTCATTTTCTGTTTATCGCTTTGTTTTCAGTGCAATTCATGAAACTCATTAGATCGACATTTTTTTACTTTAAAGCCTCTTGAACACCGTAGTTTGCGTCCGACTGTAACAAATGACCACATATTCTGAAAGCAGAATCTGGGGAAAACGCCAGTAACTTTAGAATGCAAAAAATTCGCTTTTTGTAGGAGATATGGTCGTTTAAAGTCGATCCCTGATTACCTTGGCCAAAATCAGAAAAGTTCAACGTACCCCCACCTGTTGAATTTTTCAAATTTCGACAGACACGGATTTTCTGATCAGCACCCTGACTCGAAATTTAACAGCGATTTCAGTGAATTGCAGGTCATTTTGCTGTTATCGACTTTGTTTTCGTGCAATTCGCGAAAACTTATAAAATACAACATTTTTTACTTTAAAGCCCCTGAACACCGTAGTTTGCGTCCAACTGTAACAGATGACCACATATTCCTGGCCAGAATCTGGGAACGCCAGTAGCTTCGAGAAAGCAAAATTCGCATTTTGTAGGAGATATGGTCGTTTAAAGTCGATCCCTGAATTACCTTGGCCAAATCAGGAAAAGTTCAACGTACCCCACTGTTGAATTTTTCAAATTTCGACGGACACAGTTTTTCTGAAAGTCAGCACCCTCCTCGGAAATTTAACGGCGATTTCAGTGGTGCAGGTCATTTTCTGTTTATGGCTTTGTTTTTCTTGCAATTCGCGAAAACTTATAAAAATACAACATTTTTACTTTAAAGCCTCTGAAACCATGGTTGCGTCGATTATAACAAGCGGCCACATATTCTGGGCCAGAATCTGGGGAAATCGCCAGTAACTTCAGAATGCAAAAATTCGCATTTTTGTAGGAGATATGAGGTCGTTAAGTCGATCTGATTACCTTGGCCAAATCGGAAAAGTTCAACGTACCCCCACCTGTTGAATTTTTCAAATTTTATTGGACACGGATTTTCCAGTCAGCACCTGACTCGAGAATTTAACGGCGATTTCAGTAGTGCAGTCATTTTCTGTTTATCGCTTTGTTTCGTGCAATTCGCGAAAACTCATTAAATCAACATTTTACTTTAAAGCCTCTGTTCATGGTTGCGTCAAAACTGTAACAAATGACCACATATTCTGAAAGCCAGAATCTGGGAAAACGCCAGTAACTAGAATGCAAAAATTCGCTTTTTTGCTTAAGAATATGGTCGTTTAAAGTCGATCCTGATTACCTTAGCCAAAATCGGAAAAGTTCAACATGCCCCCACCTGTTGAATTTTCAGAATTTCGACTCGGACACGGATTTTTCTGAAAGTCAGCACCCTGACTCGAGAATTTAACAGCGATTTCAGTGGTGCAGGTCATTTTCACCATTTATGGCTTTTGTTTTCTTGCAATTCGCGAAAACTTATAAATACAACATTTTTACTTTAAAGCCTCTGAACACCGTAATTTTGCGTCCGACTATAACAGATGACCACATATTCTGGCCAGAATCTGCAGGAGAAGACGCCAGTAGCTTCGAAAGCAAAAATTCGCATTTTTGTAGGAGATATGGTCGTTTAAGAGTCGATCCTGATTACCTTGGCAAATCGGAAGAAGTTCAACGTACCCACCTGTTGAATTTTTCATTTCGACGGACACGGATTTTCTGAAAGTCAGCACCCTCGCCAAAAATTTAACGGCGATTTCAGTGGTGCAGGTCATTTTTTCTGTTTATGGCTTTGTTTTCTTGCAATTCGCGAAAACTTATAAAATACAACATTTTACTTTAAAGCCTCTAGGCATGGTTTCGTCGATTGTAACAAAATGACCACATATTCTTAAGGCCCAGAATCTGAGGAAATCGCCAGTAGCTTCAGAGTGCAAAATTCGCATTTTGCTTAGGAGATATGGTCGTTTAAAGTCGATCTGATTACCTTAGCCGTGGAAAAGTTCAACGTACCCCACCTGTTGGTGCCAAATTTTCGACGGACACAGTTTTCTGAAGTCAACACCCTGACTCGAATTTAACGGCGATTTCAGTGGTGCAGGTCATTTTTCTGTTTATGGCTTCGTTTCATTGCAATTCCGAAAACTCATTAATCTGACATTTTTGCTTCTAAGCCTCTGGAAACCGTAGTTTGCGTCCGATTGTAATGTTGACCATATTCTGAAAGCCAGAATCTGGGGAAAACGCCAGTAACAGAATGCAAAAATTCGCATTTTTGTAGGAGATATGGTCGTTTAAGTCGATCCTGATTACCTTGTGCAAATCGGAAAAGTTCAACGTACCCCCCACCTGTTAGATTTTTCAAATTTCGACCAGTTACGGATTTTTTAGTCAGCACCTGACTCGAAATTTAACAGCGATTTTCCAGTGGTGCAGGTCATTTTTCTGTTTATGGCTTCCTTTTCGTGCAATTCGCGAAAACTCATTAAATACGACATTTTTTACTTTAAAGCCTCTGGAAACCGCAGAGTGCGTCCGATTGTAGCAAATGACCACATATTCTAAAAGCCCAGAATCTGGGGAAGCCAGTAAGCTTCAGAATCAAATTATTTTAGGAGAGATATGGTCGTTTAAATCGATCCTGAATTACCTTGGCCAAATCAGGAAAAGTTCAACGTACCCCCACCTGTTGAATTTTCAAATTTCATTCAGACACAGTTTTCTGAGAATCCAGCACCTGACTCGGAATTTATAACAACGATTTCAGTGGTGCAGATCATTTTTCTGTTTGTAGCTTCAATTTCGTGCAATTCATAAAGCTCATTTAATCTGACATTTTTGCTTCCTAAGCCTCTGAAACCGTGGTTACGTCCGATTGTAGTAATTGACCACATATTCTGAAAGCCCAGAATCTGGGGAAAACATAGTAACTTCAGAATGCAAAAATTCGCATTTTGTAGGAATATGGTCGTTTAAAGTCGATCCTGATTACCCTGGCCAAATCGGAAAAGTTCAACGTACCCCACTGTTGAATTTTCAAATTTCGACCGGACACAGATTTTTTCTGAATCCAGCACCTTGACTCGGGAATTTAACGGCGATTCCAGTGGTGCAGGTCATTTTCTGTTTATAATTTCGTTTTCATTGCAATTCGCGAAAACTCATTAAATACGACATTTTTACTTTAAAGCCTCTGGAAACCGTAGTTTTGCGTCCGATTGTAACAAATGACCACATATTCTGAAAGCCCAGAATCTGGGAAAACGCCAGTAGCTTCAGAATGCAAAATTCCCATTTTTGTAGGAGATATAGTCATTTAAAGTCGATCCTGATTACCTTGGCAAATCGGAAAGAAGTTCAGCATTACCCCCACCTGTTGAATTTTTCAAATTTCGACCAGACACGGAATTTTCTGAAAATCAGCACTGACTCGAATTTAACGGCGATTTCAGTGGTGCAGGTCATTTCATTTTATGCTTCGTTTCGTGCAATTCATGGCTTCTTCATCGACATTTTTACTTTAAAGCCTCTGGAAACCGCAGTGGCCGTCGATTGTAACAAATGACACATATTCTGAAAGGCCAGAATCTGGGAAAACGCCAGTAACTTCAGAATGCAAAAATTCGCATTTTTGGCAGAAATGGTCGTTTAAAATCGATCCTGATTACCTTAGCCAAATCGGAAAGTTCAACGTGCCCCCACCTGTTCAATTTTCAAATTCCTTTAGAATGCAAAAATTCGCATTTTTGTAGGGAGATATGGTCGTTTAAGTCGATCCTGATTACCTTGGCCAAATCGGAAAAGTTCAACGTACCCCCACCTGTTGAATTTTCAAAATTTCGCCCAGACACGGATTTTTCTGAGAAAGTCAGCACCCTGACTCGAAGTTGCGGCGATTTCAGTGGTGCAGGTCATTTTCTGTTTATGGCTTCGTTTTCCGTGCAATTCGCGAAAACTTATTAAATACGACATTTTTACTTCTAAGCCTGGAAACCGTAGTTGCGTCCGATTGTAGTAATTGACCACATATTACAGAAAGCCCAGAATCTGGAAAAACGCCAGTAAGCTTCAAGATACAAAAATTCGCATTTTGTACCAGGAATATGGTCGTTTAAAGTCGATCCTGATTACCTTGGCCAAATCGGAAAAGAGTTCAACGTACCCCACCTGTTGAATTTTCAAATTTCAAACAGACACGGAATTTTCTGAATCTTTTGACTCGAGAATTGTAGCGATTTCAGTGGTGCAGGTCATTTACACTTCTGTTTATGGCTTCGTTTTCGTGCAATTCGTGAAGCTTCCATTAAATACGACATTTTTGCTAAGCCTCACAAACTGGTGTGCGTCCTGTATAACAAATGACCGCATATTCTGAAGGCCAAGTCTGGGGGAAAACGCCAGTAACTTCAGAATGCAAATTCGCATTTTGTAGGAGATATGGTCATTTAAAATCGATCCTGATTACCTTGGCCAAATCGGAAAAGTTCAACGTACCCCACCTGTTGAATTTTTCAAATTTCGACCGGACACAGAATTTTCTGAAAATCAGCACTGATAAAGATTTGCGGCGATTTCAGTGGTGCAGGTCATTTTCTGTTTATGGCTTCGTTTTCGTGCAATTCCCCGCGAAGCTTCCTCCTGCCTCGCCGCCATTTGAATCTGGAAAAACGCCAGTAGCTTCAGAATGCAAATTCACGCATTTTTGTAGGAGATATGGTCGTTTAAATTCGATCCTGATTACGTGGCCGAATCGGAAAGTTCAACGTACCTACCTGTTGAATTTTTCAAATTTCGACCGGACACGGATTTTTCTGAAGTCAGCACCCTGACTCGAAATTTAACAGCGATTTCAGTGGTGCAGGTCATTTTTCTGTTTATGGTTTCGTTTTCGTGCAATTTGTGAAACTCATTAAATATATTTTTACTTCTAAGCCTCTGGAAACCGTAGTTCGCGTCCGATTGTAGTAATTGACCACATATTCTGAAAGCCCAGAATCTAGGAAAACGGCAGTATTCAGAATGCAAAAATTCGCATTTTGTAGGAGATATGGTCGTTTAAAGTCGATCCTGATTACCTTGGCCAAATCGGAAAAGTTCAACGTACCCCCACCTGTTGAATTTTTCAAATTTCGACCGGACACGGATTTTTCTGAAAGTCAGCACCCTGACTCCGAAATTTAGAGCGATTTCAGTGGTGCAGGTCATTTTCTGTTTATGGCTTTGTTTTCTTGCAATTCGCGAAAACATAAAATACAACATTTTTACTTTAAACCTCTGTTTACCGTAGTTTGCGTCCCGACTGTAACAGATGACTGTATTCTGAAAGCGGGAATCTGGGGGAAAACGCCAGTAGCTTCAAGTGCAAAATTCGCATTTTGTACCAGGAGATATGGTCGTTTAAAGTCGATCCTGGTGTAGCCAAATCGGAAAAGATTCAATACCCCACCTGTTGAATTTTCAGAATTTCGACCGGACACGGATTTTTCTGAAAGTCAGCACCCTGACTCGAAATTTAACAGCGATTTCAGTGGTGCGGAGTCATTTTCTGTTTATCGCTTTGTTTCCGTGCAATTCGCGAAAACCATTAAGTCGACATTTTTACTTTAAAACCTCTGAACACCGTAGTTTGCGTCTGACTGTAACAAATGACCACATATTCACAAAAGCCCAGAATCTGGAAAACGCCAGTAACTTTAGAATGCAAAATTCGCTTTTTGCTGGAGATATGGTCGTTTAAAGTCGATCCTGATTACCTTGGCAAATCGGAAAAGTTCAACGTACCCCCACCTGTTAGATTTTCAAATTTCGACCGGACACGGATTTTTCTGAAAGTCAGCACCGGCTCGAAATTTAACAGCGATTTCAGTGGTGCAGGTCATTTTTTCTGTTTATGGCTTTGTTTTCGTGCAATTCGCGAAAACTTATTAAATACGACATTTTTTACTTTAAAGCCTCTGAACACCGTAGTTTGCGTCCGACTGTAACAGATGACCACATATTCTGAAAGCCCAGAATCTGGGGAAAACGCCAGTAGCTTCAGAAAGCAAATTCGCATTTTGTAGGAGATATGGTCGTTTAAGTCGATCCTGTTACTTAGCCAAATCGGAAAAGGATTCAACGTACCCCCACCTGTTGAATTTTTCAAATTTCGACCAGACACGGATTTTTCTGAAAGTCTTCCTCACTCGAAATTTAACAGCGATTTCAGTGGTGCAGGTCATTTTCTGTTTATGGCTTTTGTTTTCTTGCAATTCGCGAAAACTTATAAAATACAACATTTTTTACTTTAAAGCCTCTGGAAACCGTAGTTTGCGTCCGATTGTAACAAATGACCACATATTCTTAAAGCCAGTCTGGGAAATCGCCAGTAGCTTCAGAATGCAAAAATTCGCATTTTTAGCAGGAGATATGGTCGTTTAAAGTCGATCCTGATTACCTTGGCCCGTCGGAAAAGTTCAACGTACCCCCTGTTGAATTTTCAAATTTTGACCGGACACGGATTTTTTCTGAAAGTCAGCACTGGCTCAAAGGAATTTAACGGCGATTTCAGTGGTGGGTCATTTTCTGTTTATGGCTTCGTTTCGTGCGATTCCGAAAGCTCATTTAATCTGACATTTTTACTTCTAAGCCTCTGGAAACCGTAGTTGCGTCGATTGTAGTAATTGACCACATATTCTGAAAGCCCAGAATCTGGAAAACGCCAGTAACTAGAATGCAAAAATTCGCATTTTTATGGGAGATATGGTCGTTTAAGTCGATCCTGATTACCTTGGCCAAATCGGAAAAGTTCAGCATGCCACCTGTTGATTTTCAGAATTTCGACCAGTTACAGTTTTTCGAAGTCAGCACCTGACTCGGAAATTTAACGGCGATTTCAGTGGTGCGGTCATTTTTCTGTTTATGGCTTCCTTTTCGGCAATTCGCGAAAACTCATTAAATACGACATTTTTTTACTTTAAAGCCTCTGGAAACCACGGTGTGCGTCGATTGTGGCTCGCCACATATTCTGAAAGGCCAGAATCTGGGGAAAACGCCAGTAACTTCAGAATACAAAAATTCCCATTTTGGGAGATATGGTCGTTTAAAATCGATCCACAATTACCTTGGCAAATCAGAAGAAGTTCAACATGCCCCCACCATATTGAATTTTTCAAATTTCGATTCGGACACGGATTTTTCTGAAAGTCAACACCTGACTCGAAATTTAACAGCGATTTCAGTGAATTGCAGATCATTTTCTGTTTATGGCTTCGTTTCGTGCAATTATGAAAACTCATTTAATACGACATTTTTACTTCTAAGCCTCTGGAAACCGTAGTTTACGTCAATTGTAGTAATTGACCACATATTACAAAGCCCAGAATCGGGGAAAACGCCAGTAACTTCAGAATGCAAATTCGCATTTTGGAGATATGGTCGTTTAAATTCGATCCTGAATTACCCTGGCCAAAATCAGGAAAAGTTCAACGTACCCCATGTTGAATTTTTCAAATTTGGACCGGACACAATTTTCTGAAAATCAGCACCTTGACTCGAATTTAGCGGTTTTGATGGTGCAGGTCATTTTCTGTTTTATAATTTCGTTTTCGTGCCATTCGCGAAAACTCATTAAATCGACATTTTTACTTTAAAACCTCACAAGAGCCGTAGTTTGCGTCCGGTGTAACAAATGACCACATATTCTGAAGTAGCCCAGAATCTGGGGAAAACGCCAGTAGCTTCAGAATGCAAAATTCCCATTTTTGTAGGAGATATGGTCATTTAAAGTCGATCCTGATTACCTTGGCCAAATCAGAAAAGTTCAGCATGCCCCCACCTGTTGAATTTTTTCAAATTTCGACCGGACACGGAATTTTCTGAAAATCAACTGCCCTGACTCGGGAATTTAACGGCGATTTCAGTGGTGCGGGTCATTTTTCTGTTTATGGCTTCGTTTCGTGCAATTCATGAAAACTCATTAAATGCGACATTTTTTACTTTAAAGCCTCTGGAAACCGCGAGTGTGCGTCGGTGCCTCAAATGACCACATATTCTGAAGAGCCAGAATCTGGGGAAAACGCCAGTAACTTCAGAATGCAAAAATTTCGCATTTTTGGCAGGAGATATGGTCGTTTAAAATCGATCCTGATTACCTTAGCCAAATCGGAAAAGTTCAACGTACCCCCACCTGTTGAATTTTCAAATTTCGCCCCACACGGGTTTTTTGAAAGTCAGCACCCTACTCGAAATTTAACGGGGATTTCAGTGGTGCAGGTCATTTTTTTTGTTTATGGCTTCGTTTTCGTGCAATTGCGAAAACATTTAAATAAAAATTTTTTTCTTTAAAACCCCGAAAAGAGTTTGCGTCCCATTTTAAATGAACATATTCTGAAAACCCCGAATCTGGGGGGAAAAACCATCTTTAGAATCAAAAATTCGCTTTTTTTTAGGAATATGGTCGTTTAAAGTCGATCCTGATTACCTTGGCCAAAACGGAAAAGTTCAACGTACCCCCCCCCGTTGAAGTTTTTCAATTTTCGACCGGACACGGGTTTTTTTGAAAGTCACCCCTGACTCGAAATTTAACGGGGATTTCATGGTGGTCATTTTTGTTTTTGGGTTGTTTTTTTGCAATTCGCGAAAACTATTTAAAAAAACATTTTTTTTTTAAAGCCCCGAACACCGTAGTTTGCGTCCGACTGTAAAAATGACCACATATTCTGAAAACCCAGAATCTGGAAAACGCCAGTAGCTTTCAGAATGCCCAAAAAATTTTGCATTTTTGTAGGAGATATGGTCGTTTTAAAATCGATCCTGATTACCCTTCCAAATCGGGAAAAATTCAACTACCCCCCCCTGTTAATTTTCAAATTTCGACCGGGCACAAATTTTTTTGAAAAACAGCACCCCGACTGAAAATTTTAAAGCATTTTGTGGTGCAGGTATTTTCGTTTATGTTTGTTTTTTCATTGCGAAAACTATTAAATTGACATTTTTACTTTAAAGCCTCTGAAACCGTAGTTTGCGTCCGTGTAAAAATGCCACATATTCGAAAGCCCAGAATCTGGGGGGAAAAAGAGTAATTTTGAAGCAAAAAATTGCTTTTTTTGGAGATATGGGGTTTTAAATCGATCCTGATTACCTTAAACGGGAAAAATTCACGCCCCCCCTGTTGAATTTTTTTAAATTTCGACCGGGCACGGATTTTTTTGAAAGTCAGCACCTGACTCGGAAAAATTTCGGCATTTCAGTGGTGCAGGTCATTTTTTTGTTTATGGCTTTTTTTTGTGCAATTCGCGAAAACCATTAAAACCATTTTTAAATTTAAAACCCCTGAACACCGTAGTTTGCGTCCGATTAACAAATAACATTTTCTGAAAACCCAGAATCTGGGGGAAAAAGCCAGTAATTTTTAGAATGCAAAAAGTTTTGGAGATATGGTCGTTTAAATTTGATCCTGATTCCTTTAAATCGGGAAAAATTCAACGTACCCCACCCTTTTGGGAATTTTTTTTAAATTTTTGGCTGGGCACGGAAATTTTTCGGGCAGCACCCGACTCCCAAAATTTTAAAAGGGGATTTCAGTGGTGCAGGGCATTTTTCCGTTTATGGCTTTGTTTTTGCAAAAAATTTTGGAAAATTATTAAATACGACATTTTTAACCCTTTGCCTTTTTAAAACCCGTGTTTGGCCCCATTAAAAAAATGACCAAAATATTTAAAACCCCCAATCTGGGGGAAAAAGCCGGGAATTTTTTGAATGCAAAAAATTTGCATTTTTTGGGGTTGGTCCTTTAAAAATTGATCCCGATTACCTTGGAAAAAACGGAAAAGTTCAACGTACCCCACCCGTTGAATTTTTCAAATTTCGACCGGACACGGATTTTTCTGAAAGTCAGCACCTGACTCGAAATTTAACGGCGATTTCAGTGGTGCAGGTCATTTTTCTGTTTATGGCTTTGTTTTCGTGCAATTCGCGAAAACTCATTAAATACGACATTTTTACTTTAAAGCCTCTGGAAACCGTAGTGTGCGCATGATTGTAACAAATGACCACATATTCTGAAAGCCCAGAATCTGGGAAAACGCCAGTAGCTTCAGAATGCAAAAATTCGCATTTTTGTAGGAGATATGGTCGTTTAAAGTCGATCCTGATTACCTTGGCCAAATCGGAAAAGTTCAACGTGCCCCTCCTGGTGAATTTTTCAAATTTCGACTGGACACGGATTTTCTGAAAGTCAGCATTCTGACTCGAAATTTAACGGCGATTTCAGTGGTGCAGGTCATTTTTGTTTATGGTTCGTTTCGTGCAATTCGCGAAAACTTTTAAATACGACATTTTTAACTTTAAAGCCTCTGAACACCGAGTTTTCTCCGATTGAAACAAATGACCACATATTCTAAAGCCAGAATCTGGGGAAAACGCCAGTAACTTCAGAATGCAAAAATTCGCATTTTGGAGGAGATATAGTAGTTTAAAGTCGATCCAGATACCTTGGCCAAATCGGAAAAGTTCAACGTACCCCCACCTGTAGAATTTTTAAATTTCGACCGGACACGGATTTTTCTGAAAGTCAGCACCCTGACTCGAACTTAACGGCGATTTCAGTGGTGCAGGTCATTTTCTGTTTATGGCTTCGTTTTCGTGCAATTCGCGAAAACTCATTAAATCGACATTTTTACGTTAAAGCCTCTGGAAACCGCAGTGTGCGCCGATTGAAACAAATGACCACATATTCTGAAAGCCAGAATCTGGGAAAACGCCAGTAACTTCAGAATGCAAAAATTCGCATTTTGTAGGAGATATGAGTCGTTTAAAGTCGATCCTGATTACCTTGGCCAAATCGGAAAAGTTCAACGTACCCCTGTTGAATTTTCAAATTTCGACCGGACACGGATTTTCTGAAAGTCAGCACCTGACTCGAATTTAACAGCGATTTCAGTGGGGCAGGTCATTTTTCTGGTTGATGCTTCGTTTTCGTGCAATTCGCGAAAACTCATGAAATACGACATTTTTATTTTAAAGCTCTGAAACCGTAGTTGCGTCCGATTGTAACAATGACCACATATTCTGAAAGCCCAGAATCTGGGAAAACGCCAGTAGCTTCAGAATGCAAACTTCGCATTTTGTAGGAGATATGGTCGTTTAAAGTCGATCCTGATTACCTTGGCCAAATCGGAAAAGTTCAACGTACCCCACCTGTTGAATTTTTCAAATTTCGACCGGACACGGATTTTTCTGAAAGTCAGCACCCTGACTCGAAATTTAACGGCGATTTCAGTGGTGCAGGTCATTTTTCTGTTATGGCTTTGTTTTGTGCAATTCGCGAAAACTATTAAATACGACATTTTTTACTTTAAAGCCCTGAACACCGTAGTTTGCGTCCGACTGTAACAGATGACCACATATTCTGAAAGCCCAGAATCTGGGAAAACGCCAGTAGCTTCAGAATGCAAAAATTCGCATTTTGTAGGAGATATGATCCTGATTACCTTGGCCAAATCGGAAAAGTTCAACGTACCCCCACCTGGTGAATTTTTCAAATTTCGACCGGACACGGATTTTCTGAAAGTCAGCACGCTGACTCGAATTTAACGGCGATTTCAGTGGTGCAGGTCATTTTCTGTTTATTGTTTGTTTTCGTGCAATTCGCGAAAACTAAATAATACGACATTTTTACTTTAAAGCCTCTGGGAAACCGCAGTGTGCGTCCGATTGAAAGAAAGACCACATATTCTGAAAGCCCAGAATCTGGGAAAACGCCATTGCTTCAGAATGCTAAATTCTCGCATTTTTGTGGAGATATGGTCGTTTAAAGTCGATCCTGATTACCTTGGCCAAATCGGAAAAGTTCAACGTACCCCACCTGTTGAATTTTCAAATTTCGACCGGACACGGATTTTTCTGAAGTCAGCACCTGACTCGAATTTAACGGCGATTTCAGTGGTGCAGGTCATTTTCTGTTTATGGCTTCGTTTCGTGCAATTCGCGAAAACTCATTAAATACGACATTTTTCACTTTAAAGCTTCTAGAAACCGTACTCTGCGCCAGAATTAAAGAGATGACTACATATTCTGAAAGCCCAGAATCTAGGGAAAACGCCCGCAGCTTCAGAATGCAAAAATTCGCATTTTTGTAGGAGATATAGTTGTTTAAAGTCGATCCTGATTACCTTGGCCAAATCGGAAAAGTTCAACGTACCCCCACCTGTTCAATTTTTCAAATTTCGACCGGACACGGATTTTCTGAAAGTCAGCACCTGACTCGAAATTTAACGGCGATTTCAGTGGTGCAGGTCATTTTTCTGTTTATGGCTTCGTTTTCGTGCAATTCGCGAAAACTCATTAAATACGACATTTTTTACTTAAAGCCTCTGGAAACCGCAGTGTGCGTCCGATTGAAACAAATGACCACATATTCTGAAAGCCAGAATCTGGGAAACGCCAGTAGCTTCAGAATGCAAATATCGCATTTTGTAGAAAATATAGGGCGTTTAAATTCGATCCTGGTTACCTTGGCCAAATCGGAAAAGTTCAACGTACCCCACCTGTTGAATTTTCAAATTTCGACCCGGGCACGGATTTTCTGAAGTCAGCACCCTGACTCGAATTTAACGCGATTTCAGTGGTGCAGGTCATTTTTCTGTTTATGGCTTCGTTTTCGTGCAATTCGCGAAAACTCATTAAATCGACATTTTTACTTTAATGCCTCTGGAAACCGAGTTGCGTCCGATTGTAAGACAAATGACCACATATTCTGAAAGCCCAGAATCTGGGAAATCGCCAGTAGCTTCAGAATGCAAATATTTGCATTTTTGTAGAGATATGGTCGTTTAAATTCGATCCTGATTACCTTGGCCAAATCGGAAAAGTTCAACGTACCCCCACCTCTTGAATTTTTCAAATTTCGACCGGACACGGATTTTTCTGAAAGTCAGCACCCTGACTCGAGAAATTTAACGGGGATTTCAGTGGCGCAAGTCATTTTTCTGTTTGCTTCGTTTTCGTAATTCGCGAAAACTCATTAATCGACATTTTTTACTTCAAACCTCTGAAAACCTGTTTGCGTCATTTAGAATTTACCCATATTCTAAGCCCAGAATCTGGGGAAATCGCCAGTAACTTCAGAATGCAAAAAATTTGCATTTTTGGAAGATATGGTCGTTTAAAGTCGATCCCGATTACCGCCAAATCGGAAAGTTCAACGTACCTGTTGAATTTTCAATTTTCGACGGGCACGGATTTTTCTGAAAATCAGCACCTGACTCGAAATTTAACAGCGATTTCAGTGGCGCAGGTCATTTTCTGTTTATGGCTTCGTTTTCGTGCAATTCGCGAAAACTCATTAAATACGACATTTTACTTTAAAAACCTCGAAAACCGCAGTGTGCGTCGTTGTAACAAATGACCATATATTCTGAAGCCAGAATCTGGGGAAAACGCCAGTAGCTTCAGAATGCAAAAATTCGCATTTTGTGGAAATATGTCGTTCAAAGTCGATCCCGATTACCTTGGCCAAATCGGAAAAAGTTCAACGTACCTGTTGAATTTTCAAATTTCGACCGGACACGGATTTTCTGAAAATCAGCACCTGACTCGAAATTTAACAGCGATTTCAGTGGTGCAGGGCATTTTCTGTTTATGGCTTCGTTTTCGTGCAATTCAAACTCATGAAATCTGACATTTTAACTTTAAAAACCTCTAGGGAAAACCCCAGTGTGCGTCCGATTGTAACAAATGACCACATATTCTGAAAGCCCAGAATCTGGGAAATCCTTAGCTTAGATGCAAAAATTCGCATTTTGTAGAAGATATGTCGTTTAAATTCGATCCTGATTACCTTGGCCAAATCGGAAAAGTTCAACGTACCCACCTGTTGATTTTCAATTTCGACCGGACACGGATTTTTCTGAAAGTCAGCAACCTGACTCGAAATTTAACGGCGATTTCAGTGGTGCGGGGCATTTTTGGTTATGGCTTCGTTTTCCTGCAATTCGCGAAAACTCATTTCTCTGACATTTTTACTTCTAAGCCTCTGGAAACCGTAGTTTGCGTCCGATTGTAGTAATTGACCACATTTCTGAAAGCCAGAATCTGGGAAAACGCCAGTACTTCAGAATGCAAAAATTCGCATTTTTAGGAGATATGGTCGTTTAAGTCGATCCTGATTACCTTGGCCAAATCGGAAAAGTTCAACGTAACCCCACCTGTTGAATTTTTCAAATTTCGACCGGACACGGATTTTTCTTGAAGTCAGCAACCTGACTCGGAATTTAACGGGGATTTCAGTGGTCGGGGCATTTTCTGTTTATGGCTTCGTTTTCGTAATTCGCGAAAACTCATTAAATCGACATTTTTACTTTAAGCCTCTGGAAACCGCAGTGTGCGTCCGGTTTTAACAAATGACCATATATTCTAAGCCAGAATCTGGGGAAAACGCCAGTAACTTCAGAATGCAAAAATTCGCATTTTTGTAGGAGATATGGTCGTTCAAAGTCGATCCTGATTACTATGGCCAAATCGGAAAAGTTCAACTTTCCTGTTGAATTTTTTAAATTTCGACCGGACACGGATTTTCTGAGTCAGCACCCTGACTCGAAAATTTTAAAAGCGATTTCAGTGGTGCAGGTCATTTTTTCTGTTTATGGCTTCGTTTTCTGCAATTCCCCGAAAACTCATTAAATCGACATTTTTACTTCTAAGCCTCTGGAAACCTAGTTTGCGTCCGATTGTAGTAATTGACCACATATTCTGAAAGCCCAGAATCTGGGGGAAAAAGCCAGTAAACTTCAGAATGCAAAATTCGCATTTTTGTAAAGGGGTTATGGTCGTTTAAAATCGATCCTGATTACCTTGGCCAAATCGGAAAAGTTCAACGTACCCACCTGTTCAATTTTTCAAATTTCGACCGGACACGGATTTTTCTGAAAGTCAGCACCCCGACTCGATATTTAACAGCGATTTCAGTGGTGCAGGTCATTTTCTGTTTATGGCTTCGTTTTCTGAATTCGCGAAACTTATTAATCGACATTTTTTACTTTAAAGCCTGAACACCGTAGTTTGCGTCCGACTGTAACAAATGACACATATTCTGAACGCAGAATCTGAAATCGCCAGTACTTCAGAATGCAAAAATTCGCATTTTTTGGAGATATGGTCGTTTAAAGTCGATCCTGATTACCTTGGCCAAATCGGAAAGTTCAACGTACCCCACCTGTTGAATTTTCAAATTTCGACCGGACACGGATTTTCGAAAGTCAGCACCTGACTCGAAAATTTTAAAAGCGATTTCAGTGGCGCGGGTCATTTTCTGTTTATGGCTTCGTTTTCGTGCAATTCGCGAAAACTCATTAAATCGACATTTTTAACTTGAAACCTCAAAACCGCAGAGTGCGTCCGATTGTAACAAATGACCACATATTCTGAAAGCCCAGAATCTGGGGAAAACGCCAGTAACTTCAGAATGCAAAAATTCGCATTTTGGGGAGATATGGGCGTTTAAAGTCGATCCTGATTACCTTGGCCAAATCAGAAAAGTTCAAGCCCCACCTGTTCAATTTTCAAATTTCGACCGGACACGGATTTTCTGAAAGTCAGCACCTGACTCGAAATTTAACAGCGATTTCAGTGGTGCAGGTCATTTTTCTGTTTTGGCTCGTTTTCGTCATTTGCGAAATCTCATTAAATACGACATTTTAAATTTAAAGCCTCTGGAAACCGCAGTGTGCGTCCCTTTTAACAAATGACCACATATTCTGGCCCCGAATCTGGGGAAAACGCCGTAACTCAGAATGCAAAAATTCGCATTTTTTGGGGAGATATGGTCGTTTAAAGTCGATCCGATTACCTTGGCCAAATCGGAAAAGTTCAACGTACCCCACCTGTTCAATTTTTTAAATTTCGACCGGACACGGATTTTTTTGAAAGTCAGCACCTGACTCGAAATTTAACAGCGATTTCAGTGGCGCAGGGCATTTTCTGTTTAGCGCTGTTTTTGTGCAATTCGCGAAAACTCATTAAATCTGACATTTTTACTTCTAAGCCTCTGGGAAAACCTGGTTTTCGTCCGATTGTAAGTAATTGACCACATATTCTGAAAGCACAGAATCTGGGAAATCCAGTACTTCAGAATGCAAAATTCGCATTTTTAGGAATATGTCGTTTAAAGTCGATCCTGATTACCTTTGCCAAATCGGAAAAATTCAGCGTACCTGTTGAATTTTTCAAATTTCGACCGGACACGGATTTTTTTGAAAGTCAGCACCTGACTCGAAATTTAACGCGATTTCAGTGGTGCGGGCATTTTCTGTTTATGGCTTGTTTTCGTGCAATTCGCGGAAACTCATGAAATCGACATTTTTTAACTTTAAAGCCTCTGGGAAAACCCCAGTGTGCGTCCGATTGTAACAAATGACCACATATTCACAAAACCAGAATCTGGGAAATCGCCAGTAGCTTCAGAATGCAAAAAATTTGCATTTTGTAGAAGTATGAGTCGTTTAAATTCGATCCTGATTACCTTGGCCCAAATCGGAAAAGTTCAACGTACCCCCCCCTGTTAAATTTTTTAAATTTCGACCGGACACAGATTTTTTTGAAGTGCAACCTGACTCGAAATTTAACAGCGATTTCAGTGGTGCGGTCATTTTCTGTTTATTGCTTCGTTTTCGTGCAATTCGCGAAACTAATTAAATACGACATTTTTACTTTAAAGCCTCTGGAAACCGCAGAGTGCGTCCGATTGTAACAAATGACCATATATTCTGAAAGCCCAGAATCTGGGGAAAACGCCAGTAGCTTCAGAATGCAAAAAATTCGCATTTTGTAGGAGATATGGTCGTTTAAATCGATCCTGATTACCTTGGCCAAATCGGAAAAGTTCAACGTACCCCCCCCTGTTCCAATTTTTCAAATTTCGACCGGACACGGATTTTTCTGAAAGTCAGCACCTGACTCGATATTTAACGGGGATTTCAGTGGTGCAGGTCATTTTTCTGTTTATGGCTTCGTTTTCGTGCAATTGCGAAAACTTATTAAAACGACATTTTTACTTTAAAGCCTCGAACACCGTAGTTGCGTCCGACTGTAACAAATGACCACATATTCTGACGCCCCGAATCTGGGGAAAACGCCAGTAAGCTTCAGAATGCAAAAAATTTGCATTTTTTTAGGAGATATGGTCGTTTTAAAATCGATCCTGATTACCTTGGCCAAATCAGGAAAAGTTCAATACCCCCACCTGTTGAATTTTCAAATTTCGACCGGACACGGATTTTTTTGAAAGTCAGCACCCTGACTCGAAATTTAACGGGGATTTCAGGTCATTTTTCTGTTTATGAGCTTCGTTTTAGTACCAAATCGCGAAATCTCATTAAATACGACATTTTTAACTTTAAAGCCTCTGAAACCGCAGTGTGCGTCGATTTAACAAATGACCACATATTCTGAAAGCCCAGAATCTGGGGAAAACGCCAGTAACTTCAGAATGCAAAAATTCGCATTTTGTAGGAGATATGGTCGTTTAAAGTCGATCCTGATTACCTTGGCCAAATCGGAAAAGTTCAAGCTCCCCACCTGTTGAATTTTCAAATTTCGACCGGACACGGATTTTCTGAAAGTCAGCACCTGACTCGAAATTTAACGGCGATTTCAGTGGCGCAGGTGATTTTTCTGTTTATGGCTTCGTTTTCGTGCACGCGAAAACTCATTAATCGACATTTTTTTATTTTTTTATTTAATAGGTAATTATTACAGACAAATTAGAAACTTGATCCAATGTGGCTAGGCCGAGGCCTTTAAGCCGATACAATGCCTACATTCTACCGAGTTCTAACCTTTCGCCTTCTGGTATTTCACCCCCAATGGTCTCTCCATCGCCTCAAAGCCGGAAACGAGACCATAGGTACGACTGAGGAAAAACCCTGAGAGGAAAAACCTGCCGTCAGAAGCCGAGTACATGCTACTCTATCCGGTTTTTAGACTATTTATTTATTTGGCGCGGGCGTCAGACATTTCTCCTTCAAGTGTTTGCCTCCACCGCACCTGAAAACAAAACAGCACCACAGAAAATCGTCCGCACCAACGCCTCTGCCTAACATTTCCGATTCCCACCTCCTTCGCCCCTAATGTGCTTTATTTTAGCCGTTTCCTTTTATATTATTTTAAGCTTCAGAATGCAAAAATTCGCATTTTTGTGGGAAATATAGTCGTTCAAAGTCGATCCTGATTACCCTGGCCAAATCGGAAAAGTTCAACATCCTGTTGAATTTTCAAATTTCGACCGGACACGGATTTTCTGAAAGTCAGCACCTGACTCGAAATTTAACAGCGATTTCAGTGGTGCAGGTCATTTTTCTGTTTATGGCTTCGTTTTCGTGCAATTCGCGAAAACTCATTAAATACATTTTTTACTTTAAAGCCTCTGAACACCGTAGTTTGCGTCCGACTGTAACAAATGACCACATATTCTGAAAGCCCAGAATCTGGGGAAAACGCCAGTAGCTTCAGAATGCAAAAATTCGCATTTTTGTAGGAGATATGGTCGTTTAAAGTCGAACCTGATTACCTTGGCCAAATCGGAAAAGTTCAGCATCCCCCACCTGTTGAATTTTTCAAATTTCGACCGGACACGGATTTTTCTGAAAGTCAGCACCCTGACTCGAAATTTAACGGCGATTTCAGTGGTGCAGGTCATTTTTCTGTTTATGGCTTCGTTTTCGTGCAATTCGCGAAAACTCATTAAATACGACATTTTTTACTTTAAAGCCTCTGGAAACCGCAGTGTGCGTCCGATTGTAACAAATGACCACATATTCTGAAAGCCCAGAATCTGGGAAATCGCCAGTAGCTTCAGAATGCAAAAATTCGCATTTTTGTAGAAGATATGGTCGTTTAAAGTCGATCCTGATTACCTTGGCCAAATCGGAAAAGTTCAACGTACCCGTTGAATTTTTCAAATTTCGACCGGACACGGATTTTTCTGAAGTCAGCACCTGACTCGAAATTTAACGCGATTTCAGTGGTGCAGGTCATTTTTCTGTTTATGGCTTCGTTTTCGTGCAATTCGCGAAAACTCATTAAATACGACATTTTTTACTTCTAAGCCTCTGGAAACCGTAGTTTGCGTCCGATTGTAGTAATTGACCACATATTCTGAAAGCCCAGAATCTGGGAAAACGCCAGTAACTTCAGAATGCAAAATTCGCATTTTGTAGGAGTTATGGTCGTTTAAAATCGATCCTGATTACCTTGGCCAAATCGGAAACGTTCAACGTACCCCACCTGTTCAATTTTCAAATTTCGACCGGACACGGATTTTCTGAAAGTCAGCACCTGACTCGATATTTAACGGCGATTTCAGTGGTGCAGGTCATTTTTCTGTTTATGGCTTCGTTTTCGTGCAATTCGCGAAAACTCATTAAATACGACATTTTTTACTTTAAAGCCTCTGAACACCGTAGTTTGCGTCCGACTGTAACAAATGACCACATATTCTGAAAGCCCAGAATCTGGGGAAAACGCCAGTAGCTTCAGAATGCAAAAATTCGCATTTTTGTAGGAGATATGGTCGTTTAAAGTCGATCCTGATTACCTTGGCCAAATCGGAAAAGTTCAACGTACCCCCACCTGTTGAATTTTCAAATTTCGACCGGACACGGATTTTCTGAAAGTCAGCACCTGACTCGAAATTTAACGGCGATTTCAGTGGTGCAGGTCATTTTTCTGTTTATGGCTTCGTTTTCGTGGAATTCGCGAAAACTCATTAATCGACATTTTTACTTAAAGCCTCTGGAAACCGCAGTGTGCGTCCGATTGTAACATATGACCACATATTCTGAAAGCCCAGAATCTGGGAAAACGCCAGTACTTCAGAATGCAAAAATTCGCATTTTTGTAGGAGATATAGTCGTTTAAAGTCGATCCTGATTACCTTGGCCAAATCGGAAAAGTTCAACGTACCCCCACCTGTTGAATTTTTCAAATTTCGACCGGACACGGATTTTTCTGAAAGTCAGCACCCTGACTCGAAATTTAACGGCGATTTCAGTGGTGCAGGTCATTTTTCTGTTTATGGCTTCGTATTCGTGCAATTCGCGAAAACTCATTAAATACGACATTTTTACTTCTAAGCCTCTGAAACCGTAGTTTTCGTCCGATTGTCGTAATTGACCACATATTCTGAAAGCACAGAATCTGGGGAAAACGCCAGTAGCTTCAGAATGCAAAAATTCGCATTTTTGTAGGAGATATGGTCGTTTAAAGTCGATCCTGATTACCTTGGCCAAATCGGAAAAATTCAACGTACCTGTTGAATTTTCAAATTTCGACCGAACACGGATTTTTCTGAAAGTCAGCACCCTGACTCGAAATTTAACGGCGATTTCAGTGGTGCAGGTCATTTTTCTGTTTATGGCTTCGTTTTCGTGCAATTCGCGAAAACTCATTAAATACATTTTTTACTTTAAAGCCTCTGAACACCGTAGTTTGCGTCCGACTGTAACAAATGACCACATATTCTGAAAGCCCAGAATCTGGGGAAAACGCCAGTAGCTTCAGAATGCAAAAATTCGCATTTTGTAGGAGGTATGGTCGTTTAAAGTCGATCCTGATTACCTTGGCCAAATCGGAAAAGTTCAACGTACCTGTTGAATTTTTCAAATTTCGACCGGACACGGATTTTTCTGAAAGTCAGCACCCTGACTCGAAATTTAACGGCGATTTCAGTGGTGCAGGTCATTTTTCTGTTTATGGCTTCGTTTTAGTGCAATTCGCGAAATCTCATTAAATACGACATTTTTAACTTTAAAGCCTCTGAAACCGCAGTGTGCGTCCGATTGTAACAAATGACCACATATTCTGAAAGCCAGAATCTGGGAAAACGCCAGTAGCTTCAGAATGCAAAAATTCGCATTTTTGGAGGAGATATGGTCGTTTAAAGTCGATCCTGATTACCTTGGCCAAATCGGAAAAGTTCAACGTACCCCACCTGTTGAATTTTTCAAATTTCGACCGGACACGGATTTTTCTGAAAGTCAGCACCCTGACTCGAAATTTAACGGCGATTTCAGTGGCGCAGGTAATTTTTCTGTTTATGGCTTCGTTTTCGTGCAATTCGCGAAAACTCATTAAATACGACATTTTTTATTTTTTATTTAATAGGTAATTATTACAGACAAATTAGAAACTTGATCCAATGTGGCTAGGCCGAAGGCCTTAAGCCATACAATACCTACATTCTACCGAGTTCTAACCTTTCGCCTTCTGGTATTCACCCCCAATGGTCTCTCCATCGCCTCAAAGCCGCGGAAACGAGACCATAAGGTACGGCTGAGGGAAAAACCCCTGAAGGGGGAAAAACCTGCCGTCAGAAGCCGAGTACATGCTACTCTATCCGGTTTTTAGACTATTTATTTATTTGGCGCGGGCATCAGACATTCTCCTTCCAGTGTTTGGCCTCCACCGCACCTGAAAACAAACAGCACCACAGAAAATCGTCCGCACCAACGCCTCTGCCCTAACATTTCTGATTCCACTTCCTTCGCCCCTAATGTGCTTTATTTTAGCCGTTTCCTTTTATATTATTTTACTCGAAATTTAACGGCGATTTCAGTGGTGCAGGTCAAATCGATCCTGATTCCTTGGCCAAATCGGAAAAGTTCAACGTACCTGTTGAATTTTTCAAATTTCGACCGGACACGGATTTTTCTGAAAGTCAGCACCCTGACTCGAAATTTAACGGCGATTTCAGTGGTGCAGGTCATTTTTCTGTTTATGGCTTCGTTTTCGTGCAATTCGCGAAAACTCATTAAATACGACATTTTTTACTTCTAAGCCTCTGGAAACCGTAGTTTGCGTCCGATTGTAGTAATTGACCACATATTCTGAAAGCCCAGAATCTGGGGAAAACGCCAGTAGCTTCAGAATGCAAAAATTCGCATTTTTGTAGGAGATATGGTCGTTTAAAGTCGATCCTGATTACCTTGGCCAAATCGGAAAAGTTCAACGTACCTGTTGAATTTTCAAATTTCGACCGGACACGGATTTTCTGAAAGTCAGCACCTGACTCGAAATTTAACGGCGATTTCAGTGGTGCAGGTCCGTTTTCTGTTTATGGCTTCGTTTTCGTGCAATTCGCGAAAACTCATTAAATACGATTTTTTACTTTAAAGCCTCTGAACACCGTAGTTTGCGTCCGACTGTAACAAATGACCACATATTCTGAAAGCCCAGAATCTGGGGAAAACGCCAGTAGCTTCAGAATGCAAAAATTCGCATTTTGTAGGAGATATGGTCGTTTAAAGTCGATCCTGATTACCTTGGCCAAATCGGAAAAGTTCAACGTACCCCCACCTGTTGAATTTTTCAAATTTCGACCGGACACGGATTTTTCTGAAAGTCAGCACCCTGACTCGAAATTTAACGGCGATTTCAGTGGTGCAGGTCATTTTTCTGTTTATGGCTTCGTTTTCGTGGAATTCGCGAAAACTCATTAAATACGACATTTTTACTTAAAGCCTCTGGAAACCGCAGTGTGCGTCCGATTGTAACAAATGACCACATATTCTGAAAGCCCAGAATCTGGGAAAACGCCAGTAGCTTCAGAATGCAAAAATTCGCATTTTGGAGGAGATATGGTCGTTTAAAGTCGATCCTGATTACCTTGGCCAAATCGGAAAAGTTCAACGTACCCCACCTGTTCAATTTTTCAAATTTCGACCGGACACGGATTTTCTGAAAGTCAGCACCTGACTCGAAATTTAACGGCGATTTCAGTGGCGCAGGTCATTTTCTGTTTATGGCTTCGTTTTCGTGCAATTCGCGAAAACTCATTAAATACGACATTTTTACTTTAATGCCTCTGAAACCGGAGTTGCGTCCGATTATAAAATGACCACATATTCTGAAAGCCCAGAATCTGGAAATCGCCAGTAGCTTCAGAATGCAAAATATCGCATTTTGTAGAAGATATAGTCGTTTAAATTCGATCCTGGTTACCTTGGCAAAATCGGAAAAGTTCAACGTACCCCCACCTGTTAAATTTTCAAATTTCGACCGGACACGGATTTTTCTGAAAGTCAGCACCTGACTCGAATTTAACGGCGATTTCAGTGGTGCATGTCATTTTCTGTTAATGGTTGTTTTCGTGCAATTTGCGAAAACTCATTAAATCGACGTTTTTACTTTACAAGCCTCTGAAAACCGTAGTTTGCGTCCGATTGTAGTAAATGACCAATATTCTGAAAGCCCAGAATCTGGGAAACGCCAGTAGCTTCAGAATGCAAAAATTCGCATTTTTGTAAGATATGGTCGTTTAAAGGCGATCCTGATTACCTTGGCAAATCGGAAAAGTTCAACGTCCCCACCTGTTCAATTTTGGCCAAACGGAAAAGTTCAACGTACCTGTTGAATTTTCAAATTTCGACCGGACACGGATTTTCTGAAAGTCAGCACCTGACTCGATATTTAACGCGATTTCAGTGGTGCAGGTCATTTTCTGTTTATGGCTTCGTTTTAGTGCAATTCGCGAAAACTCATTAAATCGACATTTTTAACTTTAAAGCTCTGAAACCGCAGTGTGCGTCCGATTGTAACAAATGACCACATATTCTGAAAGCCCAGAATCTGGAAAACGCCAGTAGCCAGAATGCAAAAATTCGCATTTTTAAGGAGGTATGGTCGTTTAAAGTCGATCCTGATTACCTTGGCAAATCGGAAAAGTTCAAGCGTACCTGTTGAATTTTCAAATTTCGACTGACACGGATTTTTAAGTCAGCACGACTAAATTTAACGGCGATTTCAGTGGTGCGGTCATTTTCTGTTTATGGCTTTTGTTTCGTGCAATTCAGAAAACTCATTAAATCTGACATTTTTACTTACTAAGCCTCTGGAAACCGCAGAGTGCGTCCGATTGTAACAAATGACCACATATTCTGAAAGCCCAGAATCTGGGGAAAACGCCAGTAGCTTCAGAATGCACAAATTCGCATTTTGGAGGAGATATGTCGTTTAAAGTCGATCACGATTACCTTGGCCAAATCGGAAAAGTTCACTACCCCCACCTGTTCAATTTTCAATTTCGACCGGACACGGATTTTCTGAAAGTCAGCACCTGACTCGATATTTAACGCGATTTCAGTGGTGCAGGTCATTTTTCTGTTTATGGCTTCGTTTTCGTGCAATTCGCGAAAACTCATTAAATCTGACATTTTTACTTCAAGCCTCTGGAAACCGTAGTTTGCGTCCGTTAGTAATTGACCACATATTCTGAAAGCCCAGAATCTGGGAAATCGCCAGTACTTCAGAATGCAAAATTCGCATTTTGTAGGAGATATGGTCGTTTAAAGTCGATCCTGATTACCTTGGCCAAATCGGAAAAGTTCAACGTACCTGTGAATTTTTCAAATTTCACTCGGACACGGATTTTCTGAAGTCAGCACCTGACTCGAAATTTACGCGATTTCAGTGGTGCAGGTCATTTTCTGTTTATGGCTTCGTTTCGTGCAATTCGCGAAACTCATTAAATACGACATTTTTCTTAAAGCCTCTGAAAACCGCAGTGTGCGTCCGATTGAACAAATGACCATATATTCTGAAAGCCCAGAATCTGCGGAAAACGCCAGTAGCTTCAGAATGCAAAATTCGCATTTTTGTGAGATATGGTCGTTCAAAGTCGATCTGATTACCTTGGCAAATCGGAAACTTCAACGTACCTGTGAATTTTCAAATTTCGACCGGACACGGATTTTTCTGAAGTCAGCACCTGACTCGAAATTTAACGGCGATTTCAGTGGTGCAGGTCATTTTCTGTTTATGGCTTCGTTTCTACAATTCGCGAAACTCATTAAATATGACTTTTTTAATTTAAAGCCTTGAACACGTAGTTTGCGTTCGACTGTAACAAATGACCACATATTCTGAACGCCCAGAATCTGGGAAATCGCCAATAGCTTCAATGCAAAATTCGCATTTTTGTAGGAGATATGGTCGTTTAAGTCGATCCTGATTACCTTGGCCAAATCGGAAAAGTTCAACGTACCTGTTGAATTTTCAAATTTCGACCGGACACGGATTTCTGAAAGTGCACCTGACTCGAAATTTAACGCGATATCAGTGGTGCAGGTCATTTTTCTGTTTATGGCTTCGTTTTCGATGCAATTCGAAAACTCATTAAATCTGACATTTTTACTTCTAAGCCTCTGAAACCGTAGTTTTGTCCGATTGTAGTAATTGACCACATATTCTGAAAGCCCAGAATCTGGGAAATCGCCAGTAACTTCAGAATGCAAAAATTCGCATTTTGTAGAAGATATGGTCGTTTAAAGTCGATCCTGATTACCTTGGCCAAATCGGAAAAGTTCAACGTACCTGTTGAATTTTTCAAATTTGACCCGGGCACGTTTTCTGAAAGTCAGCACCTGACTCGAAATTTAACGCGATTTCAGTGGTGCAGGTCATTTTCTGTTTATGGCTTCGTTTTCGTGCAATTCGCGAAAACTTCATTAATCGACATTTTTACTTTAATGCCTCTGGAAACCGGAGTCTGCGTCCGATTGTAGAATACCACATATTCTGAAAGCCCAGAATCTGGGGAAAACGCCAGTAGCTTCAGAATGCAAAAATTCGCATTTTTGTAGGAGATATGGTCGTTTAAAGTCGATCCTGATTACCTTGGCCAAATCGGAAAAGTTCAACGTACCTGTTGAATTTTTCAAATTTCGACCGGACACGGATTTTCTGAAAGTCAGCACCCTGACTCGAAATTTAACGGCGATTTCAGTGTGCGGTCATTTTTCCGTTTATGGCTCGTTTTCGTCGAATCGAAACTCATTAAATCGACAGTTTTACTTTAAGCCTCTGAAACCGTAGTTTGGTCGATTGTAGTAATTGACCACATATTCTGAAGCAGAATCTGGGGAAAACGCCAGTAGCTTCAGAATGCAAAAATTCGCATTTTTGAAGGAGGTATGGTCGTTTAAAGTCGATCCTGATTACCTTGGCCAAATCGGAAAAGTTCAACGTACCTGTTGAATTTTTCAAATTTCGACCGGACACGGATTTTCTGAAAGTCAGCACCTGACTCGAAATTTACGCGATTTCAGTGGTGCAGGTCATTTTCTGTTTATGGCTTCGTTTTAGTGCAATTGCGAAACTCATTAAATACGACATTTTTTACTTTAAAGCCTCTGAAACCGCAGTGTGCGTCCGATTGTAACAAATGACCACATATTCTGAAAGCCCAGAATCTGGGGAAAACGCCAGTAGCTTCAGAATGCAAAAATTCGCATTTTGGAGGAGATATGGTCGTTTAAAATCGATCCTGATACCTTGGCCAAATCGGAAAAAGTTCAACGTACACCTGTTCAATTTTTCAAATTTCGACCGGACACGGAGTTTTCTGAAAGTCAGCACCCTGACTCGATATTTAACACGATTTCAGTGGTGCAGGTCATTTTCTGTTTATGGCTTCGTTTTCGTGCAATTCGCGAAAACTCATTAAAACGACATTTTTACTTCTAAGCCTCTGGAAACCAATAGTTTGCGTCCGATTGTAGTAATTGATACATATTCTGAAAGCCAGAATCTGGGAAATGCCATAACTTCAGAATGCAAAATTCGCATTTTTAGGAGATATGGTCGTTTAAAGTCGATCTTGATTACTTTGGCCAAATCGGAAGATTCAACGTACCGTGTGAATTTTCAAATTTCGACCGGACACGGATTTTCTGAAAGTCAGCACCTGACTCGAAATTTAACGCGATTTCAGTGGTGCGGTCATTTTTCTGTTTATGGTTCGTTTCGTGCAATTCGCGAAAACTCATTAAATCGACATTTTTACTTAAAGCTCTGAAAACCGCAGTGTGCGTCCGATTGTAACAAATGACCATATATTCTGAAGCCCAGAATCTGGGAAAACGCCAGTAGCTTCAGAAGCAAAGAATTCGCATTTTTGTGGAGATATGGTCGTTCAAAGTCGATCCATTACTTGGCCAAATCGGAAAACTTCAACGTACCTGTTGATTTTCAAATTTCGACCGGACACGGATTTTTCTGAAAGTCAGCACCTGACTCGAAATTTAACAGCGATTTCAGTGGGGCAGGTCATATTTCTGTTTATGGATTCGTTTTCGTACAATTCGCGAAAACTCATTAAATCGACTTTTAATTTAAAGCCTTTGAACACAGTAGTTTGCGTTCGACTGTAACAAATGACCACATATTCTGAACGCCAGAATCGGAAATCGCCAATACTTCAGATGCAAAATTCGCATTTTTGTAGGAGATATGGTCGTTTAAAGTCGATCCTGATTACCTTGGCAAAATCGGAAAAGTTCAACGTACCTGTTGAAATTTTCAAATTTCGACCGGACACGGATTTTTCTGAAAGTCACCACCCTGACTCGAAATTTAACGCGATTTCAGTGGTGCAGGTCATTTTCTGTTTATGGCTTCGTTTTCGTGCAATTCGCGAAACTCATTCAATGACATTTTTACTTTAAAGCCTCTGAACACCGTAGTTTGCGTCCGACTGTAACAAATGACACATATTCGAACGCCCAGAATCTGGAAATCCATAGCTTCAGAATGCAAAAATCGCATTTTTGTAGGAGATATGGTCGTTTTAAGTCGATCCTGATTACCTTGGCCAAATAGGAAAAGTTCAACGTACCTGTTGAATTTTTCAAATTTCGACCGGACACGGATTTTTCTGAAAGTCAGCACCCTGACTCGAAATTTAACGGCGATTTCAGTGGTGCAGGTCATTTTTCCGTTTATGGCTTCGTTTTCGTGCAATTCGCGAAAACTCATTAAATGCGACATTTTTTACTTTAAGCCTCTGGAAACCTTATTTTGCGTCGATTGTAGTAATTGACCACATATTCTGAAGCCAGAATCTGGGAAATCGCCAGTAGCTTCAGAATGCAAAATTCGCATTTTGTAGAGATATAGGGCGTTTAAAGTTCGATCCTGATTACCTTGGCCAAATCGGAAAAGTTCACGTCCACCTGTTGAATTTTCAAATTTCGACCGGACACGGATTTTTCTGAAAGTCAGCACCTGACTCGAAATTTAACGGCGATTTCAGTGGTGCAGGTCATTTTCTGTTTATGGATTTGTTTTCGTGCAATTGGCGAAAACTCATTCAATACGACATTTTTACTTTAAAGCCTCTGAAACCGTAGTTTGCGTCCGATGTAACAAATGACCACATATTCCGAAGCCCAGAATCTGGGAAACGCCAATAGCTTCAGAATGCAAAAATCGCATTTTGTAAAGATATGGTCGTTTAAAGTCGATCCTGATTACCTTGGCCAAATCGGAAAAGTTCAACGTACCTCGTTCAATTTTTCAAATTTCCACCGGACACGGATTTTCTGAAAGTCAGCACCTGACTCGAAATTTAACGCGATTTCAGTGGTGCAGGTCATTTTCGTTTATGGCTTGTTTTCGTGCATTCGCGAAAACTCATTAAATACGACATTTTTAACTTTAAGCCTCTGGGAAACCGAGTTTCGTCCGATTGTAATAATTGACCACATATTCTGAAAGCCCAGAATCTGGGAAAACGCCAGTAGCTTAGAATACAAAATTCGCATTTTTGTAGGAGATATGGTCGTTTAAAGTCGATCCTGATTACCTTGGCCAAATCGGAAAAGTTCAACGTACCTGTTGAATTTTTCAAATTTCGACCGGACACGGATTTTCTGAAAGTCAGCACCCTGACTCGAAATTTAACGGCGATTTCAGTGGTGCAGGTCATTTTTCTGTTTATGGCTTCGTTTTAGTGCAATTCGCGAAAACTCATTAAATACGACATTTTTACTTTAAGCCTCTGGAAACCGTAGTTTGCGTCCGATTGTAGTAATTGACCACATATTCTGAAAGCCCAGAATCTGGGAAAACGCCAGTAGCTTCAGAATTGCAAAATTCGCATTTTTGTAAAAGATATGGTCGTTTAAAGTCGATCCTGATTACCTTGGCCAAATCGGAAAAGTTCAACGTACCTGTTCATATTTTCAAATTTCGACCGGACACGGATTTTTTTGAAAGTCAGCACCTGACTCGATATTTAACGCGATTTCAGTGGTGCAGGTCATTTTTCTGTCTCAGGCTTCGGTTTTCGGCAATTGCGAAAACCCTTTAAATACGCCATTTTAGCTCAAGCCTCTGAAACCGTAGTTTGCGTCCGATTTAGTAATTGCACATATTCAAGCCAGAATCTGGAAATCTCAGTAACTTCAGAATGCAAAATTTCGCATTTTTGTAGGAGATATGGTCGTTAAAGTCGATCCGATTACCTTGGCCAAATCGGAAAAGTTCAACGTACCTGTTGAATTTTTCAAATTTCGACCGGACACGGATTTTTCTGAAAGTCAGCACCCTGACTCGAAATTTAACGGCGATTTCAGTGGTGCAGGTCATTTTTCTGTTTATGGCTTCGTTTTCGTGCAATTCGCGAAAACTCATTAAATACGACATTTTTTACTTTAAAGCCTCTGAAAACCGCAGTGTGCGTCCGATTGTAACAAATGACCATATATTCTGAAGCCCAGAATCTGCGGAAAACGCCAGTAACTTCAGAATGCAAAAATTCGCATTTTTGTAGGAGATATGGTCGTTCAAAGTCGATCCTGATTACCTTGGCCAATCGGAAACTTCAGCATCCTGTTGAATTTTTCAAATTTCGACCGACACGGATTTTTCTGAAGTCAGCACCCTGACTCGAAATTTAACGGCGATTTCAGTGGTGCAGGTCATTTTTCTGTTTATGGCTTCGTTTTCGCACAATTCGCGAAAACTCATTAAATCGACTTTTAATTTAAAGCCTTTGAACACCGTAGTTTGCGTCCGACTGTAACAAATGACCACATATTCTGAAAGCCCAGAATCTGGGGAAAACGCCAGTAGCTTCAGAATGCAAAAATTCGCATTTTTGTAGGAGATATGGTCGTTTAAAGTCGATCCTGATTACCTTGGCCAAATCGGAAAAGTTCAACGTACCTGTTGAATTTTTCAAATTTCGACCGGACACGGATTTTTCTGAAAGTCAGCACCTGACTCGGAATTTAACGGCGATATCAGTGGTGCAGGTCATTTTTCTGTTTATGGCTTCGTTTTCGTGCAATTCGCGAAAACTCATTAATCTGACATTTTTACTTCTAAGCCTCTGGAAACCGTAGTTTGCGTCCGATTGTAGTAATTGACCACATATTCTGAAAGCCCAGAATCTGGGAAATCGCAGTAATCTTCAGAATGCAAAAATTGCATTTTTGTAGAAGATATGGTCGTTTAAAGTCGATCCTGATTACCTTGGCCAAATCGGAAAAGTTCAACGTACCTGTTGAATTTTTCAAATTTCGACCGGACACGGATTTTTCTGAAAGTCAGCACCCTGACTCGAAATTAACAGCGATTTCAGTGGTGCAGGTCATTTTTCCGTTTATGAAGCTCGTTTTCGTGCAATTCGCGAAAACTCATTAAATACGACAGTTTTACTTCTAGCCTCTGAAACCGTAGTTTGGGTCCGATTGTAGTAATTGACCACATATTCCTGAAAGCCCAGAATCTGGGAAAACGCCAGTAAGCTTCAGAATGCAAAAATTCGCATTTTGAAGGAGGTATGGTCGTTTAAAGTCGATCCTGATTACCTTGGCCAAATCGGAAAAGTTCAACGTACCTGTTGAATTTTTCAAATTTCGACCGGACACGAATTTTCTGAAAGTCAGCACCCTGACTCGAAATTTAACGGCGATTTCAGTGGTGCAGGTCATTTTTCTGTTTATGGCTTCGTTTTAGTGCAATTCGCGAAAACTCATTAAATACGACATTTTTTACTTTAAAGCCTCTGGAAACCGCAGAGTGCGTCCGATTGTAACAAATGACCACATTTTCTGAAAGCCCAGAATCTGGGGAAAACGCCAGTAGCTTCAGAATGCACAAATTCGCATTTTGGAGAGATATGGTCGTTTAAAGTCGATCCTGATTACCTGGCCAAATCGGAAAAGTTCAACGTACCCCCACCTGTTCAATTTTCAAATTTCGACCGGACACGGATTTTTCTGAAAGTCAGCACCTGACTCGATATTTAACAGCGATTTCAGTGGTGCAGGTCATTTTTCTGTTTAAGGCTTCGTTTTCGTGCAATTCGAAAACTCATTAAATACGACATTTTTACTTTAGCCTCTGGAAACCGTAGTTTGCGTCCGATTGTAATGTTGACCACATATTCTGAAAGCCCAGAATCTGGGAAATCGCCAGTAGTTCAGAATGCAAAAATTCGCATTTTGTAGGAGATATGGTCGTTTAAAGTCGATCTTGATTACTTTGGCCAAATCGGAAGTTCAACGTACCTGTTGAATTTTTCAAATTTCGACCGGACACGGATTTTCTGAAAGTCAGCACCTGACTCGAAATTTAACGGCGATTTCAGTGGTGCAGGTCATTTTTCTGTTTATGGCTTCGTTTTCGTGCAATTCGCGAAAACTCATTAAATACGACATTTTTTACTTTAAAGCCTCTGAAAACCGCAGTGTGCGTCCGATTGTAACAAATGACCACATATTCTGAATAGCCAGAATCTGGGGAAAACGCCAGTAGCTTCAGAATGCAAAAATTCGCATTTTTGTAGGAGATATGGTCGTTTAAATACGATCCTGGTTACCTTGGCCAAATCGGAAAAGTTCAACGTACCTGTTGAATTTTTCAAATTTCGACCGGACACGGATTTTTCTGAAAGTCAGCACCTGACTCGAAATTTAACAGCGATTTCAGTGGGCAGGTCATATTTCTTGTTTATGGATTCGTTTCGTACAATTGCGAAAACTCATTAAATACGACTTTTTTAATTTAAAGCCTTTGAACACAGTAGTTTGCGTTCGACTGTAACAAATGACCACATATTCTGAACGCCCAGAATCTGGAAATCGCCAATAACTTAGAATGCAAAAATTCGCATTTTTGTAGGAGATATGTCGTTTAAAGTCGATCCTGATTACCTTGCCAAATCGGAAAAGTTCAACGTACCTGTTGAATTTTTCAAATTTCGACGGACACGGATTTTCTGAAAGTCAGCACCTGACTCGAAATTTAACGGCGATTTCAGTGGTGCAGGTCATTTTTCTGTTATGGCTTCGTTTTCGTGCAATTCGCGAAAACTCATTAAATCTGACATTTTTACTTTAAAGCCTCTGAACACCGTAGTTTGCGTCCGACTGTAACAAATGACCACATATTCTGAAAGCCCAGAATCTGGAAATCGCCAATAGCTAGAATGCAAAAATCGCATTTTTGTAGGAGATATGGTCGTTTTAAAGTCGATCCTGATTACCTTGGCCAAATAGGAAAAGTTCAACGTACCTGTTGAATTTTTCAAATTTCGACCGGACACGGATTTTTCTGAAAGTCAGCACCCTGACTCGAAATTTAACGGCGATTTCAGTGGTGCAGGTCATTTTTCTGTTTATGGCTTCGTTTTCGTGCAATTCGCGAAAACTCATTAAATACGACATTTTTTACTTTAAAGCCTCTGAACACCGTAGTTTGCGTCCGACTGTAACAAATGACCACATATTCCGAACGCCCAGAATCTGGGAAATCGCCAATAGCTTCAGAATGCAAAAATCGCATTTTGTAGGAGATATGGTCGTTTAAAGTCGATCCTGATTACCTTGGCCAAATCGGAAAAGTTCAACGTACCTGTTGAATTTTTCAAATTTCGACCGGACACGGATTTTTCTGAAAGTCAGCACCTGACTCGAAATTTAACGGCGATTTCAGTGGTGCAGGTCATTTTTCCTGTTTATGGCTTCGTTTTCGTGCAATTCGCGAAAACTCATTAAATACGACATTTTTTACTTCTAAGCCTCTGGAAACCGTAGTTTGCGTCCGATTGTAGTAATTGACCACATATTCTGAAAGCCCAGAATCTGGGGAAAACGCCAGCAGCTTCAGAATGCAAAAATTCGCATTTTTGTAGGAGATATGGTCGTTTAAAGTCGATCCTGATTACCTTGGCCAAATCGGAAAAGTTCAACGTACCTGTTGAATTTTTCAAATTTCGACCGGACACGGATTTTTCTGAAAGTCAGCACCCTGACTCGAAATTTAACGGCGATTTCAGTGGTGCAGGTCATTTTTCTGTTTATGGCTTCGTTTTCGTGCAATTCGCGAAAACTCACTAAATCGACATTTTCTACTTTAATGCCTCTGAAACCGGTTTGCGTCCGATTGTCGTAATTGACCACATATTCTGAAAGCCAGAATCTGGGGAAAACGCCAGTAGCTTCAGAATGCAAAAATTCGCATTTTTGTTGGAGATATGGTCGTTTAAAGTCGATCCTGATTACCTTGGCCAAATCGGAAAAGTTCAACGTACCCCACCTGTTCAATTTTTCAAATTTCGACCGGACACGGATTTTTCTGAAAGTCAGCACCCTGACTCGAAATTTAACGGCGATTTCAGTGGTGCAGGTCATTTTTCTGTTTATGGCTTCGTTTTCGTGCAATTCGCGAAAACTCATTAAATACGACATTTTTACTTTAAAGCCTCTGAAACCGTAGTTTGCGTCCGATTGTAGTAATTGACCACATATTCTGAAAGCCCAGAATCTGGGAAAACGCCAGTAGCTTCAGAATGCAAAAATTCGCATTTTTGTACGAGATATGGTCGTTTAAAGTCGATCCTGATTACCTTGGCCAAATCGGAAAAGTTCAACGTACCTGTTGAATTTTCAAATTTCGACCGGACACGGATTTTTCTGAAAGTCAGCACCCTGACTCGAAATTTAACGCAGGTTTCAATGGTGCAGGTCATTTTTCTCTCTCAGGCTTGGTTTTCTGGCAATTTGCGAAAACATTAATAAAATACGCCATTTTCAGCCAAAATGCCACCCCTATTGTGGCCGTTTTCTTTACGATTCCTATCGTCATGCAGCAGTCGTTAACAGGAATACATAGAAAAGTATTCTTTAATTTACGTGCGGATTTCAGCGTCGTATAGTAATAGTTTAGAAGAAGCACGCAGTCAAAGATGGCCTATTTGGAAATATTGAAAATGCTTTAAAATAGAAATCCTCTAAAAACCGTAGTTTTCGTCCGAATTGGACGAATGACACATTTTCTGATAGCCCTTGATCCCGGGAACACGCCGGTGGCTTCAGAATGCCAAAATTTGCAATTGTTTAGGAGATATGGTCGTTTTGCCAAATCGTAAAAGTTGATTATACCACCCCACGTTGAATTTTTCAAATTTCGACCGGACACTATTTCTTCTGAAAGCAAGCACCCTGACTCGAAATTTAACGGCGGTTTCAATGATGCAGGTCATTTTTCTCTCAGAGGCTTCGGTTTTGGCAATTTGCGAAAACATTAGTAAAATACGCCATTTTCAGCCAAAATGCCCCTACATTCCTTTTCTTTACGTTCCCATCGTTAAGCAGTAAAGGAAAGTATTCTTTTTTACGTGCGGATTTCGCGAGTTTAGAAGATGCACGCAGTCAAAGATGGCCTATTTTGGAAATATTAAAAATGCTTTAAAATGAGGAAATCCCTCTAAAAACCGTAGTTTTCGTCCGAATTGGACGAATGACCCATTTTCTGATAGCCTTTGATCCCGGGAACACGCCGGTGGCTTTAGAATGCCAAAATTTGCATTCGTTTGGAGATATGGTCGTTTGGCAAATCGTAAAGTTGATAATACCCCCACGTTGAATTTTTCAAATTTCGACTGGACACGGATTCTTCTAAAGCAAGCACCTGACTCGAAATTTAACGGCGGTTTCAATGTGCAGGTCATTTTCTCTCAGAGCTTGTTTTCTGGCAATTTCGAAAACATTAGTAAAATACGCCATTTTCAGCCAAATGCCACCTCATTGTCGCCGTTTTCTTTACGATTCCCTATCGTCATGACAGTCGTTAACAGGAATACATAGAGAAAGTATTCTTTAATTTACGTGCGGATTTCAGCGTCGTATAGCTAATAGTTTAGAAGATGCACGCAGTCAAAGATGGCCTATTTGGAAATATTGAAAATGCTTTAAAATGAGGAAATCCCTCTAAAAACCGTAGTTTTCGTCCGAATTGGACGAATGACACATTTTCTGATAGCCCTTTGATCCCGGGAACACGCCGGTGGCTTTAGAATGCCAAAATTTGCATTCGTTTAGGAGATATGGTCGTTTGGCCAAATCGTAAATGTTGATTATACCCCCCACGTTGAATTTTTCAAATTTCGACCGGACACGGATTCTTCTGAAAGCAAGCACCCTGACTCGAAATTTAACGGCGGTTTCATGATGCAGGTCATTTTTCTCTCAGAGGCTTCGTTTTTGGCAATTTGCGAAAACATTAGTAAAATACGCCATTTTCAGCCAAAATGCCACATACATTGTCGCCGTTTCTTTACGATTCCTATCGTCAGTATGCATCGTTAACAGGAATGCATAGAGGAAAGTATTCTTTAATTTACGTGCGGATTTCAGCGTCGTATAGCTAATAGTTTAGAAGATGCACGCAGTCAAAGATGGCCTATTTTGGAAATATTAAAAATGCTTTAAAATGAGAAAACCCTCTAAAAACCGTAGTTTGCGTCCGAATTGGACGAATGCCCATTTCTGATAGCCCTGATCCGGAACACGCCGGTGGCTTCAGAATGCCAAAATTCGCATCCGTTTAGGAGATATGGTCGTTTGGCAAATCGTAAAGTTGATAATACGTTAATTTTCAAATTTCGACCGGACACGGATTCTTCTGAAAGCAAGCACCCTGACTCGAAATTTAACGGCGGTTTCAATGGTGCAGGTCATTTTTCTCTCAGAGGCTTCGTTTTCTGGCAATTTGCGAAAACATTAGTAAAATACGCCATTTTCAGCCAAAATGCCACATACATTGTCGTCGTTTTCTTTACGATTCCCTATCGTCATGTAGCTGTCGTTAACAGGAATGCATAGAGGAAAGTATTCTTTAATTTACGTGCGGATTTCAGCGTCGTATAGCTAATAGTTTAGAAGATGCACGCAGTCAAAGATGGCCTATTTTGGAAATATTAAAAATGCTTTAAAATGAGGAAATCCCTCTAAAAACCGTAGTTTTCGTCCGAATTGGACGAATGACCCATTTTCTGATAGCCTTTGATCCCGGGAACACGCCGGTGGCTTCAGAATGCCAAAATTCTCATTCGTTTAGGAGATATGGTCGTTTGGCCAAATCGTAAATGTTGATTATACCCCCCACGTTGAATTTTTCAAATTTCGACCGGACACGGATTCTTCTGAAAGCAAGCACCCTGACTCGAAATTTAACGGCGGTTTCAATGGTGCAGGTCATTTTTCTCTCAGAGGCTTCGTTTTCTGGCAATTTGCGAAAACATTAGTAAATACGCCATTTTCAGCCAAAATGCCACCTACATTGTCGCCGTTTTTTTACGATTCCCTATCGTCATGTGATCGTTAACAGGAATGCATAGAGATATATTTTTAATGTTACGTGCGGATTTCAGCGTCGTATGCTAATAGTTTAGAAGATCACGCAGTCAAAGATGGCCTATTTTGGAAATATTAAAATGCTTTAAAATGAAGAAAACGCTCTAAAAACGTAGTTTTCGTCCGATGGACAATGACCATATTTCTGATGCCTATGATCCGGGAACACGCCGGTGGCTTCAGAATGCCAAAATTCGCATTCGTTTAGGAGATATGGTCGTTTGGCCAAATCGTAAAAGTTGATATACCCCCACGTTGAATTTTTCAAATTTCGACTGGACACGGATTCTTCTGAAAGCAAGCACCTGACTCGAAATTTAACGGCGGTTCAAATTTCGAAAACATTAGTAAAATACGCCATTTTCAGCCAAAATGCCACATACATTGTCGTCGTTTTCTTTACGATTCCCTATCGTCATGTAGCTGTCGTTAACAGGAATGCATAGAGGAAAGTATTCTTTAATTTACGTGCGGATTTCAGCGTCGTATAGCTAATAGTTTAGAAGATGCACGCAGTCAAAGATGGCCTATTTTGGAAATATTAAAAATGCTTTAAAATAAAGAAAACGCTCTAAAAACCGTAGTTTTCGTCCGAATTGGACGAATGACACATTTTCTGATAGCCCTCGATCCCGGGAACACGCCGGTGGCTTCAGAATGCCAAAATTCGCATTCGTTTAGGAGATATGGTCGTTTTGCCAAATCGTAAAAGTTTATCATACCCCCCCACGTTGAATTTTTCAAATTTCGACCGGACGCGGATTCTTCTGAAAGCCAGCACCCTGACTCGAAATTTAACGGCGGTTTCAATGGTGCAGGTCATTTTTCTCTCTGAGGCTTCGTTTTCTGGCAATTTGCGAAAACATTCATAAAATACGCTATTTTCAACCAAATTTCCACCTATTTTGTCGCCGTTTTTTTTAAGTTTCCTTATCTTCATGTACCTGTTTTTAACAGAAATACATAGAGAAAGGTCCTCTTTTGTTTACGTGTGGATTTCAACGCCTTGGACGCAATAGCTTCGATGATACAGCCTGTCGAAAATGACCTATTTTGGAAATATTGAAAATACATGAAAATGAGGGAAAACCCTCTGGAAACCGTCTTTTTGTCCGAAGTGGACAAATGACCATATATTTTGATTGCGCAGAATCCAAGGAACACGCCAGTGGCTTCAGAATGCCAAATTTCGCATTATTGTAGGAGATACGATCGATTAAACCGATCTTTTTTTCCTTGGCAAAACCGAGAAAATTCGTGATACCCCCCACTGTTGAATTTTTAAAATTTCGACTGGACACGGATTCTCCTGAATGGCAGCATCCTGACTCGAAATTTAACGGCGATTTCAATGAAATGACCAAAACTTCTGCAATCTATCTTTCAATTTTTACTTTTTCGTATATTTACGTACACAGGAGTAGTAAACGTATTATAGAGAAAGTTATGTAATGCTGCAGCAAAAAACGGCGATTTTTGGACAGAAAAACACGTACTGTGGGGTCTGCAGAAAAAGTGGATAAATTCCGTTCTAAACTGTAATAAATTACTCCCTTTAACACGTTATATAGTCAGATTTTCCAGATAAAACGTACATGTTTTCAAATTAATACAATACCTACTTTGGGTATAGAACGAATATTTATATTTTCTTACTCCGTGTGCAGGTATGATAGGTCCAAATTAAAGTATACGTTTCAATTAGATGAAAAATTCTCATGTTACTAAATGAAACATGTTTTGGTTGTATCATTTGGGTTATTGAATGTTGCTTCTTGTAACCCTAATTATTCTATATATTGTCCTTGAGTTCACAGAACCATGGTCATATATTTTTATTGATGCGTAAATAATATTTTTTATAGGAAGACAAAATCACTGCAAATCAACCATATACATGGGAAGTACCTACAACAAAATACCACAACTGGGAAATACGTCACATACAGACATACAACACGCCTGTCAGCACTTACCAGGAAACTATTTGCCTACAATATGGCAGCCTCCACAGAGTATACTATCACAGACGGCACTCAATGTCAATTCCAACGCTCTTTTTCAAATTTCTAATTTTCATGGAGGGGGAAGCAGCCATATTGAGCCCAATTTTGAGCCAAAAGCGTCGAAGGACGATCTGCCAATGGAGGTGGCGCGAAATGACGACCGACATATTTAAAATTACATTATGGAGCTACTTTCAAAATGGCGTGCAATTTAAAACATTATTTTTATGTAAAATAAATACGATAGGCAATTTAGAAGCCAAAAATTTTAGGATTAGGAATTCTAAGTCAGTGAAAGGAATTGTCGTCCTGGGAGTGCAAAATAAAACGTTACTTCATAAACACACTATTTATTTCTACATTATATAAATATAATCATACACAATATAAACAACTTATACGGTTTTTTGCAAAATAAGAAAATAATACATGTAGATTATTTTACTTTGCCATTGACTAATTATTGAAACCATGAATTTAAAAAAATTGTCTAAATATAACTAGTAACCATTACTTTAATATTGTAAGATTATCAAAATGGTATGCCAGCTATCAACACATGTGAAATTTCAGTCTATTATCAAAATTGCAATTAAGTTTTAATATAAATGAATATTATTGATAAGTTTTATAAATAAATAAGAAACTTGCATCTGCACAAACAGTCCATCTTTTTTGCTTGCTTTCCTCGAAAAAGCAACATTACATATTAAACTGTGTTGAAAGAAACAGGTTTTACCTCCTATCTAGTACAAGTAATGAACTAAGTAAAAAAGAGACCTGATTCTACTTCAACTTTATTTATCTTAAAGCACAGTTTTTGGTAGATTTCACTTATATTCCAATATTTCAAGCTACATATTTCCCAAAAGCATAGCTAGTTGCTCAACGAATGGTGGATGAAAATCCAAAGGTAGATCAATCCAGAATTCCTCAACATTTGATACAGGTATTGAACAGTTTTTCAATTACTAAGAAAATATCTTCATGTAGTCAGATTTTTGAATGATTTTTTGACTCAATGATACCAAACTGATTTAAGGAGTCATTATCGATGATTAAAAGGACAAATGATTTTCATTATTTTCACAAACATTGGCTAACTTGTTCTTGAGCCATGTTACTCCCTGTTGTTCTTGTAATTTCACCTACTGGAGAATGTTTGCATATCAGTATATTTATATAGCTAGAATATAAGAAAAGTTCACTTTTAAAATATTCTTTTCAAGAATATTATTTATACACATAATTTTGTGATGAAATGCTAGTCCATAGCAAGCTTAATTAAAAGCATGATGAAAGTCTACTATAGGGGCTTTTTGAAATACAGAATTAATGGCCTGCCTGTTTACATCAACAAGTTAATTTACATGCATACACATTTCCATCTTCTTTTTGACAAGAATTGTGTATATTCTTATAATATTCTTTATTGTGATGGTATTGGAACTATGTAAATCACACTTAAAAACTATCCCTAACCTTCAACTACACACACTGAACTGTCATTAACAGCTGGCATTCTCCTTCAAATGGCTGGTGAAAAAATACATTTCAGAATGATACTACACTAGTTCTAACCTCTGGCAAAAAAATCACTTCCTGCCGTGAACGGACCATAAATGATCTGAACAATGATCAACACACCATACAAGGTCATATCACTTGAAATCCGAAATTACTACAAAGAAATATTTTAAAAAATACCAAAATCCACAATATTGTACTACATATCATCTGGAACACACTACACTTCCAACTTGATTTCCAGTCTTTTTCAGCAAATGAGGAGGTGCTTGAAATATAAAAAAAAATGATGTTATAAGATTTCAAGAAGTATTGAGCTGTATTTCATCTTCATAAAATAAGATTTCTAAACTCACCAGGTCATGCGAGGAAGCCAAAATGAATGGTACATAATATAAATTCATAGGGGACCGCTTTCCATGCTGCTATTTTGTGCAGTCAACATTACTGCCATTAAGTGCTCAACGCATACATTCCTCTTTAATAATGTCTTCTACCGATAAGGCAGATCCTAACCTGATCCTAAACAGCCAGCAGATATTTCCTGCACCTATAATAAAATTTGTACCATACACAAAATACATATTCAATTTAATGTTGTTGCAACAAAAATAATGAGACTATATTAAAAATAAAGGAAATATCACTCATTATTATAATAATATGAAACCTCAATCAAATCTTAACAAAACATCAATCATGCAAAATATATAACACAATATTACTTACTGTTTGTAATCGCACTGCAAAGTTAGCCTTATACCTGTACATGTAAACTTCCGCGGCACGAGCAGCACCCTCTCGAGAGGGTGCTGGCTCGAGTCGATGGGCTACCGCTTGGCTATCCGGGCGACGCCGCGTAGTGGACTGAGAGGCCGACGTTTCGCCTGACATGTCAAAGGCTTCCTCGGGGCATTGACATACCGATGTTGTGAGTCGGGTGTTTTATATAATAGCCTTATGCCTTCCGCGTCTTGTTTGGTTGTTATGGCAATTGGGGACTCAACAACGCCGAATATGCGGCATTTTTTCTTCACAATCTTGCATTCCGAAAACACACTGGCGCACAGTGTGAACACAGCCTTACAACGTGAAATCAGATTGCCAACATGGATTTAGAAAATCAAAATCAACGGAAACAGCTATATTTTCTTTTCTTAAAGATGTTGCCTCATCATTGGATCAAAACGAGGCACCTATTGGATTATTTTTAGATCTCTCAAAAGCTTTTGACGTCATTGATCATGACATTTTACTTTCAAAATTACCTTCATATGGAATTCGTGGTATTGCACTAGATTGGTTATGTTCGTACCTTAAACAACGATCTCAGAGAATTGAAATACCTTACTGGAATGATGGAACATTACGTACGCACCTTTCCGACTCTTTGCCCGTTGCATGTGGAGTTCCTCAAGGATCGATTTTAGGCCATATTCTGTTCCTACTTTACGTAAACGATATGCCCTCGACGATTCGAAACGGAAGAACGGTTCTCTTTGCGGATGATACGAACATCCTTTGCAATACAGAAACAGTAAATAGTACAAATCAGATGTGTCAAATTGGTTCCGAAATAACAAATTAATAGTAAACGAAAAGAAAACGGTTTTAATGCAGTTTTCCATTTCAAATAAACAATTCTGTGCTCCATTGAAAATGAACAGTGTACCATTGACTGATGTTAAGGCAACAAAATTTTTAGGTCTCTCAATTCAGTCAAACCTTAAATGGAACGTCCATTTAAATGAATTGAACACAAAATTAAGTTCATTATGCTACGCGTTCATAATTCTTGCAAATTCAGTCAGCCTTCATACTGCTCGTTGCGTATACTTCGCGAATGTTCATTCCCGCCTAAGATATGGCATAATATTCTGGGGAAATACATCATATAGCTCCCAGACTTTTAGATTAGTCTGCTTAGTCTGCTTATGCGCACCTGTTCAAAATGAAAAGGTGGGAGGTGTCTTAATGTATGATACAATAGTTCTTTAAATTAAAGTTGTGAACGAGATACGCAGTTAGAACCTTAAAAAAAATAAAACAAATATCATTGTAAATAACAAAACTTGATGAGAAATACAAACCTAGCCTATCGCATAATACATCCAAAAACTTATTAATCTCTAGGAATCTTTGCTTTACAGAACATTGGTTATCTCATAATGATCTAAACACACTCCAAATTCCTAGTTTTTACCTTGCAGGATCTTATTGTAGAGCAAGGGAATCAAATAAACGCCCTGCTTACGGAGGTTCGTGTATTTATGTAAGAAATAATATTGATTCTACCTTCTTGTCAGAATTCAATTTATATGCAGTTGAAAAAGTTTTTGAAATAACAGTTGTACATCTTACTACGCTCAAAATTATCTTACTTTGCATCTACAGACCTCCAACAAAGCAAGCTGTAGATTATTTCAATTTCGTAGAAAATCTAGAGATAACTCTGAACAAAATTAGTAATCTCTCTTTTAAATCCATTGTTGTATGTGGAGATTTCAATATTGATTTTCTGAGCGAATCCCACGAAAAAGAGCAGTTTCTGAATTTAATTCATTCTTTTAATTTAGATATTACAGTGAACGTACCTACACGGAATACTCTTAAATCACAAACAGCAATAGATCAAATTATAATTAACAAAACCACAACTAGATATGAAATAATAACGAATAATCTAGGTTACAGTGACCACGATGCACAAAAAAAAAAAAAATCGCTTACGGGCGCAGGAGGGGTTGCCACAAAACACTTTCCCGCGAAACATTGTAACGTCATTCTGGATATTCTATGTCTGCTAGACTTCAACACCTCTTACGGCGAAATTTCACACTAACTCATTTCGCAAATGATGTAAAAGTGACTATTTGGCAACATCGAACAGTGGTAAGTGGTTCAGCAGCAGCAGACTGCCTCCCCCCCCCATACTCGCCATAGCCATAGTCTGACGTGCTTTGCTTTGACGACTTGTGAGGCTTGGCCTAGGTAGGCCTAGTCTAAAACCTTGTGACTGCTTAATTCGATGCTGGAGTCTTTGCGTGTGATTCAGTTGTCAAAATCGTGTACCTCGTTTTTCCTCTTTAAACGCTGTTGTAAATGACAATGGCGCCTACAAAGCTTTATGTGGTTGCTGTTGTGATCTTCGTTTTGACGTTAAATACAGGTAACGCTAAAGAAACATACAGATAGGGAGGGACGGTAACTTGGTTAGAGGTTGCAAGCATCATTGGAGATTTGTTACGACAGTGAAACACATTAAATCACGATGTTTTAATTACAGTGTGCTCGGAACGAATGAAAAGTAAAATATATGATTCCATTGAGGGTGCTGCTTGTTTTAGAAGATTAAACGGAACACATCAGTTTGGATGCACTTGTGAGTGACCTTCTTTATGAAATACAGAAATATCCATAAATTGATGTATTATCAACCAACCATTCTTGATTTTAGCACGCAGACTAGGCAATGTTGGTGTAATTCACCTAATTGCAAGTAACAAAGACCTTACATGGTTACTAAATGAAGGAGAAGCTGTGCCGTATATGACTGTTATGTATCCTGCCATGTTTACCCGGTAAGATTATTGCATTTAAATTGGACGGTGTTATGCATCAATTGACCAAGGGCCAAAACTTGATTTCGAGATATTAACGCAAACGCGAAAGTATTAATATAAACTCACTATCTGTCTGAAATTTTCTTTTGTAAACGGCAAAATAATCAAAATGAATTAAATTTACATGCTCATATCTTTAAAACATGAAAAAGTAGCGAAACTACATTGATGCAGAAATGGCACTTGGTCATTTGATGCTTTAATAAATAATTTTCATATCCTTGTTTTGCATTATCTGACTCCAAGCCAAAACATGTCTTAGTCAAGTGATGCCAATTAGAGAAGTACATAATGCCATTTCTTGTAATATTTTACAAGATTCAATAAGATTGTGCTAGTTTATAATATATTTAATCACAATTAGCAGATACACTATAACGAAAACAGCATTATTATTCAATGGTTTCACATTTTCTTTGCATTTTTCTTGAAGTAACAACTTGACGTACACCTGTAAAACACCCCTTCATATACACTAAGAAAATTAAGAAATCTTTCTAATGTAATATTACAAATACTGCTGGAAATTAATAATAATGATAATGATAATAAATAGGAAGATAATAAAAGCTCTTACAAAGCGTAAACATAAGTATATGGTTTCTAGGGATAGAAACTGAACTCTTTAAGTCAGTAGAAGAAAAATGCAATACATAAATGAAAAATACAAGTTTCTTGATTTGGCATTTCACAATTCTAAAAAAAAATAAGGTTGCCGACTGTCGAAGCCATCAACGTCATCCAATTTGATTGGAGAGCTGTCGGGAAAAAGCTAGTGTATCATTTGGTATCAGGTTCATTAGAGATCAAATATCATTTTAGTCTTCAGGAATTGGTTTCCTGTTTGTCCAAAGACACGTCAGGAAGGCATGAAAATTAGTTGTTTTGCATTTGGAAACGTCAACATGTTTTCTTCTTAATGTCGACATCAAATAGTTCACTGATAAATTCAGTTTTTTGAACACTATAATAAATGGCTTGGCTTTTAAGATTTCTATTTCTCTCGCCTTCAGCCAGTTTATTTTCGTGTTTCGGGAATTGGTTTTGTGATTGACCATATTATATTCAGTATGGGCTGTACTCTTGTTCAGGTATCATTCTATGAATTGTAACAGAATTTCTTTTTAGAGGTATTTTCATGTAATATTGTGGTGTAAATGCGTCTATTGCAGTTTGAGAGTGCATTGTATACCTCTGAAATTGGTCATTCAGAAGGAAGTTGTGCCCAGGTATAAGAAATCTCTGCCTTATTCTCTTCAATGTAGGATGCTGATCTAAATCTGCCTTTAGCTTTAGAACGAAAAATAATGAATAAAGTTTAAATGCACTTGGAGTATTAACTCGCAATCGCATATACACAATGCAAACCAAGAACAAGACCAAAACAATAATGCATCATGTGACCAATGTCTGTCGTTTGACACATAACTCAACTGTTGTGAAATAAAATCGTAAGATTGGGCGGTTAGTCAACTGATGCACAATACAATTTTTATGGTGGAGTGTTTGGCACTTGGTACAAATTAGTATCCCCTAGAGAAAAAATGAAATTCAATGCCAAACAATTTTTTAATAGATAATTTACACCTCAAGCACAACCTGATGCAAAAATCTAAAAAACACAAAATGGCACATGGTCATTTGATGCATAACACCATCCAATTACTTCAGTTCTCTAAAATTCAGCCTGAAATTGGCAAATGATGTTCTATAAATTTCATGGTATGTGAAACATTTTAATATTGACATTTGCCTGACACTTACGAGGCATGAATATTCAGTGTAATTTGTTGCATAATTCTCAAGCACCTTGTACACATTTTCCTTAGTGACTTTCACATGAAGTTGTGATTAAAGTTGGCCTTACCAGAATTATTCTCTAATTTGAATACCTTTTACATTTGGTAGGCTGACAATTTTTTTTTTTTAATTGTAGCTGTTTGTTTGTTTTTGTTTTGTTAATTTCATGGTTTGGTTTGAAATTGCATAATAATTATAAAGTAAATTGTTTGATTCTTGCATAATGAGTTGTTAATTATGAATGTAAAAGAGAGAAAGTTTTCTTCAGAGAGTTTTGAAGATACTAATTCGAGAAGTGCTGACCAAAGAATTGTGAAGTAGAATCTTCACTTCATTGGTAGGATCAAACTTTAGAAGTCCTCAGAATTGCAATGCAGTTTTCTTTATTGCAAAACCCTCTTGCACTTGCAATAATATTTTATTGTATTCATATTAGGAATTGTGATCAGAGAAAATGGATAAAAGTAATTTTTGAAATTTATGTGTAAAATGTTACAAAGTTGTAATTTAAAATAAAAACAGTATCAACAAACACAACTTAATTATAAAATTAAATGTATAGGACTGTACAGCCAAGTCTCACCATAATGCTGATGTACAGATGAACCCGAACAAAAATACATTGGAATGAGAAAAATAAGTAAAACACCTCAGTAAAAATGTATAAGTTATTAAAAACGTGTACAAAGAAAAAAATAATTAATTTTCAGAAAGACTAAGTATTATATAAATGAAGAAAGCTAATCAGAAAATAATCATAATCAGAAACTTTTTATTTTCATAACCATAACTATTACATAATAGAGAAAAATAAAGGAGTGTCATAGTTTGAACATGCATTTGGTTTTCACATAGCACAAAATTTCATCCCACCCATTTGTCATAACAAAATAAAAAAAAAATTGTGCAAGTAAAGAATGACAAATGGAATGACATATGAATCAAGAATTCTATAAAAACTTTAGTTCTTAAAAGAAAATATTATGTAATAGTAATGGAATGACTTGTGGTAATGGAACAATACTCTGCATTGCTAATTGGGTCAGAGAAATGGAACTTATTTCTCTGGTCAATAATAGGTGCTGGTAGTTTCTCTTCTGTTTGGTTCGGCTCCTTTGACTGCATTTCAGCGACATTGAAGTGCTGTCTTTCACCCCCCCCCCCCTTGTTTCACTCACCCCCTTCCTGTGGTGTGGATCGTACCTGCTCAAAACAAACCAACATTTATCTTCTTTTGAAGGAAAGACATATATTGTCTCTAATTCATCACTTTTTGTCAGAAATGTTATTTCATAACCTTCCTGCTCAACAAATCACCTGACCCACAAAAAATCTAACGTCTTTTCCCAGCATAAGATACCATTGCAAAATCCCCTGAAGTAAAGGTAGAAATACTTTTTACCTTTTTGCTGAGAAATGAGATTTTGTGCAGTTTCATTTCAGAAATTTGTGGGGTGACAGCGAGTAATACTGATATTCTATTAGATATGGAGCAATTGGTTTTACGGCTTGAACATTTTTGGTGTTCTCTTCTGGAACTATTTAAGTTCAAATTTGGTCCACTTCTTCGTTGTTTTCATCAGTTTCAAGGGCTGAAATATGCAAAATGGTTATGTTTTGGCATCTTTCACTGCAAATTAAGCAAAACTCTCAGCATTTCTCACAGTTTGTTGACCTGTGTTGCACCCCATCCTCACTGAGTGCTTTATTGCTCCAACTTTTCCATCAACTACACCTTTGCCATGGAATATGGCAAAAAATGCCTTGACACTGTTACCCTATAGGTTTCTGGTAAAATGTATGATTTGCTAGCAGGAATTGTTGTTTAAACTGGCTGGCAGCACCATTACTAATGAAGATAAGTCTCTACCCAGCTGTAAAGGCACTTAATTTGCTGCATAGTTTTGTCTAAAAACGTGTGAATAGAGTATTTATTGTGGTTTAGTTCATCACTGATTGTAGCATAAGAATTTTCACTATTTTCAGAGTTCCAAATACATGCAGTAATGATTGTGATTTGAGATTTAGTCCAATGTGCACTTTGAATGTCATTCTGCATCTCAACTGTGTAATATTCTGCAGTCTACTTGTACAAGAACGTTTTTGGTGCTTGCAGATTTTTTCTTTTGTTAAAAAAATATACTATTTTGTGTTTAATGAATAAAGAAATGGGGCAATAAAGAAATGTTCAAGAAATGGGGCAGCATTTTGTAGAGAGCATGAAGACACTGGCCAACTGTTCCATGAACTTCTAAGTAATCTTTTGATTCATTGTTTTCCATTGCTCCCTGTTAACCATTTGTTTTAGCAAATCATTATGTTGAAAATGTGTTTCCCTTAGACCCACATTTGCGCATTCTTGCATTTGGCATCATGCAGTTCTCTCTCCCTTGATCACACACCACAGTAAAAATGAAATCGTGAAATGTTTTCTTAATTTCAGGAATAATGTATTCATTGTACTTAAAGTCAACTTTACATTTTCTTGATATCTGCTAAGTCAAATGTTGTGTGGTATTTCCTGTATGGTAGTCATGAACTTTGGTCTCAAAGCACAAAATCTGGCCAGTTTGATAGGCATGTTTGGGAACTTCTTATAATATATGGAATGAGCTTCTCTCAGTCCCACCGAGTGATCAGTATAAAATGCAACCCTGCGGTTCAAGGTACTGAGAGAAAAGTGAAAGTTTTGCATCACTGCTTCTGGGACAGCTCCTTCGACTGCATTTCAGCGACATTGAAGTGCAGCCATTCACCCCCCCCCCCTTTGTTTCACTCACCCCCTTTCCATGGTGTGGATCGTACCTACTCAAAACAAAACAGGCTGCGTCTTCATTCATAGTTTCCTTCTTTCACAGTTAACTTGCAGTGCTCCTCAGCATAGAGCAACACAGTTTTGTGGTGGAGTATTTCCGAATGCATCTTTCAAAGAGTACCAGGCAGCTTTCGGAGAAAAATTTTCATCAGAGTCTATTCCGAACAAGAGTACCATATTTCCGTTAGTGAAGTGCTATCGTGAGACAGGAGGTATATTTGATCGGAAACGCAGTCGCCAGGTTACAGTGGTCACCCAGTGAAAACTTTGAGGAAGTTTGGAATGTTCTTTCAACTTCCCCGAAAAATGATTAAGGAAGCTCCAGGAGCAAAGTAATCTCTCGTATGGAAGTGCACATTGTGCCACAAAAAATTGAAAATTTGTGCATTTAAACAGCAGACTTTACAAGAGCTTAAAGTTCCCGATTGGGCTGCTCGCATGAATTACTGTAATTGGCTATGGCGAAATATTAGCGAAGGTCTTGATGCACTTGATAAAGTGTTTTTTAGTGATGAGGCTTGGCTTCATCTGGATGGATATGTTAACCAGCAAAACTCTGTCAGTTGTGGGCAAACCTCAGCAGTCTCTGGGGGTTAAACATTATAATAAATTTTTATTATATTTTAATTAGTTAATTCTTTTTAAAGTAACCTTATTCAATAATAATAATAATAATAAAAAATAATAATAATAATAAAAACAACAACAACAACCTTTTTTAAAAAATACACATTTCTGGAGTGTATGTATATTGTTATGAAACTAAAACAAGCAAAGTTTACTATTAAATTTACCTCAATGTATATTTTACACAGCAAGTTTATTTCACTTTTAAGCAATATACGAAAGAATCATTGTTCATGACAATTCAATTTTCTTTCGATGCCAAACAAGTAGGCACGTGCCTTTCTCTTTGAACTCGGTGGGCACCTGCTCTCCTCAGGGTGGATTAGTGGGGGAGGGGATTATGCCTACTTCCCAACAGTTTACCTGTTTGCAACCACCAGCTGCTATCCGACCCGCTCAAACATGGTTGTCAGTGCATTTCGCTTTTCGTGCTGTGGGTTTTTCATACTGATCACCTACCTATACATACTACTCTACTATACATATCATGCATTTCTTCTGGATTTGCTCTTTCTTATCTCTTTGGTCCCGAACAGTCACATATTCTTCATTCCAGGAGCTTGGCATGAAATGTTTTTGAGGTGAAAAGCTGTAACAGTTTTGCCTGAACCCCACTGAATTGAAATGGTAAATAGTCTTTACTGTAGATCACATGGTTGAAATTTCATGAGCAACTGCAAGCTCCAGAACTACCTTTGTACACTTTCTTGAACTTCTAGGAGGCAAGCTGATACACGTTTAATGGCCTTCTTTAGCATTTTAGTAGATTTCTAGGAACTATCAGTATTGACACAAACATATTCATCAATGTTATCTTCAATTCTTTTGCATTTTCTCTGATTTCTTTTTTCCTTTTCTCTTAGCGCCTTAAGTTCAAGAAGAAATCAAACTCTGGCGTTTTAGCTTCTTCCTTTCCCTGCACTTTTTCTTCATTTCATCTGCTAAACCCTTCCCTGCAAGTCTTTTTCTATACCGATTAATTTTCTCAGCTGCTGTGAGCGTCATTCCGACAGATACTAATCGGTCAGAATAGTGATAGGTTACGGAAATCACAAAAGCAACCATTTTCTATTTCAATGTAAAGTATTTCCTATACTGTAAATGAACTAAAAATTATTTACATTGACTTGTCTCCTTGAATAACAAATGGTTTAAACATATCCTCCAGTGATTTATAGAGACTTCTAAACAATGTGCAATAAGAATTTGCTCCTGAGAATTTGTACTCCCTTCACTTTTCTAACATGGCAGCCAACATAACAGTTGTCTTCAAAATGTAATGATGTTCAACTGTTTGGCACCTTTCTCAAATAGTTGCATTTGTATACAAAGAACTAGAATTGGGTCATTCCTTTATAGTTTTTGTGTCATTCCGTTACCATTATAAAAATGTATTTCTAATTTAATGAATAAAAAACAAGACTAGTATTCTACATACAAAACTGTATTTGGACAGAAGTTTTCATATTTTAATAAGAGATTATTGTCTCCCCACAGAAAAAGTTAAGTTTTTTCAGTAACGGAATGACAAGGATGTACTCTTAAATTAGTGGTGCTAAAGAATGGCACAGACTTTCTCGTAGAAAAGTTTTCTAATTTCCATGGTGGGGACTGGCTTTACGATTTTGCTCCAATCTCTTGCCAGCTGCCATCTGTTGCTGCCTATTTTTTGACTTTTTTGAACTTTTTGCTTTCCTAATAGTACAGCCAAAATATTACTTCAAGAATATTAAAGAAGAGTAAAATCTACAAAATATAAATTTTCATTGAAAAAATTGAAGCCGTTTTTAAGAAAATGGCGATGAAGAATTACTGTAAATGCGAAATTTGAAGCTCTTTTTCACAGGAATCTATGGAGTTTTCGAAAAACTTCATTTGAGGTCCTTCCACTCACAAATGTAATAATGTATACAACTCGAAGGAAATGTGTATATTAACGGCGAGACATATTTAAAAAAATTACATTTGTGTAATGTTTGAAAAACAAAAGAATACACCAAAATTAACTTTACGTCATGTTAAACCGTGCAAGTAGTACTATCCATTGGACAAATTTGAAAGAAAGGGGGGGGGAGCCATTTTTGAGGAAATGACGTTTCAGTGTTTCTGAAGATGCGGAATTTTGAGCTCATTTTCTCAGAAAACTGTTTAGTTTTCTTGAAACTTTATTTGACATTGTTTGAAGCACATGTACTCATAAATATAACAATGTGAAGAAATTTCCTCTAATGTATATATTACCGACGTGAGAGACAAGTAGAAATTTTTTTTTTTTGTAATTTTTGAAAAAACAACGAACAAGAGAATGGAGCCAAATGGCGTTTGTCATTGTATAGGGTTCATTTGGCACTAACTCTAACAACAATATAAAGAAAAAAATTTGGAGCCGTTTTTGAGAAAATCTTTTGTGTAAATTGCATGAACTATTGGACGAAAACTACTGAAATTTTCAAAAACTACATGGCCTTAATGAAAGAACTATTTTTGGCCAACAAAGGGTACCCCCGGATAACATGGTACGCGTTCCCCTCAAGCAAACGGCATATGAGCTGATTTTTATTCTAACAAAATAATATTTCTGAAATATTTCTTAGCCCTTGTCACACCACCCATTCCCCTCTACAATCAAAAACGAGTTTTTTTAATTTTAATTTTTACTGCAACTTAATACTATTTTATCTGACTGAAAAATACGATAAATAAGACCATTTATACTATCAGAAAAATATTTTTCGATATTTTCCCATATCCAAATTTGAACAAAAAAATATTTTTGATAAGAAATAACAAAAAATAATTTTTATTGTGTCTCAACCATGGAGCAGGCTCAAAAAATCTCAAATATACCTCCTAAAACAATTTGTGATTTTTTTCAGTTTTTTTCAAGTTTGGCTGCAGTTAAAAAATAAAAACTATTTTCTAGTCTTTAAATCAACTTGACTTGAAATATACTGTGAAAATGACTGAAACAATTTTTTAAAAATCTTTCTAATCCTTTGCGTAAGTATATCATACGCTAAGAAAAGACAATCGTTTTTGGCAGTTTATGAGAATTTAATTCGCTCGCATGTGAAGGAGGAAGAGGGGGAAATGAAGGGGAACAGGTTGAACCTGGATTTCCCAGACCTGTTTTACTGTGTCTTAAAACACGGACCCAGGCACGAAAAAATGTTAAAATTTCATATCAGAACACTTTTCACATATTTTTAATTGTTGGGCCATAGTTTTAAAAAATGAGGCTTTTGTAGTCGAGTCCTTGATTGTGCGGTAGACGCCGCGTCCTATAAACCTGCGAATTTCCTCCCGGGGGTGGGGAGGTCATAAAATACGTCTGAAGCATTGGTAACTGTGCCTAGGACGCGGTATCTTCCGGACAGCAAAATAGATACTGATCCGTCAGTGGAAGCCTACGCTGTCACATCTGTAGATGTTTCATACTAGAGAAAAAGTTGTCTTTTTCCTGACCTAAGTATTTATTCTTGTGTACATATTGTGACGTCATGATTAGACAACCCCATAACGCCACCATCAGCTACGAGAAGAAACCCGCGAACAGAAAGAAGTCGGGTACGCGGCGGAGCGATGGCTTGTAAACGCGCCATCTACCCACAGCTTTTCGAACTCTGACACCCGAACTAGCGAATGTTTTTCCGGTAGGTCACGAAAAGAGAATATTCCCCCCCTCCAAACATTTCCCCAGGCGCGAGTACCGTAAGTATCGCGGCGCGCCTCGGAGGAGCTCTCTGATTGCAGCAGCGACGGCGACTAGACTGAGTTCTGAAAGAGTTTGTAACTTGATAGCATAGGAGTTTATTTTAACTTGATAGTTAAACGTTAGCTTGAGAAGCGTATCAACGAAAGTGATAGTGAAAGTGAAGTAATTGAGAAGTGGAGTGCACGAACATTCTTCGCATTAACATTCACAATATTTGAGAGAGCAAGTGAAGTGATTGTTTGACTTCGAAATAATTTCAAATTTGCAAAATTCGCGCAGAAGGACATTAACTAAATCCAGCATCTCATATTGCACGCTGAGATCGCACACGCACAAAGTGTGGTAGGTAGGCCGAGCATCTAAAGCATAACTTCAGCAACAATAATTATACGAGGCGCGGCCCCAGGAAGAGAAGCGTAGGCGAGAAAGATTTGGACTGGAACGAGAATCGTACGAGTCCGGAGAACGGGAGAAGGGTGTGGAAATTGTAGGCGTGGCGGAGTCCAGAGCTCGAGGGAAAGAAACTGGTAACATCGTGGGACAGCGAGCGAAGACGGGTTGCAACGCGAGGCTGCGAGCGGCAGAAAATCCACAAGGTCACCTACAGGCGAGCGATGCGGAGGTGTTGAGGCAAAAGAAGAGGCAACTTTTATGCGGCGATCAGTTGGGGAAAGAGAATAGCAGTAAATACAGGACAATTTGTGTTGGGTGAAAGGTCAGAATAGGTGGGAGAAGTATTCCGAACGAGTGGCAGTTTCAAATTCATTTACTGCACGTGTAATTAAATTCGTTCAAAGAGGCCATACCTTGTACAAATTTACTTAAATAATTCATGATTTTCATGTGTTGTACAGTGATGTTATCTGGAAAAGTCATAGTTTATTGTATTGTGTTAAAAGTAATTGCTTTCTGTGATATGTAAAGGGGTCAAATTTAAGTAGAAAACCCATCCCAGTATTGCTCAGCATTGAGATAAAAATTCACAGAAAATATAATTGTTCCTTTTAATTTTATCGTGAAAGATCATTTCGATATTTTCCTTAATTTAATTTTACATTGATCACCAGGACGATTATAAAAGTCATATTTTGTAGAATACTGCCAGGAACATAATCCGGATCTAGTCTTTCCCTCTTGATCCCCCCCCTGTCGCCCATCTATCCTCCACCTGCACCTGAACTGTCCCTCATCCTTTCCCCATTTTTTATCTGCCCGTCCTCCAAAACACATCTTCATAATTTACTTGTCCTCAAAAGAAAGTTGTGTCCCCATGAGACACGCAAACCTCATGTAAAGGCCAATGAGCTTTCGAGTTGCAATCTTTTTTGTATGTCATAATCTGCAAACTTTTATTTTTCTTCTGAAATCTTTTCGATGTAGGATGGGGTGTAATTCTCTATCCACCAGTATTACACTTTCAAGGTTTTGTGTCGATGGTTTCTATAAACTGCCAAAACTTCGTCTTTCCTTAGGTATGATATACTTATGCAAAGGATTAGAAATATTTAAAAAATGATAATTTGTAATTAAAATCCAAAATCAAAAAATTACTGGGTGCTATAACGATGTATACCAATGTATAATGAACACTAAAATAAATGGGACTGTTTCAGTCATGTTCAAAGTATATTTAAAGTCAATGTGATATAAAGGCGGGGAAAGGTTTTTTTTAATTGCCGCCCAGCTGTTGAAAAAATCTGAAAAAATTCACAACAATTTGTTTTAAGAGGAACGTTTGATATTCTTTCGAGCCGTGGTTCTAAGACAATAAAAATTATATATTGTTACTTTTTCAAAAATATTTTTCATATAAAATCGTGGTAAGTAGCCGAAAAAAAGTAACATTAAAAAACGTTTTTGGCTGTGGAGGGATATGGGTGGTGGGACTTTTTCAGTATCAGGGGAGCCCAAAATGTGTATTTCCGTTGAAATCGATTTTCCGTAGCATTGCGTAACTTTCTCATACTAAGTATATTACTCCGTATATACGTATACGGGAAAGTGAAAATTGGAGATAATGGTTTTAACTTCAAATGAAATGCTCTTCCAATAAGGTGGTGCACAATGTTCAAGCATAATTGCGTGAAATATGTGCAATTTTAAAAGATTACAAAAAGATTTTCTCGAAAACGGCTCCAAATTTTTTCTTTTAACTTTTGGTGGGGATAGTGCCAAATGTACTCTATAAGATGACGCCATTTTTCTCCTTTCTTGTTTTTGCAAAAATTACGAAAATGTAATTTTTTGACTAGCCTTTCACGTCTATTATTTTGACATAACCTGCGATTTGTTCACATTATTGCATTTACATGTAGTATAACTCGGGTAATGTACTATAAGTCGGGTAACATTTTCTCCGGAATTATTTTAATTTCCCTTTTATTTGCTTATTTTTCACCTTAGAAATATGAGAAAAATATTAATGTGTGATTTGAATGAATATTAAGTGAGATAAATATGAAAATGATGCGGTCTTAAAAACGACAATCGATTTAGGCCTACCCATTATACTATCTTAGATTGTGGTTGCGTACAGAACCACCTCGTATAATTTCTGAATAAAAATCTTATATCCAGTCATAAATTAACATGTGCATATTCTTTACAAAGAAGAAAAACCGTACGAATATACAAGAATTACAAATTCATGAAAATTGAAAATAAATAGTGCAAGTAGTAAACAAATAATGAAAATAAATATATTCAGTTTCGTACAACAAACTTAAATAATACAATCATTAGTTAAGGAAATCAATATAGGTGAATAAAACGTGGACTCCTAGAGTTCATTAGTTGCGTTATTTGCGTTTCGTCATCTGGATCGGAAACCCCTCTACTCCGTGTCCAACGCCGCTTACTCATTCTCGTCGAGGTTCCCCAAAGAAATTAAATTCCTCTTAGATTATAGGTTCTAAACTGTGGAAACTCCAAATTTTAGCCATTCTGTAAGATAGATTACCACTAGTAAAAAATATGGGTGTTCGATTATACCACGCACATATACATAAACACTGAGCAAATGTGAAAAGAGAAATCAATGAAATATTTTCTAAGCCAGAAATATGTGGAAAACTAAATCTAATAAGCGTTAATCTTACATTATTTGACAATAAATTAAATTGTTTGAAAACCTTAAAATTCATATTTTCACAGAACATTGTGTACTTGTTCCTAATTACACCCTTGCATATATAAATTAACCGCATTGATGTAAATATGGAGTATTTTATGATTAAATATATTATAATACTAAAAAATCACAATAAATATGTAACTAACACAACAATAAATATGTAACTAACCTCTGTTCTCGAAAAACTTCGGGAAGTCGAAACACGAAAAATCACATCTCAACCAACTGTTCAAAGGAACTCTCCGCGACAGTGCCTGTGGGCATTGTGGTTGTGAGGACCACATGTATGGCCCAGCAGCTTGATTTCTAAGAATTAATTCGATCACACTATGCAAGAATCGTATTACATTGAACATCGTATTACTCTATAATGCGAAATTAACATTAAGGTTGAAAATTGCTTGGTTCAGCTACGTAAAAAACTGCCATACAGCATGTGGTTGCGGAGAGAACCAATATCCTATAAAGGGTTAAATATTTCTCGCTGTTCAGCAGGTGTGGCCATGTTCCGACCAGGTTTCCATTGGAATTTCATTCTGTTAAGTATGACCTGTCAGTGGGTTTGCAAATACTTTTGTGTCATCGGCATAGTATTCCATCCTATAGTAATTCCGTCACCAAGATCACACGTATGTGATGGTACATCAGTCCTAAGTCAGATCTTGAGGTACTCCGCTTGTAACAGAGATGTGGAAAGCTTTTTCCATTGCGCCCTTGAATGTTCTGTTCGAGAGGAATTGTCGGATCCATGGTAGTTGTTTGCCTCCAACCCCCATCGATTCTAATTTGTGAAATAGTCGCTTGTGGGGAACTTTGTCGAATGCTTTCGCATTGTCCATGTAGATCACATCCGTTGGTTGTCCTCGGTCCAACACCTATGTCCATGCATCGAGTGAGCTAATCAAATTGGTGATAGTTAATCTTAAGCGACGAATCGTGTCTACAGGGTTCAGATTATTCCTTCGCACGTGGTCTCGGAACTATTATTTCCCTTACTTTTCCCATGGTGCTGGTCAAGCTTATCGGTCTGCAATTCTCTACCAATTGTTTACGCCTAATTTAAAAAAAGGCGATAATCTCAGCCATTTTCCACGAGGAAGGTTGTTTTGTGTATAATAACTTTGAAAATTTCATAATCATTGAGGCAAGTTGGGTTGCACAGTTTTTGAAATAAGTTGTCGGGATTTTCCTATAGGACCACCTGACGAAGAGTTTGAACAGTCCAAGAAGAGTTTGAACTGTTTCAATATTTGAGGAGCAAACAATCAAAACGTGGCACGTCCACTTCACTCTTTTCTAATAAAAATGAAAAATGTACCCCAAATATTTCACTTTTCAAGACTGTCTTTTACTCGACGAATATAGTACTACTTATTGTATTGTAAGACATCTTACGTTTCGTTTTAGAAATAAAATTCTAGGTAAAAGCAACAGAACTCAGTTTTTGCCAAGTGGACATGTCACCTTTTGAATGTTTGCTCCTCATTTGTGAATTCAAATCGTCGATTGCATCGGTGTATCCGGTTCTAGTGTCTGGTAAATGGTCTGGAGGTTCTGCTATGTATACCTCTTCAAAGTAATCTGCAAAAAATTTCCAGGGGGCCAGGTATTGGAAGTCCTTTACTAAGGATGGTTCTAGGGGGACCCGGTTTACATGCAGGTTGTTTCTGAATATAAGATCTTTTAGCTCCGCTCTGCACTACTTGCTCTTAGTCTTCTCGGTTTGTTCGTGTCTGACGTGAGCCTGTTGGAGATTATTCTATATTCTTTATAATGTGCTTCTGTTCTAGTCCTGTACTTGTATTCTCGGCGTTTGATTTTGATTTCCTTTTTAATTTTGTGATTTATGACGATTTTTTCTTATATTTTGGATGTATGGATGTATGTTGACACGGGCGCAAATGACCTTATCTGTTGAAGTGCTCTTAAACTATAAATAATAATAATAATAATAATAATAATAATAATAATAATAATATGGCCAGTATGACTTAATGATTGGTCAGTCGTTTTATAAACATCGCAGAATTCATTGTAATTTTCTTCAACTTTCATCTGTTATTTAAGTTGTCAATTCTCGGTGTTAGGATGTCTTGCTGTTGTTGCAAAGTCTGTTCCAAAGAAGTTAGTTTTTCATTGACTTTTCAGAAGGTCACTCTCCTCGATTACTGCTTGCGAAGATGTGACATTTACCAGATGATCACTCTTTCCAATGGTTGATCTCAGAACGGGAGAGTGATATCTTTTTCGTTCACCAGTACCAAATCTAGAATTGTGGGGGATTTGATTCCCTCCATGCTTTGTGGGTTCATTTTTTTATAGTTAAGATTAAATTCGACGCCAACTTGAAATTCTTGCTCCACTTCCGTCGTGGGGGTATTCCATGTTTAGTCCAGGAAATCGAAGGGAAATTAAAATCCTCCATTATTATAAGTGATTTACATCTTCCATAGACTTTCAATTTGTTCAGGGGGGGGTCTTGTCTTGGTCTTGTATCGGTTGAAGGTAGTGTATTGATTCTTTCAATGATAAATTTTGATCTACCGATCTTCACTCTGCCACAATGTTTCTATGTCAGGGTCTTCGAGATCGTGAATTGTTGTCACTCCCTGTGGTCGACCCTATTCTTTGATATGGATTTAGAACCCCTCTCCCTCATCTGTTGGTCATATGGTTGCGTGAGATGAAAAAAATTAGGGATATGTATCAGATTATGGGGAATATTTAAATTCTGCCAAGTTTCCGTGATTATCATCATATCCGGTTGTACAGTGTTAACTTCCTCGAAAAATTGATCGAAATTTGGCATTAGAGACGATACGTTAGTAGCTTGTTGCTGCCCCTTGTTTCCCTCCCCGTTGACAATCCCTGGTTACTCCGGATGTATCTAATGACCAATTTGTTTGTCGATCAGTTCTTCCTTAAGGCCTTTCCGAATTTTTCTCTGCAAAGGAGTAAGGTCGTTTTCGTACCCTGCAGGTAGCTTTCAGCTATTTCTCAGCATGTCTTTGGCTTTCTAGGCGTTTTTCATTACAACCTTGGTCTGGGGTTCATGGCGTCTTTATCTAGTTTACTTACTCTCGTGTGCATCACACAGTCATTATTCATGTCCAAATTTCTCAAAATACTTTCTTTGGTCATCTTGTCTTTAGCTTGACGTCCCTTTGCATCAGGACTGTCTGCTTTTCTCCGTTGAAGATTGTTTTTTCTTGCGCAGATTGCGTTCCTCTCTCTCTTCGAGGAGTCCGGATTCAGATGTAGCAGATGCACTAACTACCTTCAGATTTTCAAGTTTTCTTGATTATATCTTCAACTTTATTTATGGCCTGTCTTTGTTGTGATTCCATTCCATTGCACCTGTTTTCAATTTTTTTTCTTTGCGATTCCTGATATGTCAACTTGGATAATAATTTAATGATTTATACCGCTTAACGTCATTTTCACATTTTATTCGCAGAGTATACCTAGTGAAACAGATAGAAATCATTACTGATAAAAAAATCTGATTTTTCAATCAGAAATGTTTCATGGAAACAGGTAATGAAATTGATGAAATTGTCGCTTGTTTACAAGATGAAGTCAGTAAAAATGAATATTTGAGGAACATGATTTGAGCATGACCTTTGATCCTGATCAACTGACTGATCCCTTTGCATTCCTTCTGATCCTGATCAACTAATCAAGGCACTACAAATATTATTTCTTAAAAAATGCAAGATGTAAGAAGGCGTTGACACTGACAATAGATATCGATAAAAAAAGAGCGTCCCACAGACAAATCGGTTTCGACTTTTAGATCAAAATCCAATAATCCAACCCCCTCATCAAAATAACAACATTCAAAGTGCACTGGGACAAACATCTTAACGTCGTTCCACTGTCGAAAAAAATAAAATAAAACCTTGTTACTTTCTCGAATACATATTTATACGGAGTAACATGCGTAGCATAGAGAAAGCTGCGGAAAGTAGATTTCGAGATTTCAACGGAAATGCTTATTTTGGGATCCCATGATACTCAAGAAGTGTCTTTTACAAAACGTCTGCCGGCCGGTCTGTCCGTCTGCCGGCCGGTCTGTCCGTCTGCCGGCCGGTCGGTCCGTCTGCCGGCCGGCCGGTCTGTCCGTCTGCCGGCCGGCCGGTCGGTCCGTCTGCCGGCCGGTCGGTCGGTCCGTCTGCCGGCCGGCCGGTCGTCCGTCTGCCGGCCGGCCGGTCGTCTGTCGGTCGGTCCGTCTGTCGGTCGGTCCGTCTGTCGGTCGGTCCGTCTGTCGGTCGTCCGTCGTCGGTCGTCGGTCCGGTCGTCGTCTCGGTCCGTCGTCGGTCGGTCGGTCGGTCCGTCTGTCGGTCGGTCGGTCTTGTCGGTCGTCGGTCCGTCTGTCGGTCGTCGTCTGTCGTCGGTCCGTCTGTCTCTGTCGGTCCGCTGTCTGTCTGTCGTCCGTCTGCTATCGGTCCGTCGTCTGTGTCGTCCTCTGTCGTCTGTCGTCGATAGTCCTGTCTGTCTGTCTGTCGTGTGTCCGTCTGCGTCGGTCTGTCTGTCTGTTAGTGCAATTCGCAGACGCACCTCACACGGGCTGCATCTGCTACAAGGGGAAAATCTCATCATATCAACTCTTGTTTTGCTACTAATTACATGCTGAGTAAAATTGAAAATTTAAAAACTAGATAAAACCTTTTTTTAATCCATATTGTTTAATATTTAATGTATGGGGGAGAAATGAGCCAACTTCATTTGCTGTTGTGAATAAGTAGAAGAAACTGTGAAGGACTAAAACAGTTATTAGATTTTTATTTTTCTGAAACATTCCCTGAGAAGTGATATTTAGTATTTGGTATTTAATATTGGTTAATTGTGTTGTAATAAAAATTGAATTGAATTGTCAGGAATTATCTCCTGATTTTTCTAAATTATCTTGTGTGCTAAATATTATTTTTGTTTTCTCAGAGATGCGCTTCTAAAGCTAAAAAATTCTGGTAAAGTGAATGGAATTGCTTTAATAAACAAAGGAACCATACCTGAACACTTCACACATGAAGACACATGTCCAAATCGTTACTCAGGTATATCGAGTAATGAAACTTGTGATGCCAAGAATCCTCTTGATGTTTGGAATCCTTACGGAACAAAACTTTTGATGGAGGACTGGGGCTTTCCAATATTTTATGTAAAAAAAGATATTGAGAAAATTATGAAGGTAAGTGTGCAGACTGTTGAGTAGAAAAGTTTATTAACACTTTCTGTTTTTTAAAAGAAGAAAATAAAATTAAAAGATATGGTTTTGTTAAGTCAGTGAAGTTCTGTTTCTTGCAGTGTTATGATGATTACAACTCGAATGGAAGAAATAAGAAAAACGATCGCTCTTTGTGTGCTATGGAAATGACTTCGTTTATGTTTGCTACAGTCGATTCTGCTACTTGTATACGGAGGAGTAAAATGGTTACAAATTTTAATCCAAGTGCGTGAGAAATTTATAGTCAAAGTGAAATTAATGTCAGTGTTTTATATCCTTATTTGGCATTCCATTTACTTGAGAATATTTAGAAATGTGTAAATTAGTTTCTTTTTCTTTTCCTTATTCAGTGAAATTCTGTGATCCTCTGGGTAGTCGTAATGTGTGGTCAACATTATTTCCACGATTTAAAAATGTGTCCAGTGAGCAGAACGAGACAGTTTATGTGGTTGCTTCTCGAATGGATACATCTTCACTTTTTGATGGGATTACTCCTGGCGCTGTTAGCCCAGTGTCTGGAATTGTTGCTCTGATGTCAACTGCACAGATACTGTCAAAAATTTTCAAGAATATCAAAGGTGAGAAGTTTCATGAAATTGAGATATTTATATCTCTTTTAATAAATTATAACATTTCTCTTTTTGCGCCATACATGTACATGTATGGCCCAAAGTGTCTATTCAGTGGTAGCCCAGGTATCTATTTATCGCTATAATCTATTATGATGCCATGCCTGCCACGTACTCTTCATCTGTTTCTCCCACATGCCTTAATCAGCATGTCATGGATGCTGTGCATTTTTAACATGCATTTATGACATCCAATGTCAAAATATCTTTGTTCAGACAGTTCAGATTGGTCTGAAAAATATCAAAACTATAGGACTGAAATATTGTATGTAATTTAGACTATGAAAAATCAATAAAGGTTTTATTGATTTCTGACAAACTATTGAGCCATTTTTGGGAAAAAAAAAAAAAACTTGAAAATTCTTCCAAAGACTTCATGTAAGGTACCCCCGAGTGAAAAGTGTCTTTTGAAATTCACCAGGCTTTGAGAGTTATCAGATTAGGAAAATTCATTTTGGAGAAAATCTTGTGACATGATGATTTGAACTCGTGTTTAAGTGGAGGCAATTTTTCATTGTGAATGTAAAGGGGAAATGAAAGATCCAGGAAAAACTGGTGAAAAATAAAGAATGGAAAATATAAATTCCAAGGATGTAAACGGGGTATTTTACTGTGTTAAGAAGAATCCGATGTACATATAAGAATGTGAGAAGGCATCAGAAGTTTTGAAATGTTGGCTGCAAAGTTTGTATTTCATATAATTTTTCTTTTTTTCAGAACCTCAAAATAAGAACGTATTGTTTGTTTTATTTAATGGAGAATCATTTGATTACATTGGATCAAGCCGTATGGTGTGGGATATGAGAAAAGGAAGATTTCCAACAGAGGAGGATGAAGCTGTGCCTGAACAACCTCCTCCACTGCACTTAGAACATCTAGAATATTTTATTGAATTGAGTCATTTGACGGATCAATATAAAAATAATAATGAGTCTACTCTTGTATTTCATTCTACTGAAAAAAATAGAGTACGATCTCAGGTTTCGGTGAGTTTTAAAACTAAGGATTCTTTATTTTATTTTTTTCAGTGTTGTCATGTCTGAATCTGACTGATTTTGAAATAACTTGTCAATGTTTGCATTTTCAAAAATAGGGGGGGGGGGTGTCGTCTGAAGTAGGAACACTGAAAAATACTGTAGACTTAGCCAGTTGAAGTGGATATTAGCCGTCACAGAGTGGCTAGGGTAGATGAAGTATATTACAGAGATACAGGAATAGCAGAAATATTATAAAGAGAAATCAGTCTATGTGTGGAAAGTTTTTGAAGTTAATGAGACCAGGTGTGTAGTTTCATGTTCCACTGTGTCAATCAAAATTTTCTATTTATAAATACCATATAATCTAATGTCACCTCACTGTGTACCTCATTAGATGCTCCACTGCACATTTCCTATGTTTGGGACAATGTGGCTCCATTCGTCAGTCTGAGCGATTTGTGTAAAACAAGCAATATAATACAAAAATTCAGTTATATTGGTTAGTGTATTAGATAATTTCAGATGCATACCAAAGGCATTTATCCTGAAATACTTTTCACAAACTTAGATGACTTGTAGTTGGGCAGTATCTCTAGTGAAGCTAATGCAAACATTAGCCAGATGTTTAAAATATGTTCATTGTCATTCTTACTGCTTATGCAAACAGTCTGGCAAATATGTGAATTGGCCAGGTTTGGACTTGGCCATAACATATACATCACACTTATTGTAGATTGTAAGTGTGTAATCTTAGTGTACCATGAATCTTCGCTTTCATTTTTGTAAATTTTGTTTCTTTCTCTTTACTACCTCTTTCATTTTCATCTGTTTCTTTTGTTTATTTATTTAACAGGTATACAATGTACTTTTCTGTTTCAATATTATGCCAGTAAAGAATTTAATAACTTATTTCATTTCTCCTTATCATAACAGTCACTTTCTTTCAAACAATTTATTTTCAGCAATTTATAAATTTCTTTATTCCATGTATTTTTGGATCTTCCTTTTTCTTCTTCTTCTTCTTCTTCTTCTTCTTCTTCTTCTTCTTCTTCTTCCCAGTGGAGTCCAATGAAATATTTGTTGTGGTATACAATTTAATTCCATTCGGTTTACATGACCACCAAACTGTCCTAATGGTTTGTAATTTACATAATCAAAAATTGATTTATTTTTTTCCATTCTTTCCCTTATAACACTATATTTAAATTTTTATATTTAATATACTCGTATAAGAAATACTTTTGTACCATAAGATTCTATTATGTGTTTAATTGTACCAATATTATCTTGTAAATTAAATTCATAAACGGAGATCAATGGAACATATAAACGGATATCATGGAAACAAAAGGTTTTATTTATAGTAATTTTGAGTCTTCGATGTTCATATTCCTTCATTAATTTTCTGGACATAATTTCAATATCGTCCTCATCTTGTGCTAATAGTATTTGATCATTTGCAAAGAATAAAGTGTATAAGAACACACAATTTATAGAAATTTCCATAGTTAAACAATGTTTTTTCCATTTCAATATTGATTGTTGTAGGTACATTTTGAATAATATAGGCGACAAATACATCCTTATCTTAATCCTTTTGAATGGTAATTTTGTTTTTGACAAGAACTTTCCAATTCGAACTTGAGAATAAACACCAGCATATAATTGTCTAATTAAATATTTAATCTTGTCGTTAATATGAAATGCATGCATTACCTGCTATAATTTTTCCAATGGTATGGTCCCATATGCCTTTTCTAGATTTATAAAAACAATATGAGTTTATTTTCTAAAAGCATTAACTTTCTCAATCAATTGTTTTAAAATTAGTACATTATCTGTAGTTGAACATCACACTTTAAAACCGAATTTTTTCTTTTTGGCCATTACATTCATTTTCCAAAACATTTAATTATTCTACTATATATTCTCGTGAAAATATTAAAAATTCATTTTCTTTTTTTAAATATTACTGAAATTAACCAGTTTCCACCTATCAGGAATAATATCTTCATTTAAACATTTCTCAAACATGAATTGAACAAATTCTTTAAGAGTTGGAGTGCCATCCTAAAATGAGCTTGTTTTGCCATATAATCCTGAAGATATATCATTTTTGAAAGATGTTAATATATGATTAAGTAATGTTGAATCCAAATGAATTGTATGATTATTTTCAACCAACAAATTGTCGGAAATGTTCCCGTTTTACAATATTCTATTAATTCTCCATTGATTATTTTCTCGAGTTCTTAAAAGTAATCGCCAAATTTCCCTTTTTTTTTACTTCCTGTATAAGCTTGAAGCTATGTACATTTTTTCTCCCAATATTCATTTTTAGCAATGTACACCATACACTAAAGCTTGTGCTTTATTATATTATATTTATATTGTATAAGAACACACAATTTTTAGAAACACACAATAGAAACCACAATAGATCTTGATTTGAACCAATGAAGATATTTTGTCTTATCTTTAATTCTCTAATTTCTTCTGACCAGTAATAAATATTATGTTACTTCTGTTTTATCCCTAATGCTTCAAAAGTTTTTGTCCATTAGCTGTCTAAAAATTTACTTTCAAAAATTAGTTTGAAGCAACTTGTGATCTATTTTGGAGCAGATTAGTAGTAATAGTTGTGAGTTGTTGAAAACATGTTTGTTTTTTAAACTGTTTTTAAAGCCTATTAATCTTGATTTTTCTCCAGTTTCAATACTGTCCTTTTGTAGAAGATGATACCTTTTCTTTGCCTTATTTAAATCTGTTTGTTACAGACTGCATCTTTCATTACGGATATGAAAAATATTGGCATAAAATTGGGATTACAATTCATTGAGAGAAAAGATGGCAAGCTTCCACCTGCTTCACTGCAAACTTTCATTGCTGAGGGAGGTAGTGCACCAGTCCCAGGTGTCATTATAGCTGACTATTACAAGTCTTTCACCACGAAGTAAGGCCCAAAGTCTCTCATGTATTAAAATTATTGAACTTCATGGAAAAAAAAGTTGATCTTGTGTTGGGTACTATAATTTACTGCACCTAATGACCTGTGAGATCGATGCACCATTTGTTCTCCTTTTTTGGGGATGGTCTCCAGATTTTGGCATTTACTTTCATCTGTTTGTGAATGAATATCTCCCTGGATTATAAATTTTTCATGGAAAAAATATTGTAATTTACAAAATAAGAAATACTACATTTTAAAATTAATTTTCAGTACTTTATTTTCTGTAGCACATTTATCATATTAATGTCTAGTGAATGATGTTATAAAAGTTCATTTTAGAAAGTAAACTGTTAGCAGTTTCTAATTATTCCAATTCACATTTATCTCGTAAGAGAGAGGTCATTGAATTGAATTGAATTTGCCTTATTTTACGTGGCGAGACTCAGGCCTTGAGGCCTGCTCTTCCGTCTCACCATGCAAATTTCGTTACACTCCTTTCACCAATCATGGGAGAAAGAAGGTATTACTTGGGCGACAAACAGGCGATTTGAATATTGCTCAGAGGCGTCATTTAGGCTTGAGGATCTTTTACATGCAGTAAATGTACTAACATGGGACAGCCGGCTTTACTTCCCCTCCGAAGGAAGGCGTACAAAGGATTTTTTCGCCCGTAAATATCCACGGCTTTGATCGGGTTTGAACCCGCAAACTTGGGTATAGCAGTCCGATACGCTAACCGCTACACCATCGCCGCCCGATGGTCATGGTTACATATGCAAATTTTCCTTGAATAAGTTGGAGCTGATTTGAGAAAATGTTAGAGATTCTGAAAATGATGCAAATTTGAGCTCATTTTCACAGAAAACTTTTGAGTTTTCAAGGAATTAAAAATTTTGGAAGGCTTTGCAGTACAAATGCAATAATGTATAAAATGCGTGCATTAATATTTAAGAAATATTTTGAAAAAAATCACATTTGTGGAAATTTTGAAAAATCAAAAGATTAAATCAAAAAGGCATTTATTTCTTTTTATTTGATGCATTTATCACTTATCTTACTAAAGGTTTAAAGAAACTAGTGTTGCTACAACATCACATACTTTCTCACAATGTTTATACCAAATACCAAATACCAAAATACCCCAAATCCCCCATATGCCCAAACCATGAATGTGCATTTTTGAGAAAAAGGCAATTAAACTTTGAAGTCCAATTACAATTTTAAAAAGTATGTAATTTTAAAATTTATGTATGTATGTAATTTTTAATTTAAGCATGTAAATTGAAAATTTAAAAAGTTTTACAAAGACTTCTAACTGTTAATTGCCTTTTTCTCAAAAACACACATATGTGGTTTTGGCATATGGGTGTATTTTAACAGGAAATTAAGATTTTATATTAATTTACAATTTTATATAGACAGGAAATGTCCATATATTATGAAATAAATAAATTAATGAATTAAATAAATAAATAAATGCCCAGGAACATTTTCTTGCTTCACGCATCTTCACAACATCCATTAACTGTTGCTGTATATTGTTCAAATCTCGCCACCATTGCTTCTCTTCCAACTCTGCATCGGCGAGCGGAGTGGTGTGGTGTTGCCAGCGCACTCTGCACTCAGCGAGAGTAGCTGACAGCGATACCGTCTGGGCCAGTGCCCAGGACTTTTCTGTAGATCTCCCATCACTGGTGCGCAATTGTCAATGACATTGGCCTTCATGGGCAGCTTTCCGTTGACATGTATTAACTACTCTAGTGGCAGTAGCAATAAGTACAGTGCTTTCAGCATCTGTTGTGCCCAGGCTGTAGCTGAAATCTTGCTGTCGGTCCTTGGTACGCGCAGTTAATATTTGAACCACTTGCGTTACCTGTATCCTTCCAAAATCATACCCTGTCTGTCGTATTAGCGGAACACGGACTGTGGTAGGTGTAGTATGTGTAAGGTGTTCTGTAGGTAGACACCTGGCTGATGGATTTGTTACAATTGTTTTATCGGGCGGCCGCATGACTGTCACATCGCTATCGCATGACCCTTGCCCTGTAGTGGCATATGCCCCAAGTGATCCTTTTACTTGCATCTTGCCGCCAAGGCACTCTTTGCCATCCATGGGCATATTCCCTAGTGGCTTTCGCCTCCCCCCCTCCCCATTGACCTTTTACATACATCTTGCCCCACCCAGTGACCCTCTTTGCCATCCAGTGACCTTTGTTACCCGAGACATTTGCGCTTTAGGTGCTGCTAATGTGTTCTTTGCCTACGCATGGTGATTGGTCTTAAGGGAACTCAGTGTATCCTTCAGGGTTCTGGTACCCCTGTAGCTGTTGCAGTACTTATAGCAAGTTTGGAAGCTGTAGATCAGGCTGCGACATGTAGTGACCAAACAGCTTATGTTACAGAGGGGGGAAATGTGCCAGTAGTAGCAAGTAATCAGGGAGGAGAAGAAAAACATGAGACCATTTGTAACCTCGAGATCATTGAGCTTCTAGAATTTGTTAAACCTTGTCACAAAGGGCAAAACAAGATCAGGAAGTTGGCCCATGCAATTTGCACGTTTTGATAAAGTTGTTGTGATTCAAGAAACAGGACCGCCCGTCCCAGATCCCCTGTGTACTAGTAAGGAGTCTGATCAGTCTGTCAATTTGGTGTTCTCCAAGAATACCCCCAAAAAGTCAAAGGAGAAAAGTGAGAAGTCGGGAATGGTTGGGCTACCAAGGATGGAGAAGTCGCTCACCTTTAAGAGGAGCCCACCTGGAGTCTAGTGACGTTTCCAAGAGCGAATGGAAGCCAGTTGAGGCAAGGAGGGGGCTGCTTGAAGGCAGTACAGTTTCAGACTGCAGTGGCTGATCAACTACAAGGACAAGTGGAGATGAAGACTTTGTCTAGTGAGGAAACTCCTGGAGATATCTAGATGAAGTCACAACAGACACGAAGCCTTTGAGAGAGCCAAGGACAGAAAAGTTATAGTAAAGGCTATTCGCTCCTCCTATGGTGGCACCGAAACGGCCATGATTGCACTACCAGCAAATCAAGCCAGAAAAGCGGTTCAAATGTACAAAATTCAGATTGGTTTGGTTATTTATTTATTTATTTATTTTATTTATTTTACATCAAAAAAGCAGTTGAAACTGCGTATGACGTGCTATGGGGAAAAGTGAATTGTGTGCACATTTTCAAAATTCTGTGATCCCTACACTAAGTCATATACTACTTAAATTTTGGAAAAAAAAACAAAACTCCCATGTAATAAAATCTATTTTAAAGGATAAATAAGCAATAAATTTTGGCTCTTATCATGTTGTGCTTTGAGCCATCATGTAAAGTACCATGGGCGTGGGCGTGCGCGTGCGTGTGTGGGTTGAATTAACCCAACTCTTTGTCAGGTAGCAGTTGTTTTGGGGCTGAGCCCTGTTGTTATTTATGCCAGGGGTAAGGATCACATGAATTGAATACGACTTTTCCCATCACCATATCTAGCATTCTTGACCTGCTGGAGCTATTTTTTCATGTAAAAATTGAGACAATTGTATTAGAAGCTACAGTTCCATTTTTGCCGTGACCTGAAATCAAACCCAGTTGATACCCTCCAAAAATCAAATAATATACTGGAACAAGCCCTTTTTGCTGCCAGCAAAGTTCGTAATTTTGCAAATTATTAATTATGTTAGATTCATAATTTGTGGCACTCGTAATTATTTTCCGAATAGTTTGGTCTTTGATTTTAGCGCCAGGAAATAATGGCGACTGTAACCCTGATGTTTCCTACATAATTTTAATATATCTCATCCAAAATTATGTCGTGCTAGCTCAGTTAATTGGGTTCGAAGTTCATAATTGTTGCTACTTACTCTGCATCCAATTACTCAATCTGCCGTCCATACGAAGTGAGGAGGAATCTGAAAATCTTATCAAAATATCTACTACTGGATTGCACGTAACGAATAATGATAATCAGGCTTCTTTTAAAGTAACAAATTGGAATTTATTATAATGTGAAATTTTATAATTCTGATAAAAGTTAAACAAGAATTGTTACATTGTTAATCAAAATGAAATTACCTTCTGTCATGACCAGTTTCCTTTATCTTGTAATAATTATAAACAACCTTGTTATATTCGCGGATCTTCGTGCGCTCTTCACTTCTCCATTTGATTGCGCCTTGTAGAATCTTCTCCGTCGTCACAGCAGAATCTTCGTTCTCCATAAAGTCCTCCGCCTAATGTTCACAATAAAGTTCAAATTCTCTTAGCAATACTATTATTACCCATTACTTCACTTACTCGTGTCAAGGATAGATGCCTAAGCATGTATGGACTATTACTTTGTAGAATTTCTTTGTCTCTTCCCACAAGAATGTTTTATCGTAATATAAGAAAAAATATACTTAATTATAATACAAGTTATTGCATTGGATTTGGTTGTCAATCAACAGCCTAGTAAAATGTCAGGAACCGACTCGCTCATTACCACGTTGTTAGAGAGAGTGTCATTGTTGTTCATAAAACCCGAAGCTTGAGAACTCTGTCATCCTCTTTTGTCTAACAAAACACAATACTTTTTCCGCCTCTGCCTGGTCACTTCCGCATTTTCGTAACGTAGCGAAATTGACCTTTAATGCCGATTGTTTACTTGTCACATACCCCCCACATACACCCACACACGCGAATGTTTATTGACATCCCTATTTTCTACTTCATATAAATGACAGTTTCATAAACAAAAATGGTTCATCATTTTGATATATCGCAATACATTTCAAATTCAAGGGGCTACAATGTTCGCCAGATTGATCTGGGAGTATCAAGTTTGGTGAAAATCATCTGAAGGTATTAAGCTGTAGGATTTATGTACAGACACAGATGTGCATGCACACTCTAACATTTTACATTTCTCTGAAGAAATCGTGTCCCTGAACAAACTTTTTGTTCAGGGACTCTCATAATGTGGATTATTGTTTTACTATGTATTTGAACATAATTTCTGTTTTTTGGGGGTCGGGGCTCTACATTACAAGTTTTTTGTTGAAAAATCAGTTTTTGCCACAGCATTACAATACAATCTCTCTAGTATGTAGTGCATAGATTTAAGAATTATTGGAATGTACTATTTGTTATAAAGATGTGAACCTTTGAATGTAATACTATTGTTATGAAATAAATGTTTATTATAAATTCTGTGAAAAATTTTGCAGATATTACCACAGTATTTTTGATGATGCAAAAGCTCTGGATTATGAGTATCAGAATGGAAATATGCCACCTGCAAATTCTATTCAAGCATTTGTGGCAAATGTATCAACTACTCTTGGACACACATTATATAAAATGTTGATGGGGAAGACCTACACAGGAACAGTGCAAGCAGATTTATTAATTGTGAGCATATATGTTTATTACTTTCTTGGATGTATGGAGTGTGAAAACAAGCTGCCACTAGACCAACATTTCTACAAAGTTTTCTGTTAAGAATTTTAAGTTCAAAGTGCAGTTGCATGAAAAGTTAACTTCATTAGCTGTTGTATCTGTTAATACTTATTAACTTAATTAAATATTTGTTGTTTTAGGTGGATGAAATATTTCATTGTTACTTGAAAAAAATGAATTGTTCATTATTTCAACAAGCGTCATTCAATATGATGCTGAATGATGAGCCTGCTAGCTTGTATGTGGGAGTACATTCATGGCGGGGGCCTAATTATCAAATAACCTCTCTTACTGGTCAAACCCTTGCATACCTCACTGGAGATTTTGTTAATAAAACGGAGAAAGACTGTGTGAATAACCCGTTACAACAGGTAAGATTTATTCATAATAGAATTTATACACAACTAGCTGAACCTGTGTGATTACATTGCACAAAAGCAAGATCTGTAGAAAAGTTAAAAGAGAATATACTGCATATCTATGAATATGCTTGTATTTTATATTTACCAAGATCTTTACACACTTGGATATTGTTTTGGTCTATAACAGTAAATCCTGCTTTCAACCTTACCTTAATGTAATGACTGAACTTTTAATGTTATCAATGATATTAAAAACAAAATGTGTGAAATTTCCAAATAATCAAAACTCTCTCACCTCGTGGGGGTTTTCTGTAGATGTCACAAGAATGGTGTGTAGTAAAACCTGTCTTAAGCTGGAATCGATATTGTAGGCTTCCGTGGCCAGAGTGATGATCTGGGCTGTCTGGGTGGCGCCACATCGAAGGCTGTCATTTCGACAGATGTATGGTGGTCCTGTTCAAGAGAGGACTACCTCTTGAAGAGGACCGCGAAATGTCGGTCGAAATGTCGGTCGAAACATCGGCATCTCACCCTTCGACACGATGTCACCCGGACAGCCCAGATCATTAAGCTATAATCGTTTGGGCCCAACATTTCCTACTGTCTCGTACTGAGATATACCAAAATTTTTCCTCTCTCTCTACATTTATATCTGCTAAAGATCTTAGCGTCCGCTTGTGGTCAATGGTCACGATATATTATAATCCTTATTACCTCTATAATGGATTATAGGATCCGCCGACTATACAGCGCAGCCGGGAATCTGAAATAGAATTATTCTATTCCTAGTTCATTTCTGTTTGGATTGACTAAATGAAAGATCACTTTCTTTTCTAAAGAACAAAATTCAACAAAGTTTATTTTTACGCTTTTAGCAAACAATTTAGTGAATTTACAATTTTAGGCCTTTGATCAAGATATCTTTCAATTTACAATTTATACCGTTAACTTATCTTTCTTCGTTGATGCCCCTCGTAGACTTCTCAGTCGAAATATCTTGCGATCTTGCCGTAGTCCAAAGTTCCAAGAAATCCTCTTCTGCCCCTATCCAAGCTGGTCTCCAACTATCAAAATTATCAGTCCCGATTACGTCCTATGACATAGTCCCGAACTCGATTACCACTCCTGACAAAGTTCCAATTTATACATCAATATTGCTTCCACATCATAATATCTGCAATATCATTCACTGTCCTTAAAATTTCACTGATAACCCAATTCTATCTCGATTGTACTGCTCCTCTCACGAACATACGATCAGTTCAGAAGCGCTTCGAGCAGAATGAAATCTTCCTCATGATTCATCCTCAAGACTTCGATTAAACTACCTTCATTTTTTCATAACATTTGACCATCCTTCTCTCACCCAGCCAATCCATACGTTTGTTATATTTTGGTGTAGCTGACCGTCTAAACTTCTTCGCCTAATCCCAAATTTTCTACTTTCGGCACCAAGCCATCTCTTAATGCATTTAGAAAAACAAAACTACATTGTTTATTCACGGTCGTTGCTAAGCTCTAGCTCTCGTGATATTTCGTAATGCATGTTCCACCATATTGTCTACAAATAAATGTTATTTTATTTTAACGTGACATATCGGTATGTCACAGTACATGTTTCTGTTTGGAAATAAAAACTGTCAGTTAAAAAAACAACCATGGTTCAGAGGGAAGAGGTAGTGGTAGTGGTAGTAAAAACTATATTTCAAAGAAACAAAGACATCTGGGATAGAAAGAAAATGACACACAGAAATGCAACATAAAGTCTAATGAAACAAGAACTCCATGGGAAATGAAAACTATTTTTTCTTCAGTATTAAAGGAACAGATAAATTCATCTGATGGTTTAGACTTCGGCTGTTCACCTATAGTAGCGCAAGTTTGAAATCTCCCTTTTGGGCGGAACGTATTTTCACATGCTTCACCCACTGCTTCTACAGTGGCAGATTTCTTGGCCTACTGCATGCACTCGATTCATCGTCCTCCCCAGCAAGGAGGAGCTATTAGTCATCACTATCACTGTCACTGCTGCCTTCGCAGCACTATCTCATTCGTCATAGTCGTCCATTTCGTCAAGTGCAACTGTCCTGTAAAGAAACAATACTTTTGTCCACTTCTTTGTTCATGATCATATTTTCTTCATCTCTTTTCATATTTTTCGCCTCTGTTTTCTTCCCGTGTTCACAACACTTCTTCCATCATTATGGGCAATGTTCAGAAAATAATATTCAGCATGCATTTTCTGAAACTAGTGCAGTGGTACTAACGCTTTGTTTAGCAGTAAGATTCTTAATGTAACCCCAAGCTAATTCAATGGAATATAGGACAGGATGGTAAGAAGGGAGATTGATGTTGAGGCCACTTTACCAGTGAACGGTGGTTTTAATAACTTATCACTGTAAACGTCACTTGAAATTAGGCCTACGCTATGATAAATCACTCTACAAAGCACTCAAACATGAAAGGGATAGGAATGAGAACCAGGGGCGATGCTTCATATACATATGTTTCTTTTACTGAACCTTAATATATTAAGTCAGCTTTTGTGCATACACAGCTGAAATTGTTTTGATTTGGGTAGCTAACACGTACTGCGCATTGGGTCTGGCACAACAGCCTGCCTGTGCATCGAGACCCCTCTCCCCTCCCAGGCCCCCCATGGTTGGCACGCAGTGCGAGTGAGAGAGCGATATGTTCAGGGGAAGTAGCGGTTGATGGTGGGAGTCACCCCTCCCGTGCATGCACATTCGAAAGGAGAATACAAACTTGTTCTAGTATAAGTTCTTGTGAATATTATGGGAACCTCCTACAAAAAATTTGTTTTATAAGTTTATTTATTTTATTTAAGGTAATATACAGGCAACAGTACAAATCTGATATGGCCTGAATCGGCGCTAACATAATTAATTATTTTCAACATATCACAATGTTTAATATCATATGAAAATATAAATGTACATGTAAGTATCACATAGTATCACAATAATTCGCAATTTTTGAAAAGGAGGAACAGAGTTCGCATATCAATGAAGTCCATGGCCATCCTCATTGAAGAGACCATCATAAGCTCTTTTGAAAATCTGAAGACTAGGTGCCGCCACCACATTCTGGGGTAGTGTGTTCCAGGTGTCGACAACTCGGTTACCTATGAAGTTCTTGTGCTGCATTAGTTTATGTCTAGATTTTACAAGTTTCATACCATGACCCCGTAGATGTAGAGAGCTGAAAAATCCTACCAAGATCGGAGTTGTAATACCCATGCAAGATCTTGAAAGTTTCAAACATGTCGCCGCGTTGTCTTCTAGCAGCAAGAGTCGGAAGCCTGAGTCTCGTCAGTCGTTGATCGTAAGCCATGTTCTTGAGGTCTATAGGGATACGTGTGGCTCTCCTTTGTACATTTTCCAGCAGATTTATGTCTTTGAGAAGGTAAGGATTCCAAATCGCAGTGCCAAATTCAAGTATCGGGAGAATGTAGGTTCTATATAGGGAGGTGGAGGTATAGGGAGGGGACATCACTTCTCACAGTGTTAAAGGCTTTGCGCAGTATAAATATAGCCTCGTTAGCCTTTTTTGCAATGTTACACACATGGTTTTCCCATTTGAGGTCGTTGGAGATCATGATTCCCAGATCCTTCATGACCTTAATTTCAGACAAGTTCTTTCCGCCGATTTGGTAATTTCGCTTTGAGTTGGTTCTTCCGATATGCATGACCATACATTTTGTTTCATTCAGGGTTAACATCCAAATTTTCGACCACTCATAAACATTATTCAAATCTTCTTGAAGGTGGAGATAATTTGACAGAGGGTTAGCGTAGAATTTGGTGTCGTCTGCATACATCTTGAAATGGGAGAGCATACCGTTCGGTAAATCGCTAGTATAAAGAATGAATAAGATCGGTCCCAGTACCGAGCCCTGGGGGACTCCGCTGTTGATTCTCTTCAGTGAGGACTTATTTTCTCCAATTCTCACGCAAAAACGGCGAGCCTCAAGGAAAGACTGTATCCAGCGCAAAAGCATCCCCCTTATGCCAAAGTGAGCAAGTTTATGAAGCAACCTTCGGTGCTGTACCTTGTCGAATGCTTTACAGGAGTTTACAGGAGAAACATGAGGTTAGGTGGGTCGCTGGGGTGGGGCGGTTGCCCTTTTGCGGCGATTCAGCCGGGCGGTAGTTGAGGACAAAAGCAGGATGGGGGAGGGTGCGGCTGCTGGGAGAGCTTTCTTTGCCGACTGCATGCCCTCGGTGGTCTCGTCCCTATGGCGGCATGAATGGGGCATTGTAATAAATAATTATTTCAAGATCTGACACAATATCAGATGCATCCACAATAACAAATACATTTAGCATTTTTTAAATTCTAGTTTTTGTATTTTCAAACTGTTCAAATGTCCACTACTACATCCCTATATCAACAAAATCTTTGCAGCAATTTTCATTTATTTTCATGTGATTCAATTACTACAGTGCCATTTATTTGAGATTCTCTCATGCAGCTCTTGCAAATGTTCAAAGCATTGAAGTTTCTTTGTGGAGTACAGTGCAAATTTTTGAAGGATTATATTCTTTAATAAAATTTTCAATTCAATACAAAACTAGAAGTGTTCCTAATGCACATACTTCCTTGCAATATTATGTTATCTTTATGTAATGTTACAATTTCTGCCTTTCATATACTTCAAATAGCTTGTTATCTGTAAATAAAAAAAAGTGTGACGTAGATGTTTTATTCACAACTTTAAATTCATAGATATATATGTGCACCAAGGACTTCTAATGATCGAGCAGTGCCAAAATGCCTAAGGGCCTTTAGTGTGAGGGCTTTTCGTCACCCGCGATCATTAGAAACAGTTAATGCTCGTAATTTTCTTTTTACCTAATTTTAATTATTCATATATACTAATTAATTAGTTATTAACTTGACTTGGTTTCTGTTGATCCAGATAAGTTATTCAGTGACTATTCAGCACTGTATCGAAGGCATTAACAAGCAATAACGCATCAGTAAAAAATAAAATACATTCCTGCCATTTAATTCAATATATAAGGTATTCCACGTATTCACGAACATATCCAAAGCGTATTTTAGCCGTACAGTATATTGCGTAAGCGGTATGCGAGAAAGTAAAAAATTAACTAGAGGTGCTGCACAATTTCTCATAGCAAATTTTTCTAATTTCCTTGGTGTGGACTGGCTATAAGGTCTTGCTCCATTTTCTGACCAGCTGCCATCTATTGTCACCAAAAGTATGTTTTGTTGAAATTTTCTCCACTTTTCGGTTTCTTAATTGTAGAACTGAAATATGACTTCAAGAACATTGAAGAAGAGTAAAATCTAATCTTAAAGCTCTTTTTCATGGGAATCTATTGAGTTTTTGAAAAACTTCATTTGAAGCACTTCTACTCACAAATGTAATAATGTATATAAATCGATGGAACGTGAATCAAGGGGACCCCAAAACGTGTATTTCCTGGGAAATCTCGAAATTGATTTTCAGCATTACTCATCTTTCTCTGTGTCATAAATATTACTCCCGTATATACATATGTATACAAGAATGAAACAGATTTTTCGTAGTAAAGTTTCCTAATTTCCTTGGTAAAGACTGGCATTGTAGTCTTGTCCCTCCTTCTTGCCTGCTTCCAACTATTGCAGCCCAAAGAAAATTTTTTTGAAATTTTCACAACTTTTCGATTTTCAAATAGGAGAACCTAACTTATATTTTAATTGTATTAAAGAAGGCCATAACGCCGTCCTAAATAGCAATTTTCATTAAAAAATTTGAAGCAGTTTTTAAGAAAATGGTGATTAAGCATTACTGTAAATGTGAAATTTAAAGCTCTTTTTCACAGGAATCATTTGGAGCCATCATTGAGCGTTTGAGCATTTCTGAAAATTCGGAATTGAGCTCATTTTTACTGAAAACTGTCGATTTTTCGAGAAACTTGATTTGACATTATTTAAAGCACATGAACTCATAAATCTAATAAAGTGAAGAAATTGCTTGTAGTGTAAATATTTCCAATGTGAGAGAAGTTGAAAAAACAAAAGAACAGAGCAAAATGACGTGTATGTCATCTGATAGGGTGCATTTGGTACTATCCTTATCAAAAATTTAAAGAAAACATTTGGCGCCGTTTATGAGAAAATCTTTTTTATTTTATTTTATTTATTGCAAATATTGCATACACTATTGAACGAAAACTACTAAAATTTTCAAAAACAATTACACGATCTTAATGAAAGATGTTTATGGACAACAAATTTCATTTGTAGGAAAAATCTGTATCTTCAATTTTATAGTTGTAGGAAGTCGCCAGAAAAAATTGAAACTTACCATTTTCGAAACTTCAGAGTTAACTGTGGAAATCGCACCTATGCCACTTCTACAAGTGTATTTTACTGTTCTTACAAGAAATTTTAAGAAAAAGTTTGGAGCCGTTTTTGAGAAAGTTTTGAAAATGTCCATGAGACTTCATGTAAAGTACCCCCAAATTTTAAAGAATGTTTTTTAAAATTTCAAAGCTTCCACTAAAGCCAGATGGATAGGAGTTTCTTCAATTTGGAAAAGATTGTACGTGTGGTTGAGGCGCTAGGTTTGTTCACATTCGACAGACGGATGGATGTTTTGAAAAAAAAAAAACGCTTTTTTCGGTATCAGGGATTCCTAAAACGTGTATTTTTGTTGAAATCTCGATATCGATTTTCCACTGCATTCCATAACCTTCTCTATACTATGTATATTACTCCCATATATACGTATGTATACGAGAAAGTAAAATTAATAAATATGATCTGGCAGCAGTGGCTTACGCTACAGCGCAAGTTATTAACATTCTTAAAGAAACAATTAATTTTGGTTAAAAAAAAATTAAAAAAAAAAAATTAAAAGAAAAAAAAGGAATTTTTTGGAAGAAGGAATATGTAACATTACGTTTACAAATATCATCTTTAAATAATGACAATCCAATTGATATTGTGTTTGAACAGTCTTTTGCAAGGCTTTTCAGTTTGTCAATTTCAAACTATATTAAAAAAATTACATTGTATGTTTTATTAAAGAAACATTTGTTGCTTCCAGTGTCAGAGGGAAGCCTTTCAGCAGTGGAACCAGTGGCTGGTTAGAGTGCTAGCAATAGAAATGATGTTGGTAGCATGAATTCTATCTTGTAAAAAAATTAAAACGTAAATTGCATACTACCCACATTCGTAATAGATGCTGGAAATGTTGTCCCCTTTACTTGTGTTCCCAGTCAACTAGTGGCTATGAAAATGTGCAATTGTTAGTAAGAGCCTGTGTTTTGGCACAGGGCAGAGAGACTTTCCTAGCACACATTATTACAGTAATTACCTTCATCTAGATTTGGAAGTTGCAAGTATTTAAGTAAAAGGGAAATGTGTTAAATGTTATAATTATATTCTTGAAATGGTTGACAACAAGTACTCCTTTTTGGTGCAGCATATTATTCAGTTACCATGGTTATTTATTTTACCAAGGAATATAAAAGCAGTTGAATTGTGTAAATTGGGTGCTTTTTTATTTCTGGGTTACTTTTTCTTTCTGAACAAATATATTAATTTATTTTGTAAATTATACACAATTTACATGTTTCTGGAGTGTTTCTGTGCTTCTGCAATGCAAATTTTGCCTAGAAAGCATATTTTCAAGCCAAATTTTAAGCGCCAATTGTGGCTCAGCCATTCAGAATATCCAACAAATATATTAGACAAAATATGCTGAAAGTTGTCTTAAGAGCTTATTCCATTTTTCGACATTGCCTCCCTAGACATGGTGTATAATTTTCCTACAAAAGATTTTCATGCCATGAAATGTTCAAAATCTGAATGGAAAATTTTATTAGGTTAATTAAATGGTTGTATAAATTAAATTTAAATAAATACAAGTTATTTTATATTTTATGTTAATTTTTAATTATCCTATTTTTTGTTATAAAGTTTTCTGTAGGTTTTATAAGCTACATATGCTTGATGATTTTTAGTGACTTTTTTTTGTCACAATTGGGCAAACTGTTTGTGCATATTCACGGAAAGTTTTTGCAGAATTCAATTGAATTCACTAGTTCTCTTTGTTTATATTTTGGCATAATAAAATGGAATGTATAGTTCTCAGATACAAAGTATTGTTGTGGAAGATGGTGTGTGGTTGGAAGTTAAATTCAAAGTAAAAAAGTTAATAAGAACAAATTGTCTTGAGTTTTAAGAAAAAAATTACTTTTAAAGTGCGGTGTTAGAAAAAAAAATAAATTTAATAAAATGTTTTAGAAAAGCAATACGAAACCATTAGAATTTCTGTAGTGCTTCAAAAAAGACTTAAAACCATTTTCTAAAAGCAATATAAAAACAGAATATCTCTGCAGTGCTTTTTGGAACAAAAAGGGCAAATTTACTCTATTGTATCGTCGAAAACTTACTCTGCCTCTTTATCTCAATATCTTCGTATTTTTTGTGTGCTTAAAAACAAATATCAGCTAGAAAAAGTAAATGAGAGACTTCCAAACAAATTAGGAGAATCGCAATGCAAAAACGGGCAACAACGGGTAAATTTTTCTTGGATAAAGTACTTGTTTCCCATGTCTACTTAGGCCATAGTACAGCATTTCGTCCCACAATCACGTGACCAACCGAGCTGAGATATTGGCTTCACTGCGTGGCATAGGGAGGGATATGACAAGCGCTGTCCATATAATATGGTCGAAAATTTGACTTGTACATTTCACAACGCAGTGCCGCTGATAGCATTGAAAACAGGAGGGGGGCTCTTGCGCATGATATCCAACTTCAGGCAATCAGTTTCGGACTCCAGTTTATGTCACAATATTAGCGGGAATTTTAAGAGTAGTTAGATACCTAAATTATCATATCGTTACAAGACATTGAAGCAGATTTATGAAGCTTTTATTTTAAATATTGCATCTTGTTCACCTTTATCACGCTATTTTTGGCTGGTTACCTTTGAGATTTGTCATTTTGTACCACTTTCAAAATGTTTCTCAACACTACTCGCTCTCCATGCAAGTAGAGTATGGAAAAGTTTGTTAGTTCGAAGCTATAATTTATTACCTTCCTTCAATCCATTTCCTTTCATAAGAATATTTTGTACATCATACACATCATGACAGACTATGATAGGATTCGAAGAATTTTGAAACCTGTGTTGCTATTTTCTGAACTGACAACAAAGCTCACGAAATTCGAATTTTCATTCCAAACTTTCGGAAACGCAGAGTGTGCCAAGAATAGGACAATCCTCTGATTAATTTGGTCGGGGGTGGGGGATAAAAACTTCATGATGTATGGGGAATAATAATAATCATACTTATCTTTACAGTTCTTTGCTACTTACGAGGATAAAAATGAACGACAAAAGTTGAAGCCGTTTTTGAGAAAATTGTTTAAAATGTTATTAAAAGCACTTATGTCTCATCTAAAATTACGCAAAAAATACTAATATTTTCGAAATATTGAATATGCCTTCTTTTGAAGAACTGTTTTTGATAAACACATTTCATTGAGGAAGAAAAGAAAAAGATTCAAAATTGTAGTTGTAGGAAGACGCCGAAAAAATTGTGAATTTTTGCAATTTTCTAAAACCCAGGGTTTTCAACAAAAATGAGACTTGCATCATTCTCTAAAACATCCGTTTAAGTTTTGTAAATCTCCCAGAGATTTCTTTGAAAGTACCTCCAAAATTAAAATATCTGTTTGATATTCAAGGGGCCGCGGCATCAACCAGATAAATTGAGAAACATTTATTTTGGAAGAAACTGTTGAACTGTTTAACCACAAGCGTTGTTGGACAGAAAGTCAGACAGGCGTTTTACCATCATTCAATATTTCGTCATCAAAACACCCGCATTCTGGCTACAAACTCACAAATTCTGGATACGCCACGTGTTAGTGGTTGGGTTTTTTTTTTTTAGCAACTGGATTTATACACTTTTTCATTACTATGGCCCAGCAATAAGAGTTTTTCTGTCGAATATTCACAGTTTTGTCCGCAGTATTACATAACTTTCTCTACTGAGTAAGCAGTAGCATGAAAGTAAAATATTGCTACAAACGAGCGTAAAAGGGGACAATGTTAATGTCATTTTCACATACTGGCACTTTATATACGATTGAGGTATTTATAAGAAATTTTCAGAAAAAGGTATAGTTACCTAAAACTATGTACCTGATATTTCTCTCTCTGTATTTCCTGATTACTAAAAGGATCAATTATCGTATAAGTAGATTTATATTTAGATCTAGAGGTCCCGACAATGCTTCACAATTGCAGTGTATAAAATACAATTCATGTTCAAAATCAATTTATTCAATGAAGATTAACTACACTTTATTATCATATACTACACTTGAAATGTCAAATACTATTTGAATATTGTTGTGCATTTGGTTCATACTCCTGCTTTCCAGTTCGTAATTTCAATGGTATGAGTTGAAGCGAGGCGTGTGGTTCAAAATCCATAGTTTGCACTCCAAGCAAGGTCCTCTGGAAATGGTGTAGAGCCTACCTCATTGATTAACTTTGCAAAAACACTACCCCCATGTGTCTCATTTATTTCAAACTACTCTTTAAGTACTCTCGATACTTATAAAAACAATGAAAATTTTAGCGAAATCGGTCGAGTAGTTTTTGCTATTGCGACACGCTATTTCACAATTATTTATATATATAGTCAGGTCATTGAATCAATTTGATTTAATACCAGAATTTAACTAAAATTAACTAACTGCTTCTCAGTTGATATCGCAATACTAAATCAAAGTCTAAAGGAAGGTCCCTCTAAAAGCCCATTTTAGTGAAGATGGGGGAGCTGTTATGGGCAATTGAGTAACTGTCATTTTATAATTTAGTTTTCTATACTGTTTTTGTAATAAAATTCTATTATTTTTTTACAGGTTTATCAGTATATTTGGGTTAAAGGAAATATTACCGATGGAGATGCTGGTGTATGCATTAAGACTACAATGAACTATTCAGAAGCAGTTAGTCCAGCATTCGAAGAACCAGGTTAGATTTATTTATTTTATAAGATAACTACTGGCATGAGCCCAAAATACAAATGTGTTTAAAGTTCACCAGTAGTGGAGCTGAAGGAAAATTTGGGTGCCTTAGAATACCTAAATTATTTTGCAATAAAATCTGTCGATAAGTGTGCCATTTTTCAATATTTTTTTACTGAATTGTTAAAGAAAATTCAGTGTTTTCAACTCCGTTTCCCCACTTATGCACGATGGAATTGGCACGGTCTCTTTGGGGCCGGTAGCTGAGCGAGGAGCTGCCAGTGGATAGATACCGGCTGGCTCTGCCGCGCGTACACTCATGAGGGCGCATGCTTTCTCGCACGCACTCGCTGGGCAGAGAGCCTAGGCTCCCAGAAGGCATGGACATCTACAGTGATGCAAGTACATGTCTCGGCCAGGCAAATTCACCTCATCACCTGGCGTTCTGGGGAAAGTAGAGTTGTTTGCTTGATTTTTGATCACGTTTTCTTCATGAAACAATTAATGAATGTAAAGATTTAGTGTTATAGAGAATGTCCCACAGACTATGTGCCATTCCCATAACTTCTCAATGGTTCACAATATTGAAATGCAGTTTTCACTCCACAATGTGAAATCATGAATTAAGTAATACGCTGTAGAGATAGAAATAGTGTAGTTATGTAGTAATAACTGTGTTAGATATGAAGAGACTATTGAAATCTACATCAAACACACATGACTATAAATGAACTCAGGGTCAGAATTATAAAACAATATCCATTCTTTGACCGTGAGCAGCTTTGAAATGAATTGACAAATGTATACTTTGATAATGTAAAGTACATGGCTGCAGATTCATAGTTGAAGTATTTGTTAGGCAAATTGGTATAGAAAAAGTTATTAAGAAATGGTTCAGTTGGTACAACTCAGTCTTTCTCTTTATCTGTTGCATTATATGAATGGAATACGTTTACAAGGGAACGGATTTCCATGTAATTACATGTTTTTACAGGAACTAATTTCAAAAATTTTTTTTAATTAAAAAATTTTTTTTTACTTATTTTTACATATTTTACCTACTACTACATATTTCGTTGTTTTTAATATATTTATAAAAACAGAATATTTCAGATGTGAGTTTGAATTATATGTTACGGAATCATCTTTCTGAAAAATCAAATGTAATGCTGTTGGGCTTCTATGATCACCATATCTTCGCCATAATTGCCCCCCCCCCCCCTCCGCTTACTCTGAGTCAAGAATGAGAGGATTACTGTGAACAAAAGTAATTTCAACTACGATTTTGCTCATGTTTCAAATAACACATTCGCTTCTTGATCGAAAACAAACAAACAAACATTTTTTACAGAAAATTGTCTTAGGCGTTGTTTGATAGGAGGGGGGATAACCTCTTCCCCTGCGATCCATCACTGGCTACACGGAAATACTATTCATTGGAACTCTGGCTTCTCGTAAACATTGTTTTGCGAAACACATAATTACTTATGCGTTTGCGGCCCACTCATTTGTCGTGCATGGCGACACGTGTCGGAGGGAATGTGTGTCCTGGCAGTTGACGGACCTGTTTGTTTCCCAACCACTCCTCTTGTGCTACATTCTTTACATGTAGGGATAAGTTCTTTACGTATTTTCGGGATCATGCCTTGTACGTTCCAATACACCTGCTTTGGCTACGCACTCTTCTAGACGGTCGGTCGGGAGCTAACCCACTCCCAAACAATCGGCTCGGACTAGATCTTGTACTGAACTTCAGGGTGAGCGGCGGGATTCACGGTGGGGGAGCGTTGTGTAATCCCCCCACTATATCCTCCCACCCACTGCTGGGTTCTGCAGCACAGCTGTGCGTAACCATTGACACGATGGACGGCCAGCGGTGTTGCCCTTCTCTGCGGTGAGAGTGGAGAGGGAGGGAGGTTTTTCCTCAAGGGTGGAGATCTTGGTGTCGGCGACGAGGGTGAAGGCGACAGCGGGGATGGACGCGGCGGCAACGGTGGAGGAAGCGGCGGAGACAGCGGGAGAGGCAGCGTCGGCGTCAACGGCTACGGCGGCGTCAGCGATTAGAAAGTACACGGGAGGAAGAGTTTTGCAGGCGGGCACGTTGCGAAGTGAAGGGGTGCAGCCAAACCGGGATTCGTTTTCCGAGAAAGGATTAGGGGTGAGTAAAGGAGCTCTTAAGCTGTTGCAGGTAAATTGCCGAAGAGTTGTTAATAAGGAAATTGAGCTTTGGAACTTAATTAAGGCGTGTGATGCGGACGTAGTGATCGGTACTGAGTCATGGCTAAATGAGGAAATATCAGATTCGGAAATCTGTCGAAACGACTATAAAATATTTCGGCGGGACAGGGGAACTAGAGGCGGGGGTCTTTATTTTAGTTAAATCATGTATAAACGCGAACTTGAAATGGAAAACCATTGAGCATGAAATGATAGGAGTAGATATAAGAATCGACAATTTGCAGACAATAGATCTTATTGCATGTTATAGGCCACCAAATGGTAATTATTCCATTCTTAAGAATATTCTCGAACTGGCGGAACTTTGAATAGAACGAATCCGATTATTATTGGCGGGGACTTAAATCTAAGTGACATTAATTGGCAGGGTGATCTATGTGATAGAAAAATACAGCTAATAATAAATAAACTAGTTTGGGATGCAGGAATGACGCAAGTTGTTGATAAACCAACGCGTCAACATTCTATTTTAGATATTTTTCTTATTAGACCGATAGACATATTATACTACCGCGATGTTATTCAGGGAATAAGCGATCACAAGGCCGTAATTCTTGAAATAAATGCTACTGTTTTCAAGGGAAATGATAAAATCGGTAATAGAATATGGCAATATCGTAAACTGACATAAGTGGACTGCAGCATTTTCTAAAACTGAAATACGGGGATTTCGAAAAGTTAGGAGGGGGATTGGAAAACATATGGCAGAAATTCAAAGAAATCATTGAGGAAGCTCGGCAATGTTTCGTTCCTTTCAAGTACATAAAAAAGAATTCAGATCCAGTGTATTATAACGCGGAAATTCGCAAATTGAAAAGAAAAATGAGAAAAGCGTATAATATTAGGCATCGCAGCGAGGCACATTTACGTAAATTCCAACAAATTATGAAGGAAGTAGAAAATAAAAAGAAAACTGCGCAAGAATCGTATCTTAAGTTAATTTTAGATGATAACGAAAATGCTTGGGCAAAGGTTTTTAACTTTGTACGCCACCGGCGAGGTAAACAGGAGGACACTCCTCCTATAAGATGGCAAAATGTAGATACCGCAAACGATGAAGAGAAAGCCAATGTATTCAATAATTATTTCTGTTCTGTATACAAACAAAAAGCTAACCAAATTATCATAGGGCACAATAACGTGGATCACATATTCAAAATTGATCAAACGGAAGTACGTTCACATTTGAAAAAAATGAAAAACTGTAAGTCTTGCGGTTCGGATGGTATTACAACTGACATGTTAAAGATAGCAGGGGAAACAATAATACCATATTTGGTCAGACTGTGTCAATCAACGACGAAAGTGTACCGGATGATTGGAAATCTGCCTTAATAGTGCCAATTTTCAAAAATGGACCAAAATGTGACGTGCAAAATTATAGACCAGTTAGTCTTACGTCAGTAGTCTGTAAATTGTTTGAAAAATTATTATCTAATTCGATTAGAAATCATTTGGATCAATCAGAATGGTTATTTCATGGACAGCACGGCTTCAGAAATGGATTTTCGTGTGAGAGTCAGATTATTTCCCTTACTCAAGACTTGTCGGAAGTAATTGATGTAGGGGGTAGAGTGGATGCAATAGTTATTGATTATGCTAAAGCATTTGATGTCGTGCCGCATGACATATTGATATTGAAACTTATTGATGCTAAAATTGACAGGCGGGTAATAGCATGGATAAATGAATTTCTTCGCGATAGAAATCAAAAAGTCCGAATTGGACAGCACTTATCGGAAAAAGGTAACATTACTTCCGGGGTTCCTCAGGGCAGTGTCATAGGGCCACTACTGTTTCTTATCTTTGTAAATGATTTATCGCGAAATATAACGTCAAAAATTCGACTCTTCGCCGACGACTGTATATTATATAGGGAAATTGCAGATCAGCACGATATGTTTCAACTACAGGATGACTTAAATAAAATTTACGATTGGGCAATAGCTAATCAAATGACTATAAATGGGAAGAAAAGTAAAGCGATCACATTTTGTAGGGCCAGAGCTTTTCATACAACACCTTATCAGCTAGGTAATGACGTAGTTCCGAGAGTCTCGACCTGTAAATACCTTGGCATTCTCCTGGATTGTAAATTGGGATGGGAGAAACAAACGAACTATGTAGTGGGTAAAGCTTGGAGGTCTTTGCATTTCGTCATGAGAAATCTTAAAAAATGTAATACGAAAGCAAAGGAAATCGCGTATACCTCGCTTGTTAGGCCGGTAATGGAATACGGAGCTAGTTGTTGGGATCCGTACAGAATAGGACTTAAAAAGAGCTTAGAGAGGATACAAAACAGAGCGGCAAAATATACATTTCGGAAGAACACACCTGCGCATTGGGAATCATTAGAACGCCGAAGGAAGAGGGCGCGACTTTGCGCGCTGTATAAATCTTACGTTGGTTGCTCCGCATGGCAGGAAATACGGGGAAGGCTAGATAAACCAGATTATTTAAATAGATTTGATCACAAATATAAAATTAGAACAAGAATACAAAGAACGGACGTAGGGAAATTCGCCTTTGTAAACAGAACTATAGTAGATTGGAACGATTTGCCTGCGGCAGTTTTTGAGCCCTTTCCTTGCTCAGCGCGCGGTTTTAGAAAAAAAATATAGGAAATTAGTCAATAGGGTGAAAAGTATAGTGAAGTGATGTGAAGTGAAAGGTGCGATTATGCGTAGTCTACAGTAAAAAGTAATGAACAATTAATATTTAGATAAAGTTATATGCAGTGAAGTGAAGTGAAGTGAAGTGATTTCATTTAGTGATGTGAGGGTTCCTTCGTCTATGTATACATGCGCATATGTTTGTATGTATGTATATTTGTGTAATATGTAAGTTTATTCATTTATATGTTTAGTGTATATGCATTTTAATGTTTAGTATAGTAATATGTATGTTTATTCATTTATATGTTAGTGTATATGCATTTTAATGTTTAGTATAGGAACTTAAATGCCATCTGCATATATAGGAAATGACACAGTCAATTTGTTTGTTTATATTTATTTTTTATATATTATGTTATTTGTAATTGTTATTTTGCATTCTGCCACCGGGCATCATCTGCCCAATGGTAGAATAAATTTCTACCTATATCCCCGTGGCAACCCTGGCATTCCGATGGAGTGTCCCTTCATTGGACTCCGTGGTGGGTGGAACCACGGGGATGAATCTGATATCCTCTTCATGGATAGCAAACGTCCCCTCTCCTGCCCTTTTCCGTAAGGAAGAGGAGATTTGTAGGTAAAACTGTCAATATAGATGTTTTTTGCATAGTCGAATAGACCAACAAAGCCGCGTTTCATGACGTGTAGCAATGACGGTGAAACAATTGTCTTAAGTGCTATTAAACTGGCGAGAGAAATTGAAAAAATGGAAAGTTTCAGGCGGTGGTTCGCCAGGAAAACGGTAGAATCCTTTTCGAATATCCTACTGCATGCAGATCAAGAAAATCTCGGATCTAAAAGAAATAAATAGTTGGCCTCCAGGTGCATGTGTCCACCCACCTTAAACCTCTGCAAGGGTGTGGTGAATCTTGAGAACTTCGTCAGAAACGGAAGAAGACCTGAAAGCCATCTTTCAACCTTTTGGTGTGTCTGACATTTACAGGGTCCAGCGGAGAGTGAATGGAGTATTCATCCCCTACTCAACGCTGATACTGACCTTCGATCGTCCATCACTACCAGAGAAAATGTCATGTAGTTATTACAATCTCCGTGTCAGGCAGTATGTACTAGATCCTCTGCGTTGCTTTAAATGTCAGAGGTTTACCATAGGCAGCCGCGTTGCACGAGTGCCGCAGTCTGCATACACTGTGAAAAAGAATCATGAACTGCTCCGCAGATCCATGGTGCGTAGACTGTTCTTTGAATCACCCATCGAACTCTAACCAGTGCCCCATCTTGTTGAAAGAAAGGGAGATCCAGAAGATCCGGGTCGTCGGGAAAGTTTCCTTTCCTGATGCACGACCACTAAATATGATTTGAAATTGCACTGACACCGTGGGTCAACAGTCATCAGTGACCTCAAATTGCAAAACCCAGACACCGAAAGTTATCGCTGTGCGCGATGCTGCCTGTCAGGTCCCTTTGAAGACATCGGCAGAGATGTAGGTACCAGATTCCTTGTCCCATCTGAAACAAAGAAGGAAACGAAAACCGTGTTTCGACAATCACACAAAGGCGTGAGGCTAAGAAACCGAAGTCGATAGGTCCGATTTGTTGATCCAGGTCGCTTGTTTCAAAAAACACATGCGACTCTGACAGTTTTGCAAGGAAAGAGGGGACCCACATGAAATCTTGCATCACTCAACAGAGAAGGAAAAAGAAAAAAAGAGAAACCTGTCATATTACCCTCTAAAAGAAAAACTTAACACCTAGATTATGACTTTTCTCTCGTGGTACCTCAGTGGCTTTCGTACTAGTTTAGACGAATTAAAGCTGATGTCTGCATAAACCTGTCATTTGCCTGTAGGAAACGCATTTCCTTCCTGAGTATTTTCGGTTTCATCGCGGCTTTTGTTACAGGCAAGACATTGATGGCCTCCATGCCCATGGCGGAGTCGTTACATTTGTCACTGACTCCCTGGTGTCTAAAGAAATTGACGTGCGAACCACTCTTCAGACATTGTGCGTTCGTGTGAACTTGTGCACTATCTGTATAAATATTTTCAACGTCTATATCCTACCTGGACAATTCGTGTTACAAGAAGAGCATGTGGTGTTTTCTCAGTTACCTGCTCCTTTTCTTATTGTGGGGGACTTTAATGCCCACAATCCCGCCTGGTGTGGCACAAGGACCTGCCCGAGAGGCAATACACTTGAAAATATTGACAACCAAAACGTAATTCTTCCGAATACTGGAGCTTTAACAGCAAAAGAGTAAAATAACATAGTCAAGGAAGTACAATGCACGCCTTTGATGCATCCTAATATCGCAACAGGAGATAGAATCGTCTGGGTCGTGATGGCAGGTCAAAATTTGATATTTTGATGATAAAAAAAAGATCTTGGCGTTTTACATGCGTAAATACATGCCGTTTAAGGAGCGTTTTGTGAGCATGTGAAAAATCATTGATTATTTCTGTTTATTGTTTTCACTTTTACTAAGTCATGCTTACAATTAACAAGTTGAGAAACTCAAACCAGGCATGTGAAGATCGCGGGCAAGGTAACAAGCTTACCCGAGCTCACGGGCATTGTTTCCCAAGAAATTAGCGCGAGTTAAAAGAAAGTGTACAGAAAAGGGAGTAGCGGCACGTCTCTGAAAACATGCTAGATGAGTTTTTAAGAGAAGTCAGTTGACAGACATTGCTCTAAATTTAGCTTCATTAATTCACATTTCCTCTTTAAGGCGAAGAAACATCCATTAAAATGAAATAATACATTAGTAAATTTCAAATTCTCAATAGAGAATAAAATTTTAAAAAAATGAATCAACAGTATCGTTATTTTTTCATTGTTTTCTTAAGAGTGACATAAAAGCATGAACTTTCTACGTTCAAGTTAGACGGTTTAAAAGTCAAATAGTCTTGCCTGTTAAAAGGGCTGTTCGTCTGTAAGTGATAATTGTTGACTTAGACTTCTGGGAAGTTGTTCTTCTTCATCTTCCTCATCTTCATCTTCCTCATCATCTTCATCTTCCTCATCATCTTCATCTTCCTCATCATCTCATCTTCCTCATCATCTTCATCTTCCTCATCATCTTCATCTTCCTCATCATCTTCATCTTCCTCATCATCTTCATCTTCCTCATCATCATCATCTTCCTCATCATCTTCATCTTCCTCATCATCTTCATCTTCCTCATCATCTTCATCTTCCTCATCATATTCATCTTCCTCATCATATTCATCTTCCTCATCATATTCATCTTCCTCATCATATTCATCTTCCTCATCATCTTATCACTTCATCTTCTTCTTTCTTCACTTCATCTTCTTCTCTTATCTTCATCTTCTTCTTTATCTCATCTCTTCTTCTTCATCTTCCTCATCCTCATCTTCTTCATCTTCCTCATCCTCATCTCCTCCTCTTCTTCTTTATCACCTTCATCTTCTTCTTTATCTTCATCTTTATCTTCTTCTTTATCATCATCTACTTCACCTTCTTCTTTATCATCTACTTCACCTTCTTCATCTTCCTCATCCTCATCTTCTTCATCTTCCTCATCCTCATCTTCTTCATCTTCCTCATCCTCTCTTCTTCTCTTCATCCTCTTCTTCTTTTCATCTTCTCCTCTTCTTCTTTTTCATCTTCTTCTTCTTCTTCTTTCTTTCTTCTTCATCTTCATCCTCTTCTTCTGCATCTTTTTAATTTATTGCACTTTATTGCTAAATACAATAAATAACAATGATTTGATAACACCACACACAACGAAAATGAAAAAATTCGCCTTTTAAATATATTTTTGTCACTTAGCATAGATATTTATATGAGGGGGGTTTTATGAAGAAAATAAACATGAAATAGTAATAAGGATATAAACATAACGCAATTCGTGCTTATTTGATAGGACAAATTTGACGAACATATTTTCGTAAAAAGTACTTTTCAGCTCCTCGCACCGCCCCAGTTTGTGCATATACAGCTCTTTGTGGATTTTAAGGGGAAATGTGTACGGAATCGGAGGAAGTTGAGCGCTGGGCACCGCAGGTGGGCAAGTAGCTCGTGCTGGCGCTGTTTGATGTGCCTGATTTAAATGATCATTATCTTCATTCTTATTTATAGCTACAGCCTACCTCTATGCATTCATTAAATCGTTAGGTAAAGTCCTAATTTAATATTACGCAAGACTAGACGGAAATTCGAAAGCTTGTAAACATTTTAATATTTTAAAAATCAAATGTAATTAAAACAGAGATAAGATCAGATTAAATTTTATCTTTCCAGAGAAAGTGTGTTGACTATGAAAAAGTAATCCTTGTTTTGGGGAGGAAAAAAAAGACTGGATATCTTGTAAATCAATTTAAATTGATGTGAAAACTGTTAAGATAATAGTATTTGATTGGACATACTTTTAAAATTGTTTTATTGGAATGTTGATTATGTGATTTTCAAAATTCCATAAAATGAGAAATCTACAATGATTCAACCAAATATGAGGATTTATTAATTCCGAAGTATTATTAAATACGAAAATCTTACATTTTTATGAAGCGTACTTTTCCCATTTTGTAATTAATCGAAAGAAAATCAGCATCTTTTTAAGTAATCTTGAAAATGGAATATGGACGTCAGGTTACAGTTATTCTGTAAATTCATGAGGTTTCACTGTCGACAGCAGCCATCTTGAAAAAATTTTTGCTTGTTGAAAATTTTGGCATCAGTCGACTTTCCGGCTGAAAAAATACTTTCTTAAACATTTCAGGACTGAATAGTAACATATGCTTTATAGAAATAATCCGAGATTTCTTTAATGCTCAATTTTGTACAAAATTCTACACTCTAATACTACGTTGTGAGAAAAAAGTGTGTGAACAACATAGTTTGGTTAAGAAATGCACAGAAAAAAGTTTTGTAATGTGCAAAGCAGAACCTGGAAAATTTATATACTCAGACCTGGAAAACCGGGAAAAACCATGAATTCCAAAAACCCAGATTGCTGGCCACCCTGTGATAGGCACGAAATGATTCTAACACGCCTTCGGGTCGGGTCTCTACCATTTCTCCCATGGATACCTTCTCCGCGGGGACCCAGCTCCTCTATGTGAATACAGCAAAATAAATCTTATCATGGGACATGTTCCTTTGCACAGTGGTTAGATAAGAGAGCCACTGAAGGCACCACCTTGCTAGATCTCTAGCGGAGATACTACGAAATGACGAATCTTCTCTCTACAAGCTTTTAACGAGAGACTAACTTCTACAGCCTTATCTGAGAGAAGATGATAATGCCAATTATTTGGCTTTTAGTCAGAGATTTTAAAGGGTTTTATCTCGCTCTTTTCTGCCAAACCCTCTTTTTATTAGGACACGTTTCTTTTCAGTTTTACTCTTACTTTCCATTTAATTTTCTTGAGCCTGGCACTGCCACTGCTTATACTGGTCTTAAAATATTTAGACATGGGCGCCAATGACCTTAGCTGTAGGAGCTCTCTTAAATTCAATAAATCGACCGACAGAATTGACCAGATCGGTATCCGAAAATGGGAGGAGCACTGTTTTCTCCATCCCTTATTAGAGACGGGAAAAATATTTTTTTTTTTTTTTTTCCAGAAAAGAATTGCCTATATTTCACGCAAAATCACACAAAAATTACTTTTTTCGAAAAATTGATCATGAACTTTTATTATTTTTTATTTATTTATTTATTTTACGTCAAAAGAAAAAAAACAGTTAAAACTGCGTATGACATGCTATGGGGAGAAGTGAATGGTGTGCACATTTTCAGTATAATCTCTAATTGTATAGAAACAGTTATGCGGCAGAAACGATTTGACTTGGGATTTAAACTTTTCTATTGAATTAATCGTTAAATGTCATCTGGCAAAGTGTTGTAAAATAATGTACATGTATTGTATGTGAATTTTTTGTAATGAGCTGTTGATACTGTCACCTGATGAATATGGTTTCTACGTCGAGTGTTATAGTAATAGACATCGGCATTTTCTGAAAATATATTCCTGCCCTTAAGCAAGTCATTTTTGACAAAAAAATACGGATTCGTAAATAAACAGACAAGGTAATGGTAAAATTCCTAGATTAATGAAGAGAGGCTTACAAGAATCACGTGGGTGGGATTTGGTTATTATTCGTACAATTCTTTTTTGTAATCTAAAAATTTGGGAGCTATAAGATGTATTTCCCCAGAATATTATGCCATATCTCAAGCGGGAATGAACATTCGCAAAATATGCCCAACGAGCCGTATGAAGGCTGACTGAATTTGCTAGAAATCTGAACGCATAGCATAATGAAATTAATTTTCTGTTCAATTCATTTAAATGGACATCCATTTAAGGTTTGACTGAATTGAGAGACCTAAAAATTTTGTTCCCTTAACATCATTCATTTTCAATGGAGAACTTATTTAAGGATTACTTAAGGAACTGATTTCATCAAGGGAAAAAGCTCCATCTTCAATACTATAGTTGTAGGAAGATGCCCAAAAAATGTGCTTTTTCAACTTTCAAAAAATCATGATTTCAACGAACATAGATCAACACCATTCTTTTAAGCTTTTTTAAAGCTCTCTGAAGAGAAAGTTTAATCAAAAAATTTGGTCCTGTTTTTGAGAAAATTGTGAAAATGGTTTTTGAGGCTTCATATGAAGTACCCCTAAAAAAACAAAATATTTGTTTGAAACTCCCAAAGCAATGAGTTCATATAGATCGATTGGGGAAGATCAATTTTGAAGAAAATCGGCCAAACTGTTTAGCAGCTAGCGAGGGAGGTGCTAGCGTGAAAAGAAGAAAATATATATTGGGCCTAGAGGTTATAAATAATGGTAGTGAGGAAGCTGCGAGGCCCGCATGGGTCTCTGTGGTTGTGTAGTTAAGTTCAATATAATTCATATCAACGTTTACTTCAGACAAAAGGTCTTGCCCAACGTTGCAGCCAGGGATTTTTCAGGTTTGGGACTATGTGCAATGTCCAGCTGACTTGACATTTTCTCATAAAGATTTTATCATTTGTACGGAATTTCAAATATATTTTTATTTGTTAATTTTTAGATATTTATAATGAATTCAATTGATTTATTAAATGAATTTCTTAGCGTTTTCTTTCGTACAATGGAAAATTAGTAAAAACTACACACATTCTGGAATGCCTCATCTGCTTCTGGGAAGGAATGAAGCTTGATAAGGAACGTCACTACTGCTGTCAGTTCTACAGAGCAAACTTTTAATGGAGTGATATGATGATCAGATATCAACCTTATTTTTGTTCTGCAAGTGAAATGAAATTAAACACTGTAGTATCCAAATTCTTCAACTTATCTCCATTTGTTATTTCTAACGAATATGCTTTTCATTGTTTCAGAGTACGATTGGTCTTCAGGTCAATTTTCCACATGGACCGAGTCTGTATGGCAAGAATTAAGTGTGAGAGTGTTTCTTAAACCATCACGTGCCCATGAAATCAAAATATTTTCAATTGGAGCTGTTGTTTTTGGTTTATCCTTCATAATTGTATATTTTTTAAATGCACGCTCTCATATACTTTTTGGAAACACGTAAGTATATGCTTACTGGAGTTGCTCATGATAGTGGATGTTTCATATTTGTGAACTCCTCAACAAATTATCCTTTTATTTAACCCTTTTAAACCCATTTTTGAATTAAATCAAGACATTTTAAATTGTTCTTAGGATTTGCATTTTGGAGTGGAAAGGACTGAAAGGGTGGGTGAAGAATTTTGAAAGTCCACGTAAATTTAATAATTTAACTTAGTTTTGCAGATTTATAATTTTATTTTTGATGGAAAACAGTCAGCATGAAGAGATGTATTACATTTCATGCACTTCATCCTAGAATTTTTCCTGTATTTCACGAGATTGTCACTCTCCTTTGGAAATGAAATGACCTTCATTATCATATCATGTTTGATTTGTTACTCTTTTTACACTTCTGACTAAACGAGGTAATTTTCCACGAGTCAGACGCTATGAGTATTTTTGAAGGCATGCAAGAGCAATTGTTCGTGTAAACTCAAGCTGATCCATTTGCACTTTCGAGCCCTTCCTGCACAATTTCTAGAGATGCCATGCATTTTGAATTGACGCATTCAAAGAAAAAGTGAACAACGGCCAGTACCGTTTTTCGTATCTTACATTTACTCTCATTTTTTTCACATTCTGATCTAAACGATCAACACCTCCCATGTTTACATTAAAATAAATTACACCAACAGACTAGTCAATCATTATACTCCTTGTGTGCGTAGCGCTGTACCTTTTAGCTTTCCCAACAGGTGCAGCACCCCTCTGTGTTGAAGCAACATTTACAAGATTACCATTGTACCTTACAAGAGTTACTTTTGATGATGTATCTGTGGCAAATACAATCCTCTTTCTCTTTTTGGGACATCTTGAGGATCCATTATTGGTGTATTTTCAGTTCTGTTTGTGTGTATTGCACCTGTATCCTTCCATCCTCGCTCTTTAAGTTTCTCCAACAAATTAATGGAGGTAAAGAAGTTATCAAAGTAAGATTTATACTTATTTTCTGGAAGATTGTGTTAGAGATAAAACCGCAGATCCTCCTCCTCCTCCAACATCATGGTACCTATTGCCAGAGCTGCTCCCTGGTACAAATTTGCCTGAATAAGGTAACTTAATCGGGTACACAAACACCATGGTTTATGACCAAGATGGATCGGTTTCCATTAATGTGCTGTTTTGCTCTTGACGGCTGTAGTACAGAATCATGGACTTCTCTACACACAGATTTATGCCACCTGGAAAGTACTGCAACCATTTCTTTGTTCAACATCTTTCAAAGAAGTGTAATCTTTGTGAACCGATACGATTTATTTAAATTTTCATTATCACACATGTGTAGATATTTCATTTTAATGAATCTATTTCTAGAAATTGCAAAAGATTGCTTAATTATAACTGTCTGGGCTCTGTTCCCAGTACATTCTCATTCTGTGTACTTGAGAATAGCCATTAACAACTACCTTGATTTCATCTTGTTGAAGATTAAGATTGCTTTCCCCTCTCTGAAGAACATATAAGTTGGAAAAATCACAAATCATTTGAATTATATCATTACTGTAAAATAACTCAAAAACCTTTACAGGATCCTCATTAAAATTCAAAATCCAAAATCCAATCGGGAATTTCGCATTATGTGGCCATAGTTTCCTCTTTATCTTCATTTACCGAATTTCTTACTTTTCTTTTCATCTCAGATTTTCTGAGTCTTCAAAATTTTCATCTTCTCCACTTTCTTCAGAAATATCGCCTTCGGGTGGTAAAATAACGTAATTACCTTCCAAACATAGTTTTCATCCGCCAGAACTGCGATCTCGTTTCCAGTCAATCTAAGAAAGAAATTTTATACCCGGTCATTCAGTCCCGCTGTTCCCATACAGGAACATTCTAATTTGCATGTTTATAACTTTGAAAATTGAACATTTACAACAATCATAATTTAAAGAAATGTAAAATGCTCTGTTTAGATACCAACAGGTACAGAATCATTTTCAAACACAATGAAAAACTTGTAAAACACGTACCTTTACGCTGAAGCCATTGCAACAAGCACGCGTCACTGCTTTCTTGCTAACTGCATCCGGAATGAAATAACCGAGAAATATAATCTCTCCGAGATAAAACAGATACTATGCTGTAGTTTCGTAACACAATACAAATGAGTTAATTATTTCTTATATTTAGTACATTGAAAACTTCTGTTCCCATATGGGAACAGCGGGTCTAATGGTTTAACAAAACTGACTTGGAATTATTGGACAGAATCGCATTTGCACCCAATACCGTAATATTGTGTCCAACATGTTAATCTTAAGGCTAAATGTACGGAAAAATATTGTAGAAAAAATCAGTAGATCGCAGCACTAGCACTGGGAACTGGGACCACTCACTGGGATTTCTTTCTTTTTCTTTTTCCTTTCGTCCTGCGGTTTTTTTTTGACTGGTACGATATTACATACAATGAATTTATTTCGCCATCCTCAGGCAAATGTGGGTCTCTGTAACACCCTTCACAATTTTTAAAATTTAATATTTGTATAACTTGACTAAGGGAAGTTTGCATTTATTGTTTAGAAGTGGAGGGCGTGTTTGTGGGGGAATTGTGGCAAACGATTTTTGAACATGTGGACCGATTTTTGATCTGTAAACGGCATTGGATGCCTTTTTAAAATAGAATTATATGCTACAAAGCTATTTTTTCAAAAAAAACATATTTTTAATTTCGCTCATAGTTCCGAGATGAAATAAAAAAAAAAGTGGGCTTATAGCGTGATGACGACGTGCTTCCTGAATCCAATGCCGTGTCAATCATACAAATTGGATGAATAGGAGCATCTTAAAGTGAAATTTGGAAAAACACCTCACCCCTTCCCCCTTCCTCAATGGGGCTACAGCCGGCTCCGGCAGCCTGCAGCGCCAGAGGAGGCCAAACTTTCAGGCAGGCAAGCCGGGCAGTTGGTTTATGCTTTCGTCCCTTTCCATCTCAATATATTTTCTCCCAACAAAAAATATAGTGATGCTATAACTGGCAAACTGTCTCGTCACATCTGTAATAGTACTTAAAAACTATTTATCTTGTCCACATATTTACGCTTTCCTTCGAATACCATCATAAAATTGAGGCATTGCTCAAAATATAGATTCCGATTTGGAAACAGATTTCAAAAAGAAAATTGAACTAATAGTGTACTATCACCAATATTCTATCTCCTCATATCTTATTTTAGATATATTTTACTTTTAAGATCTTCCGTTATCATTCCACAACCGGAAAGAACGAGCAAAGATGACGCACGAGCTCGTTTATTGTACTACTCGATTTTTTATCTCAAAACAGCGTTTGTCTCCTTGATAGAATTCACCGGGTGAATCTGTTTTCCCAAGTAAAATAGCCAAAGCTAATTTTAAAACCGTTTTCATACTTTCGGACATATTTGAAAAAGTAAAATAGCGCACAGGCGAGAGGCCTTCAGAACCCAACGTCATATCATACACTGATATCGTATAGATAGACCTTCTACAGTCCAATGTAGGAAACAATATCTTCAGTAACGTCAAAATTCTCTTTCGCGAAACTCCTCGATGATCTCATGACTTGAGTCCGGATTCTAATGACTACACGTTTTGTCACATTGTTTGTTTACACATTGTGTTGTTCTGAAATTTGTGATCTCAGTGAATTGTTGCAGTCTTAACAAAATACCTAATTTTTTCGTTATATATTTTGTACTGTATTACGTCTTTTACACATTTTGCTAATTTTTCAAATTTTTACAAATTTACTATTATTCCTGAAATTATTTCCGAAAATATATTTGACTAATTTTGAAAATAGTTTATTTAATTTGTTGTTATTTTTTTACCATTGAAGAAATACGACCATTAATAAGTAGTAGGATATGGATCACGGGATCGGTCAATTAATGAAACACAGTTTGCCAACGTTTCGGAATATTTAATTCCTTCATCAGGGCTACAAAAACACAATCACATGGAATAAAGACAACTTGTCTGAACAACAACATTAGAAATCACACAAAATATGCCATGAATCAACATACATGAAGAAAAATAAATAAATAAATGAATTATATACTGTGTGTGTATATATAGAGATAGTGGAGTGTGAGTGAGGAGTGTGAGAGTGTGTGTGAGTGAGTGTGAGAGTGTGTGTGAGTGAGTGTGAGAGTGTGTGTGAGTGAGTGTGAGAGTGTGTGTGAGTGAGTGTGTGAGTGAGTGTGAGAGTGTGTGTGAGTGTGTGTGAGTGAGTGTGAGAGTGTGTGTGAGTGAGTGAGGTGTGTGAGTGAGAGTGAGGTGTGAGTGAGTGGGTGGAGTGAGTGTGTGAGTGTGTGGAGTGTGTGGTGAGTGGGAGGTGTGAGTGGTGTGAGAGTGTGTAGTGGTGTTGGAGGTGGTGTGTGTGTGTGGGTGTGAGTGTGTGTGTGTGCAGGTGTGTGTGGTGATGTGTGTGGTGCTGGAGAGTGTGTGTAGTGTTGAAGATGTGTGTGATGTGTAGCGGGGGTGTGTGTGTGTGTGCGAGTGTGTGTGTGGCGGGGTGTGTGTGTGTGTGTGTGGCGCGCGGTGTGTGTGCGGGGTGTGTGTGTGTGGGGCGCGGGTGTGCGCGCGGGTGTGTTGGCGGAGTGTGTGTGCTGGAGGTGTGGTGCGCGGGTGTGTGTGTTGCGAGTGTGGTGTGTGTGTGCGAGGTGTGTGTGTGTTGTGGGTGTGTGTGTGTGTGTGCGTGCGAGTGTGTGTGAGTGCAACTGTGTGTGAGAGTGAGCCAAGATAATATAAACAGTATTATAAAATACAGTACTATATATGTATACAAAACAAATTGTTTTGTTGTTTTGTATAAAAATTATAAGTTTAAAAGGATCTCTTGTGTAGTAGATATGTTTGATTTTGAGATAATTTTACTCAATAGACTTAAACTTTTGAGACAATTGTAGTGTTTATAAACTATACTAGTAATTACACTAATTGATATGTAGAATAACGATTTCTGTGTCCCATTATTTTAGCAGCTGATGATGTAACAAAACTAGTTACTAAATGTTGTGCAATTGCTGAAATAAATGATTGTTATAAAAAACTTTGGATACTTTTATTTGCAAACATTTATTGACAATCAAGAAGATATATTGTTTATTTTACTTTTTACCTTTTCTTTTCTTTTTTTGACATACAATTCTTTTAGTTTCTTTTTGAGTAGCCTTTTAGATGTGATTTCTATCAATTCATCTGGCAGAGAGTTTAGCAATTTTAAAATGGCTGTACTTAACATTCTGTCTTCAAATTCATTGAACGTCTTGAGTAATGTGGAGTATTTGTTATGAGTTACATAGTTACGCTCACTAGTGTTTCTGTATTTTTGATTATAGAAATATCTATGTAGAATTTGGAATTCATACATTTTTTTTTTTACTGTCATGATTCCATGCCAAGCTGCACTTTCTTCCAGTCTTTTTCTGTTATGTTTAATTTTTCATTTAGGCTCCTATTGTGTAGATTTTGTTTTATGTCTAAGTGGGTTTTTGATGCAGCTCCCCAAACACAAATTCCATATCTTATGCGAGACTCAATCAGTGCAAAATATATTCATTTTAGACTGGGTAGGTCACAGAATACCTTATTCTCATAAATTTCCAAGTGCATATTCTGACTTCTTTTACTTCATTCTAAAATATGCTCCCTCCTACTCAGATTCCGATCAAAAATCACACCTAGGTTCTTAAGTTTACTAACTGAATTGATTTTAGATATGCAATAATAATAATAATAATAATAATAATAATAGGAGCAAGAAAAAACAGATGAAGCAAAAAGATTTAACCTTCACACCCTCTAGATATGTCATTTTATTTTTTTGTAATTAGCAAACATATATGATCTCTTCAAAATCTGGGGGATATGATTCATTGTAAAGATAAATTTCTTTTTTTTTTTTTTTTTTTTTTGTTTGGGCAAAGACTGCTCATAGAATGATTTGTGGCCTCGCTGGATTGTTATCTTAGAGTCCTGATGTAGTAAGACTGACTGTTTTGTATACGTACTTCTTTATACCATTTGGGTAAATTAATTTTGTTTTTTTTTTATTTCAGATTAGGGACAGGTGCCTGCTAGGGACGCGATGCAAATCAAATATCCTTGACAACATTCCATTGCGATGAGCGCAGTTCACAAGTTTCGCAACTGTGAATAAGTCACTGATTGAGTAGTGTAATTAAAGGATACTTGATTTGCGTTCTCGGAATGATTAGAAATCCTGAGACATGAGACAGCCTCTCATCCTTATGAGTGATGAGTAAGTACATTTATAAGTGGTTTGATATCTTTTGTGTAAATGTTGCAAAACTAAGTGTGTGTGTGTTTGACTTGCTAAGAAAGTGTAGTTAGTAAAGGCTGATTTCTTGTAATTTTGAAGGTTCTTTTAAAAAAAAAATTTATGCAATGTCGCAATCTATAATCAGTGTGACTATGCGCAAGAGCAAGTTTCTTAAGTATGTGCCATTGCTTGACTTGAAAGATGTCCAGTATTAGGGAATTTGTGACATTATGTAACATGTAGAGGAAATGTAAGTATTGATTGCTCTCTTGAAATATGCTCAATACTTGCAGTTGCTCAGCGTTGGTGAATATTTTTAAACAAATTTTCTTATACCTTGTCTATGGATGATTGTAGTTTGGATAAATGTATTCTTCAAAAAATGAGATTCATATAAATTCAGGCAGTTATGATTATACTAAGAAGATAACCAACAAACATTTCATTACATATTTTTGTACAAAGCTATGAATATATAATGGGCTTTGCCACAGTGGTTAAATTTGTGGTAAAAATGTTTGGTAAAGTGGTAAAAGTATTTGTATATTTTGTAAAGTTAAGAATTGCACATTTAATTCTGTACATTAAATTTTGAAATTCCGCATTAATGGAGCCCTTGTGGTTGAGCTCATTGGTCAGCGTGCTCGCTTTCCATGACGTGACCCCAGGTTCGATTCCTGGTCGGGCAAGATTATAATGTGTGTTTTCCTTGCTATGTCCCAGTATATGTTGCTATGTGACGATGAGAAAACTCACTTCTTGGGTTGAGAAGACTAAAATATGGAGTGGGGATGTCTTCGTGCTAACCACATGTACCTCCTTAACCCATAGCCAAGAGGTCAGGACATTGCTGGTAGTCCATGGCCCGTACGCGGACTGTCACGCTGAGAACAGACAGACAGTCATTAAAGGTAGACAGAAATGATAGCTAAAAAGAGGCACTTATTAATACTCACTTTGCTAACAAGTTTTTGAGGGAATTTGTTGTGACAAAAGACATTGCGTTTGTGTGTTGTAACAGTGGAAATTTGTAAACAACCCTGAAACACTTTGAAAGATATACTAGTCAAATGCCAGCATTATTTTGTTATTACGGTGGTATGATTTTTGTATAATTTGGTTCAAGATTAAAGACTTGTTATTGTCTGTGGTTTTGTTGATGCTCTACCTTAGCATTGTATTAATTTGTAAACCATTAAATAGAACATTCCATTTTCTTGTCAATTTGCTTTCTTGATATTCATGTCCCTTGTCTTTCAAGGAATATTCTTCGACAAGTAGAGATAATTCTGGATGATAATGGAGTAAAATTTGTATACATGTAAAATTTTGTAACAGACTGACATCAGGTGCTCTCGTTATTCAATGTAAATTGCAATTTATACTGTATTTAATTTATGAATTTCTTGTGAAGATTCAGTTTGCTTACTAGCTTTCTAATAAATGAAAATGTAACAAAATCTATGCAAAAAATGTAATATTTTTTTATTTGTTCTCTTATAAAAAGAGGAGGTTTTTGTGGAAGCTTGTGTAATATCATTTGTTATGAACTTAAATTCAATTCTTATTAATTATATATGTGTGTGTTATGTATTATTTTCAATTTGTAATATACTAGTGTGGAAATTAGAGCATTTCAAGACATGGTTTTGAATTATGCTCTTTGGGGTCAAGAAGTGGCCAGTCACCTTACTTCAATTTTGTAAAAATGAAATGGTAGTGGATATTGCCCTGTAAAGGAAACACTGCATTCTAGGAATGGTTGACAATGTATCATATCATACTGCAACCTTTGTCGTGACAAGTGCATTTGCAAATAAATTGTGCATGCTTTTAAAATCCCATTTTAACCCTGAAGGAGATTATAGTTCGACGACTGAAATGTTGTCAACCATGACTACAAGGCGGCATCTTATGAACAGTTACTATATACTGACTCCAGCCACAGAAGCCTTCATTGTCATAATAGAGTTAAATTTCATGAAAGCTGTTAGGGGTCAGTCATAAATTTCATACTACAAATTTGAATGATTTTGGACGTTCCTTTCATATTCCTTCATCCAAGTTTCCTTCCATATTTTGTAACATTGTTATTTTCCACAAAAATATTAACTTGACAACATGTGTTTCATTGATACCCTTCTCTCTACCATCTTACAATCAAATGATCATAAAATACATGCAGACTTCAAGAGAAAAGACAATACTGCAAGATTTTATCAATTTCACATTGATCGAATGAGTCAAAAAAAAGAGTAAAGAATGGATAAAATATTTATTTTCAATGTGAAAATATTAATTTAAATGAAGAACTAGATCCTAGTTAACCCGCTTCAAAATGCTCTGGTATGTATGTATGTATGTATGTATGTATGTGTGTGGGGGGGGGTCAAAAAGCATAGTGGTGGGTGACTTACTATGCACTGCAAAACCACATGTACCTATGGAGGTTAATAACCACTGTTTCCTCACGTAATATTCATGTTCCATTACATGCAATTGAAAAGAAAAGGAGGGGGGGGAAGAAATTAAACTTGGGGACTGTCCATAAATTTCATAAAGCAAATTTGGAGTATTTTGAATACCCCTTTTCCTCCAGTAACATGCGCTCCCTGTAATGCTGTGATAGGACACCCTCAACTCCCCATTTACAATAAGTAAAAGTGAGAATTAGTTGATGCTGCGAGCACCTAACAAATAAGATCAGACACAATATTTGAGTGAAGAAAGGATGATAATTTCTGACAAGCCATGCACATGTCATCGTGGATGAAGCTTGGGATAGAGACTATTGTGCCAATTTAATTGGATTCTAGAATATACTACAGATCAATATTAAATATTTACCCTGGATATTCCTTGATGAAACTGACTCATTTGAAATTCTTCGTAATCTAGCAGATCACGAATCAATAGACCATTTTGAAAAAATATATCCACATATTGGGTGGTGTGAATAAAAGGAAGTAAATGCTTATGCTAGAAGATATTACAGTAAATACTTATGCTTCATTGAATAAAGTATTAGCTTTTACTTGCAGCAAGTACTAGTATTTTCCAACGTTTACTTAAAATGGTGTGAATAAAAGTGCTTTTGCTTAATTTCATTAGTAAATACTGCGTATTAAGCACCATGGTAATCCAGGGTGGCCAGCGAACCTGGAATCCTTGAAAACCGGGGGAAAAAACGGGAATTTGAAAGAGCCTGGAAGAACCGGGAAAAACCTGGAATTTGATTTGAAAACCGGGATTTTTTCATTGTTCTCTCTCTCTCTCTCTCTCTCTCTCTCTCTCTCTCTCTCTCTCTCCTCTCTCTCTCTCCTCTCTCTCTCTCCTCTCTCTCTCTCCTCTCTCTCTCTCATTTTCCCCAACATTGAGCACAAATTCACATACTTCATCGTGTTCAGTAATGTGCAGAATTCAACTCGGTACATGATAACGGCGAGTGCTTAAATCGAAGTATATATGAGAAGTGTCGCATGTTTGCTGGAGGATCGCGAAGTTCTTGACGCACGCATAAAACTACTCCAAATTCCGCCCCTTGTGTATGTGCAACATTGATAGGGTACCTAGCACCCCAAAGCACCTATATGGTTTGCATGTGCATGGACGAGAGATTTGCGGAACACGTCTCACTGGGAACTGAATCGCTGAGTTTCGATTGGTGTCAGGCGTTTTTTTTATGGCATGGGCTGTACCACATTGCTATTTTTCCCATCGAAACGACCATGTTATCTCGTCCCTGATATTCAAAGGGAATTTTAACTTCTTTTATAGAAGAGTGCAGTCAAAGCTATCTTTGCTCATAGCTTACCTACAAGGCGATTAAGAGGCACAGTGCCCGAATTGACAGGAGCACGAAGAAAATGAACATGCGGTGATCTTGACCGGGTTACGCGCCAGGAAACATGAGTAGAGCCTATTTCTTTCGCTGCATTGTTCAAGGCAGCGCAGGTAGTAATATGAAATTAAAGTTAAAATTTGCTACAAATTTATGGTACTCAATGTTTTCAATTTTTCTTTCATTTAAAGTTTTAGAAATACTGCCAATTTAATTCAAACGAAGCGCCTGTGGTGCATGCCAACGTTCGTTTTGATAGCCAGGAACAGTAGTAATTTCAAACTTTTACAAATAAAACCTACCATAATTAGCGATCAAAATTTCTTGAAGTAAAGAAGTAATTTGTTAGTTTGAAGTTAATTGTATGACCTTCCATCAATCTACTTTCTTTTATAAGAATAACAATAGTTTCCAAAAACCTCATTTTCTTTACGAAGCCCAGGAAATTCGAAACGCGCAACTATTTGAAGCCAAATTACACAAAAAAATACTCGTATTTTTGAAAAATTCATCATGACCTTCTCTGAAAATCTGTTTCTGATGAACATATTTCATTAAAATAATTGTATCTTCACAATTGAAGTTATAAGAAGAGCCAGAAAAGGTTTAATTTTTTTTTCATTTTTCGAAAAATGGAGCATATCAATAAACACGGGACTTGCATCATTCTCTCAAGCGTCCTTTACACTATTTAAGACCAAAATTTAATTAAACAAATTTTACCGTTTTTCAGAAAAATTGTTTAAAATGTCAATGTGTGGCACAAGATTTCGCATAAAATACTCATATTTTCGAAAAATAACGCGACAAAGTAAAATTCATCATAATTGTAAGTGTAGAAAGACTGCCAAAAAATTTGACATTTTTCAATTTTCAATAAATCAACAGTTTCAACGAACATGAGCTCTGCATTCTTCGACTTTCTATACGCTATCCGAGGTGAAAATTAAATAAAAATTGTTTATGCCATTTTTGAGAAAAAATTGTTTAAGAAAATAAAAAAATTGCCAATATTTACACAAAATTACGCGAAAACTACTCAAATTTTCGAAAGATTGTACCTGATCTTATTTCAAAATCTAGCTTTAAGGAACAGATTACATTAAAGGAAAAATCTTTATCTTCATAATTGTAATTGTTGGATGACGCCGAAAAAATGTTAATTTTTGCAATTTTCGAAAAACCATAGTCTTCAACGAATATGAGATTACACCATTCTCACAAACTGTCTTCACACTATTCAAAAACAAAATTTAATTAAAAACGGAGCCATTTCTTTGAAAATTTTGAAAATATCCCAAGGGGTTTAAGTACCCCCCCCCAATTAAAAGAACGGTTTCAAATCTAAGGGGCCACGACATCGCCAGATCGATTACGGAATGCAAAATTTGAAGAAATCGGCTGAACGGTTTAGCCGCTAGCGTTATTCACTAGACGGACGGACGTTTTGCCGTCAACCGAGTTTCCGATATCAAGGACCCACAAAACATTGATTCTACACCACGTGTTAGATTTTTTTCCTAAATTTAGCAACTAGATTTATCCACTTTTTCGTTTCCAAGGCCCGGCAATAATAGTTTTTCGACCGAAAATTCGCCGCTTACATAACCTTCTGTTTAGTAGTGCTTAAGCGGTAGAAAGTAAAAACGTGTTGTAATGTGCAAAAAAGAACCTGGAAAATTTGTATTCTCAGATCTGGAAAACCGGAAAAAAACATTGAATTCCAAAAAGCCAGATCGCTGGTCACCCTGTAATCGCACTTAAGTGGGTTTCTTCTGTGAGTTACGCGAGTGTGGATGTGTTCGAAACACCAGAACACGTATATTCATGCTCGAGTATGCATATGAAGACATAATTATATGATAACCATAACGGCGTTTTTGAATTGGCGAGCACCGAAAAATTACCGCCCTCACGTTATTACATTTGCAATTGATTACCGGGAATTATTTAGATTTGATAATGAAAATGTGGAGTAGCTAGCAAGCCACTTCCTTGTCGAATCTACGACAAGAGGAGGTGCTCAGACGAACGTGCAAAGATTGGAATTTTTTCTGCGTTTCTTGATCCAGGTTTTCAAACTGGAATAGGAAACGACATTGGTGTTCATCGTTCCACAGTATCAAAACTGTTCAAAATGTTAACCAAAAAATAAAGCTCCAATTTCAGAATTATATTTAATTATTCATTTATAATTATTGGCGGCGGCGATGGTGTAGCGGTTAAACTTGCTATCGGACTGCTATACCCAAGTTTGCGGGTTCAAACCCGATCGAAGCCGTGGAATTTTAAGGGCGAAAAAATCCTTCGGGGGGGGGGGAGGAAAGCTAAATTCAAATCGCCTGTTTCGTCGCCCAAGAAGTACCTTCTTTCTCCCATGATTGGTGAAAGGAGTGTAACGAAATTTGCGTGGTCAGACGGAAGAGCAGGCCTCATGGCCTGAGTCTCGCCACGTAAAATAAGGCAAATTCAATTCAATATGCCTGTAACAAGTAATGTACTCCAGCTTCCGGGTGAATGACCCCCATCTCGATCGGGTTTTTGTCCAGTTTCCCTGATCCATTCAGCAAAAATCCAGAGAACTTGTTCGTGGCGTATAGTAAAGTTGCTAGCCTTTCACCACTGAGGTCCGGGTTCGATTCCCATTGAATATCATGTGATATTTGTTCCAACAAAACGAGTTTGGCTGCTTCACAAGTGCTAGTCCAACCCCTGGGAAGTGTCCTAAACCCTACCCCTATTCTTATTCCCAATTCTGGCCGCTGTGTAGTGACGTAGGAGCGCGTAGTTGGAGGCGCGTACGCGAAGATGCTACCTGACGGTCCTCTTGACAACTGTCACGTGACGTGACGTAAGACAAATAAAGTGGATAATAGAGGATTACTCCAAAAATGCGCAAAAAGATAATGGTGGATTACTCCCCAGCGCAAAAAGCGCTCAACACCTTCCAAGGGGCTTGGAGACGCGTTGCGTCAACTTGGACGCAACAAATAAAAAAAAGCTGAGATGGCCCCTTGATTTGCTTCTGGACATAAATGGTTTTATGTTTCGGTCGTATATGTTTTTTATGTTCTCCACATATACACGAATAAATTTAGTTTAAAGGGAACGCTCACTTTTTAGAGAATTATTTTTAAAATGTTTCTCAAAGTAATATAAATGATTCTTGTGTGGTGAGCGATAAAATTCCTGCGCACCGATGGGAAGCAAATCCGATCACGTCAAGGCACAACCATGGTGGAAATAACATGTGGAAATGTTATTTCCACCATGGGCACAACAATCGAGGAAGCCTAGACTAAGGTGAGGTGCACCGTAAACCCCGAATCTGCCGAGATTGTAAACCGTGAAAACAGGAAATTACGTTTTCTTCGGTAGTTGACAGAAATGCTCGATATATACACAGAGCACTTATTGTATTATTTGTCTACGGTGCACTATACGTACTATTGTCGTGGTGTTGTAGAGGGGTTTATGTTAGCTGCTGCAGTTTGGAATCATGGTTTTTTTATTTTTACTGCAGTTTAGTTTCTTTAAACAGCTAGAAAATGATGTACAAGTGTTGTATATCGAACTGCAGGGGAGATTATGACCGCCAAAACGAAGTACATGTGTTTCTTTCCACTGGATGAAACTTAAAAATACTTTGCTTAGAGTTATCGAGAGATATATCATCCCATCGAAGATTAGCTTGATATTTTTATTATTACATGCCTCTGAAATTCAATTGGGGTTGAGGATTTGTAGATCAGTAAATCACTAGTAAAACTTTTTTTATCTCGGGTTTAGGGTGGCACGGTTCCTTTAATGATTCATTATTTCTCGCGATTTCTATGTTTATAGTTGCGCGGTTCACTATAACAACTGAATTGTTTATGTTCAATGTTACATGAGAAGAAGTTACCTGATAATTTGTTGACGTGGAATTGTGTGTATTTTCGCATTTCAAGTCTTCTTCAAATAGGTTTGTGTATCTACTGAGATGGAAGATATGAATTTTCTTAAGGCTAAATGCACCGAAAAATACTTATAGGAAAAATCAATAGATCGCAGCACTATCACACGGAATTTACTAGATCTTTTTTTTTATTTATTTATTTTACGTCAAAAAAAACAGTTGAAACTGCGTATGACGTGCTATGGGGAAAAGTGAATTGTGTGCACATTTTCAAAATTCTGTGATCCCTACACTAAGTCTGATACTACTTAAATTTTGAATTTTTGAAAGGGAGGAAAAAAAACAAAAACTCCCATGTAAAAACTATTTTCAAATAAATAAGCATAAATTTTGTTTTAAAAGGAGAAAAAAACAAAAAAACTCCCAAGGATAATAAGCAATAAATTTTGGCTCTTATTACTTCCTGCCGCGACGACATGGAAACGATAATTTGAATAATTGTATTTCCCACTGAATTCTAGAAGACGTGCACAGAAAATGAAGTTACATTTATGTCCAGAAGCAAAACAAGGGGCCATCTCAGCATTTGCTCAATGGATCAGGGAAACTGGACGAAAAACCTGATCGAGATGGGGGTCATTGACCCGGAAGCTGTAGTACAATTGTTGTTACAGGTTGTTTATACTCATTTATACAGTTCAAATGGTAAATAATGCATTATGTATCATTGTTAAAATTAATGTTACTTTTCTTGTGATGCTTTAGTATAGTCTCTAATTGTATAGAAACAGTTATGCAGCAGAAACGATTTCACTTGGGATTTAAACTTTTCTATTGAATTTAATCGTTTAATGTCATCTGGCAAAGTGTTGTAAAATAATGTACATGTATTGTATGTGAATTTTTTGTAATGAGCTGTTGATACTGTCACCTGATGAATATGATTTCTACGTCGAGTGTTATAGAAATAGACTTCGGCATTTTCTGAAAATATATTCCCGCCCTTAAGCAAGTCGTTTTTTACAAAAACCACTGATTCGTAAATAAGAAGACACGGTAATGGTAGAATTCCTAGATTAATGAAGAGAGGCTTACATGAATCACGTGGGTGGGATTTGGTTATTATTCGTACAATTCGTTTTTGTAATCTAAAAGTCTGGAGCTATAAGATGTATTTCCCAGAATATTATGCCATATCTCAGGCGGGAATGAACATTGCGAAATATACACAACGAGCAGTATGAAGGCTGACTGAATTTGCAAGAATTCTGAATGCGTAGCATAATGAACTTAATTTTGTGTTCAATTCATTTAAATGGACGTTCCATTTAAGGTTTGACTGAATTGAGAGACCTAAAAATTTTGTTGCCTTAACATCAGTCAATGGTACACTGTTCATTTTCAATGGGGCACAGAATTTTTTATTTGAAATGGAAAACTGCATTAAAACCGTTTTCTTTCGTTTACGTAAAGTAGGAACAGAATAGGGCCTAAAATCGATCCTTGAGGAACTCCACATGCAAAATGATATTGTACTATTTACTGTTTCTTTATTGCAAAGGATGTTCGTATCATCCGCAAAGAGAACCGTTCTTCCGTTTCGAATCGTCGAGGGCATATCGTTTACGTAAAGTAGGAACAGAATAGGGCCTAAAATCGATCCTTGAGGAACTCCACATGCAACGGGCAAAGAGTCGGAAAGGTGCGTACGTAATGTTCCATCATTCCAGTAAGGTATTTCAACTCTCTGAGATCGTTGTTTAAGGTACGAACATAACCAATCTAGAGCAATACCACGAATTCCATATGAAGGTAATTTGGAAAGTAAAATGTCATGATCAATGACGTCAAAAGCTTTTGAAAGATCTAAAAATAATCCAATAGGTGCCTCGTTTTGATCCAATGATGAGGCGACATCTTTAAGAAAAGAAAATATAGCTGTTTCCGTTGATTTTGATTTTCTAAATCCATGTTGGCAATCTGAAAGCGCGTCGTGTTTAGTGAGAAAGGTTTCCATTCGTATGTAAAAAAGTCTCTCTAATATTTTTGAAAAGACTGATAGAAGAGAAATGGGCCGATAATTTTGAATTTCATTTTTGTTGCCTTTTTCAAAAGCGGCTTAATTTTAGCTGTTTTGAAAATATCTGGAAACGTTCCAGTGCATAAAGATGCATTAAATATGTGAGTTAACGGGTGTATAATGGCATACGCACAAGTCTTTAACAAAGAATCCGGGAATTCATCTAAACCGGACGAATATTTATTTTTTAGTTTACCGATTATTTTGAGAATTTCATAGGAAGAAGTTTCGGAAACGAACATTGTGTCTACAATTTTGGGTGAACTGCCTGTTTTTGAATTTTGTGCCTGAAGACCCTTAGTGAGATCGTCAGCAATTCTCGAAAAGTATTGGTTAAAGAGACTAGCCACTGTTGCGTTTAATAATTGTGTTCGATAACGTCTTAACAAATTGTCCGATTTTCGATCTGCAAACGGCATTGGACTCCTTTTTAAAATAAAATTCACGCTACGATGCCGTTTTTTCAAAAATTTCCAAAAAATTTTGAAAACGTTTTCTCAGAGTTCCGGGAAGAAATTAAAAAATGTGGGCTTATAGCGCGATGGCGACGTGCTTCCTGAATCCAACGCCGTGTCAATCGTGCAAATCGGATGAATAGGAGCGGCGTAAAGTGAAAGTTCGGAAAAATTACCTGATCCCCCTCCCCCTTTTTCCCTGCGTCACCCGACCCGCCTGGGCCCTCCATCGACGCGGCCGAACGCACAGAACCCGGCGGCCTGCGGCACGGGAGGCCGAACTTTCAGACAGGCAAGCTGGGCAGTCAGTCCCTTTCAGTCTCAATATATATTTCTTCACGTGTCATACTAGTGATGCTGTAACACAGCCAAACGGTCTCGTATCATCTGTAATAGTCGTATAAAACTATATATCTTGTTCACATATTTCCGTCTTCGAATACCATCAAACAATTATTTGAGGCACTACTCAAAATATCAATTCCGATTTGGAAACTGATTTCAAAAAGAAAATTGAACTAATTGTGTAGATATCACCAATATTCCATGTCCTAACATCTTATTTTACATACATTTTACTTCTAAGCTCTTCCGTTATCATTCCACTACCACAAAGAATGAGCCAAAATTACGTACGAGCTCTTTTATCCTGCGACTCGATTTTTGATCTCAAAACGGCGTTTGTCTCCTTGATAGACTTCACCTGATGAATCTGTTTTCCCAAGTAAAATATTAAAACAGTTTTCATACTTTTGGACAAAATTGAAGAAGTGGTAAAATAGCGCGCAGGCGAGATGCATCCTGAATCCAACACTGTAACAAACATTAAAATATAATATTAAGAATCGTGACATGTCCCAGCTAACTTAGTAAGTTATATTGATATAAAATGATTCTGTTATATTTGTATAAACTTGAAAATTGGAATAAGTAATTCCCGGCGCGTTATTTTGATACAAACTACGTAAATGATAATGTAAAATGATGTAGTGTAAATAATTGTATTATGACATATATATATATATTTTAAATTTGCATTAAATTGTCACGAAAGCAATACAACTTTAACCCTTAGACAGGAACGCCACACTAGAAGAGGAATGTCCGTCTATGAGGGGGATAAATTATGTTTTGTTATACAGTTATTAATTTACTTTTAATTTGGGAATTTTTTAGTAAAACGTAGCATACCAGTCACTGATAAACCTCATATTAGGGAATCAGAATGCAAACGTATTAAATCGGCGATCCTTATCTAGGTGTCGAGAATAGGGATGCAACATTGATGTTCAAAACATTGATTTTGTATAGACACATGAACATATTTCGTAAAAATGAAACCTGATGTTTATTATCGATGTGCTTGATGAGTTGTTGTGAATGAAAAGAACCGATAATCACAATTTTATAAAAAGTTAAAATATGAAATAATATTGCATTATACCACTGTCAATACATGTGTTCGAATAAAGCGAACGGTGATTGTAACATCCTCATCCAGTAGACTATCTTCAGCCCAAGAAATGACCCCATTTTTCTGGTATTTCCTACGTATGTCCTACCCTACGCAGAGAGGCGGCCAACGTAAGCACTCTAGGTGTAAGGTCTCTCGCCCACCATCCTGTACCCATTTCAGGAAGTTGTGACTCCATAAGACCCTCGGCGATAGTTTTCAGGCTTAGTTTCGCTGTTATTCTTTTTACTTTCTTTTGCCGTTTTGTCTAAATCGTAATTATAAATTAACAATCACGGCCATTGTCAAAACAAAATCTTCCGCACTAACTTGATCGATGTTTCTAAACCAGGTTTTTGAAAGATGTTTTAATTTTGAACATTGATATTTGCATTCGTATTACTTGAGCATCATTCCTTCGCTTTTCTTGCTATCCGAAACTGGGAGGGGACGCGCCGATAATTCAGCGAGTTCTTCCCTAATAATGGCAGAATGTACGCATGAAAGACTGAGGGTATCAATCACACTGTTCAATGATATGATGTCTAATTGTCGGCTCAGTCCCGGTCAAGCAGCGGCTGTGAGCATCTCTCCTTTATCTGCAGGTCCCAATTCTTCGCGGGTCTCAACGCGCAGAGAAATAGTACTAGAACATAGATCGCAAGCCATCCCTTGTTATACCTATCTGGATATACACAGCAATAGGATGCTAGCAATTTGTTCATTGCTCACTTGGACTCGAACTGCCTTTTTCCATTTGTTTGTGATATTGTGTATTAGTCATATCAATTATGCCCCTTACACCCTTTTCTTCCGTTTCATTCTATCATTCCAAGCATAATTTCCCTTTCTAGAGATTTTGTGCGACTCACAGTATGTACAAAATATTTTATTTTCCATTTTTTGGCTTTGGCTATTAGAGAAAGTTCTGTTTTCTTTTCAAAATTTCGGCATTTATCTTTTTGCCCTCCAATTGTACGTTTAATATTTTCTTCCGTGTCCATACTTCAAAAGCATCTTTTTTCGGCCTATCTCAATGTTCAGCTTTTACACCCACACAACAGGATTAGAAATACCATTTTCTCGATTATTTGGATTTTGGTCTTACGTAGGGCTTGACTTCTGGAACACGACGGAATGGCGTTCCTGTATCTCGCTGCTAATTATTACATTATATTATAAATATATAATTATTTCTCTTAAATTGATAAATCATTTTGAGCGCGTTCCGGGACCTAAAATTTTAGAAATCAATCACTTGATATGCCTGCATATTTTATGAATTTGTGTAATTTTCTTTCCGCCGCTTTTTCTAAAATTTTTCCTCTCTTTATTTTTTGATTTTGTAATTCATAAGTATTTACTTCGCCCGCCAGGTATATCACTTCTCCGTTGATGTTCAAGGCTTCCTTTTTGACCAGTTGACATAAATGTTGTTTTCTTTAAATGTAAGTTCATAGAATACTTAAATTTTATATTAATAATATATTTAGCTATCCTTATTACATCATTCCGAATTAAGTACAAATAAAACATCTGCATAATTTTGATGACATAAAATTTTTGCGTTTTCTCGAAAAGAAGTAAAGTGGACATGTCACGTTTTGAATGTTTGCTCCTCATTTCGCGCTCCTTTGTATCCAAGCCCAGCGCCGCCAGGGCACGCTCTCAAGTCACCCTTCTGAGCTGGAAGCAGGGTCGCACCTCTGGCACACTGCTGTTCTGATAGCGTGACTTTTCTGACCTCTGCAGACATCTCGCCGCGTTCTTCGGCGGGCTGCGTGCTACACTAGAGCAATTCGATATGCCCAAGCGTAGGAAGAGGGCGGTGAGTAGTTTTCAGTGGGCGAGAACATTGTGCAATGACGAACTGGAGATTATATTTACTCTATAAGAATTAGTGGAATCATTCGCGTTTCCTTAATTATTAGCAACCGTGTGTGTGTGTATAAACAAAATTATAAATTAAACAATTAATAACAATTATGAAAGTATATTTGATTAATAAAAATGTTGTGAGATATTATTAATTAAAGTAACTTATTTTGTGAAGATGTATGAATGGGAAGCTATTGTTTTTCATTGAAAATACCGGTATAACGTTTATTGACGTCCATACCGGTAAAGACGTCCAATAGAGGTATTTTACTCGTATATAACAATAAAGGTATTTGAGAAAGGTATGAAAAAATACCGGTATTTTCACCGGTATTCAATACCTTTTCGGTCGCTGTTCACTAGCAGAATCAAAGAAAAACAAACTATCCTTGTTATCATCACTTTCATTTGTATTTACAGTATTTGAAGTATTTCTTTTTTTTTAAACATCTATTTTATGTATTTAAATATATCTTCAAAAGACATGCTCAAAAAACTCAAAAATAGAGTTTTAAATTCGAAAATATATATTTCAAATACAAGTATTTAAATATTGCTCAACCCTCTCTATAAACTAGTATGTGCGATCAGCAGTGTACTAATCTCAGTTCCCAGCTTGAGCGCAACTAATGCATATGCCACGAGTAAGTCCAGAAAAATTTGTAGAATGAAATTGCAAAATATGGACATAAATGTATGAGGAAAACGCTAAATAAACGAATATGCAAAATCAGATTTTCCTGCAATATGTAACATCAAATTTCATTAGAAGTAATTTAGTACAATTACACTGTGGAAGTATCCTTACAATACAATTTCAAATAAAAGATGATACAACATCACACACTTTCTGGCATTATTTCTAAATTTGCAATTTTCGAAAATTGATAGAGTTCAACGAAAATGGTAATTCTTTTAAGCGTCCCTTCTATCAGTGGAAAAAAAATGTGATTTTCGAGATTTTTTAAATATATACATCAATTTCATTCTTAAATTACTCTAAAACTTCGCGGTTTTGCAATAAACTTACATGACCTTTGCAATCTTCGAAAATACGGCGGGGTGGGCGAAAATGAGACCACCATCATATTTTGTATCGTCTTTAAACAAAAATTGAGCTCTTTTGAGAAAAAGTTACAATTGTTTTAATTGCTTATACTTCGCCCCAAATTGCACAGAAAACTACTCAAATGTTTCAAAATTAAACTTGATCTTATTTTCAGATCTGTCAGAACAGATTTCATAAGGAAAAAATATATCATCAATAGTATAGTTGAAGGAAGACGCCCCCAAAAATTGCACGTTAGCAATTTTCTAAACATAAGTGATGTCAACAAACACCATAAATCACATTTCTCTAGCGTTCTGTACGTAACACGAGGACAAAATTTAATCAAATAATTTGGTGACGGTTTGAGAAGATTTCGAAAATGATTTTGAGGCTTAATGTAAAGTACCCTCAAAAATCAAAATATCCGTTTGAAACTCCCAAAGGATCGAGTTCTTTCAGGTAGATTCGGGAAGACCAATTTTGGAGAAAATTGGCAGAGAGGTTTGGGCGTCAGCGTTGACCATAAACGGACAGACATGTTTTGGTGTCAATCGATTTTTAGGTATCAAGGACACATGTATTGTATTTTTTCGCTAGACCACGAGTTAGAAGAAGTAATGTAATATTTAGCAAGAGGATTTATCCACTTTTACTTTACCAGGGCCCGACAATGAGAGTTTTCCGGTACCCGATTACATAATTTGTCGGAAAGTAGTTTTAAAATTAACAACAAAGAAAACAATTTTAAAATTTAGTTTCCGAGATTTTACTTGGGAAAACAGATTCATCAGGTGAAATCTATCAAGGAGACAAACGCCGTTTTGAGATCAAAAATCGAGTCGCAAGATAAAAGAGCTCGTACGTAATCTCGGCTCATACTTTCTGGTAGAAGAATGATAACGGAAGATCTTAGAAGTAAAATGTATGTAAAATAAGATGTTATGGCATAGAATATTGGTGATATCGACACAATTCCATTTTCTTTTTGAAGTCAGTTTCCAAATCGAATCGATATTTTGAGTACCGCCTCAAATAATTGTTTGATGGTATTCGAAGGAAGACGGAAATATGTGAACAAGATATATAGTTTTATACGACTATTACAGATGATACGAGACCGTTTGGCTGTGTTACAACATCACTAGTTTGACACGTGAAGAAATATATATTGAGACTGAAAGGGACTGACTGCCCAGCTTGCCTGTCTGAAAGTTCGGCCTCCCATTCCGCAGGCCTCCGGGTTCTGGACGTTCGGCCGCGTCGATGGAGGGCCCAGGCGGGTCGGGTGACGCAGGGAAAAAGGGGGAGGGGGATCAGGTATTCTTTCCGAAATTTCACTTTACGCCGCTCCTATTCATCCGATTTGCATGATTGACACGGCGTTGGATTCAGGAAGCACGTCGCCATCGCGCTATAAGCCCACATTTTTTAATTTCTTCCCGGAACTCTGAGAAAACGTTTTCAAATTTTTTGGAAATCTTTTTTGAAAAAACGGCATCGTAGCGTGAATTTTATTTTAAAAAGGAGTCCAATGCCGTTTACATATCGAAAATCGGACAATTTGTTTAGACGTTATCGGTCTAGTAAATTTTGCTTATTTTGGTGCTGCCACGTGGTGGCGACAAATGGAACTAGTGTCGGTACATTTAGCCTTAAAAGTGAGTGTTCCCTTTCAAATAAATTCTCTTAAAAGTGAGGGAGGTACTATATGCGCCGGAGCGACAGCGGCGGAGGCGCGAACCAGGTTTCGAGAGCGAGGGCCGGAAGGCCCTCGCGAACGTAGCACGTTGGATCCGTCGGGCAGCGACGTGCGGTAGCATGTCGCGGACCACTTGGTGAAAAAAATGCGTTGGTTAAGAATTGTGTAGGTTATAAAATTAAATTTGTAGCGTGAAAAATACGAATAATCAGTTCACTTAATGAGAGTACGTTGCTACGGAGATTTATACGTACAGGGGGCTTTGGAGCAGGGGGGTAGCTATTCTCCCGATCCACCTTTATTTTAAATAATTCTATTTATTGCTGTAACATCATGAACTTAACTACACGCGACTACTACGTATAAACAAGGATTCAGTTCATGAAGTCGATTCTCTTCTAATGAACCGAATCAGTGAATCAAAGGAACCGTGCCACCCTAAACTCGGGATTTACCAAACAAGTGTGTATGACAGTGATAATGGGCAAGAAATAATATTGCTTTTGAAGAATCCAAGGTTAGAATCGGTAGCTGTCCCATCCATTCTTACGTGGTTTGTAAAAAACTTCCTCTCTGATCATGCGTTTTGATTCAAATTCTCTGAATCTCTATAATGATGCAAAATTATGATGGAAGTAAATGAGTTTCTATTTGGTAACTGATGTTATCAGCATCGTGAATAAATAAAACAAATAAACAGTAATAAATAACTTTATATAATTATTTTTTATCAAAAAAATTACATTTACAAAAAATGTATTTATTAATGTAAATATTTTTACATATTCTGCCTCTTCTTTCTCCTCCTCCTCCTGGTCTTGCTACTCTTCCTGCATAGTGTAAGTTAACATATGTAAGTTTATGTGTTGAATTTAGACTAATATACACAGTAATACGTAATATTACAATTTTTTTTTTTTTCATTTGTTTAAAATTATATTGGCAATAAATTATACACAAATATAATTTCAATAATTATTTCCATTTCTAAATCTTACCTGTTGGAATGTTTCATCATTTTCATTAATTTCTTTATTTTTATTAGAATTGAAAATGTTTTCCAAATTTTTCCATTTCTTGAATCGATTTATTAATATTCACTTTTCATTTTCTTTAATTAAATATCTATTTTCTTTTTTATTTATTTATTTATTTTTACGTCAAAAAACAGTTAAAAACTGCGTATGACGTGCTATGGGGAAAAGTGAATTGTGTGCACATTTTCAAAATTCCGTGATCCCTACACTAAGTCATATACTATTAAATTTTAAAAAAAAAAAAAAAATTTTATTTTGAAAGGGAGAAAAAAACTCAGGCATGTTTTAGGCAATTCAAATAAGTTATGAAATAATTAAACCAGGCATTTAAAACCATCAGGTGTGGAAAGTTATGTTTCAGGCATCTAAAACGGATCACAAATTAGGCATTATTTTTCACAGAAGTCAGAAATTTTTAATTTATTAGAGTGACTACAAGCATATTATTTTATTCCCTTTCATTTTTTTTCTACACTTTTCAGTTTTAACCTGTAAACAATGCAGCCGCACTGGGAATGGGTGCAATTCCTTAAGAAGTACTTGGTGTGTAGGGTGAGATATATTGGTGCATAGTTGAGTGTGTGTTTGATCAGAATATTCATGTTTCAATATGGCAAAAAAAAAAAATAAATAAATAAATAAATTTTAAAAAAAAGAATAATTAAAATTTGATAATTCTTCAGAATTACTTGTTTTAAAAAATTACAAAAATTAAGTAAAGGCAACACTTTTAGTACTTTTAAGGGACAATTATTTGCTTTCAGTAGTAATCTTCTTTTTCATGATTTGTACAAATCCACAATTATTTTCCACAACCTCCTAAAGAAACTAAATAGGCATTTGTCCTTAAATAAGGGGAATAATCAAGACAAACTAAAAGCCAAATTGGAGGCATGGAGGATTGCACCAAATTGTTATAATCTTATCTAAATTATGAAATAGTGTGCAGAAATATCAGGATGTATGTGATGGTTTACATAGTGGAAGAGACAAGAATGAACAATGGGACTGGTGTTTCTTGCATATTTGGACCTGCAAAAGTCTGTTGCAAGTTTGTTCATTAGAAATTAAGTTACTATGCAATGACACGTATTCTTATATCATTGGAGAATGTGCAAGAGAGAAAAGTAACATAAATGAAACCATAAAAAGTTAGTTGTTAATTTTAACCTTGTAAATGTTCATGTAAAGGCATTAATGATTTTTTAAATTCTTTAATGAAGTAACATACAATAGACATAATCACTTAGGTTCCCTGTAAGTGGACAAATTAGTCCATGAGACATACATCATAAATTGCAAGGAAAACCTATCTCAATAACTACATGTTATACTTTTGCTTGTCTTTAATTATTTGGAATCCCCTCCCTGCCTCTTATTGGTAATAGACTATCATCTAGAGAATATAGGTCATTGGTATAGGGTAACTTTAATAAACTCTTATGAATTAAATGCTAATTGGATGGTGGCATATCCAAGAAGGTGAGGAAGACTCATGGAGTTTCATCCCCCCATGAAGCCAATGAGATTTTACTAACATGGCTTTAACTAATTATCTATATCAATGAAAGTCAATATATAAATTCTTTGTTAAAAATATTAGCAGCAAGTCAATGAATAAAAGTATATTTATACACAGCAAAAAAGAAAAGTTTTTTTATAAAAAAACATCAAGTCAGCCGGACACTATACCTGTACCCCCCCACACACACACACACCGAAAATACCTTGTAATTGCATAATTGCTTCCAAATGATGGGAAATCAAATTTTGTGCAAGTTAATTAAGTTATAGATATTTGTAATGTTCATTCATTATAGATATAGGAAGAAATATAATGAATCATTAATGTTGAAATGATTGGTTAACACATAACACAGTAATTTTTCTTAAAAGAATAATAAGCAATAATTCTGAAAGTTTTTGAATATGTCTATTCCTAATCAAAATTATATATGAAAAATACTGATAAAATTCTCATTTAAGTCGCAATAATTTGATAAATATAAAAAATATATCAACTTTTTTCCACCCTTACCTATTGTATATTGACAACAAATTTTTTGAGGATTTAATATGTCAATTGGGCTTAATATCTGATAAACATATGAAACTAAGGAATATCACAACTAATTTGGCTCTTAAAAATCACAATATGAAGTTCCAAATCATATTGAAAAGGACAATTATTATACACTAATAGGTCTGTGGTACAAAGACAGAACCAGCTATGACAAAAAAATTAGATTTTTCAGAAGTTTCTTTCCAAAGTTAATGGGTTAGCTGAAGTTTTAATTACAATAATGTGGTTTAGTAGAGCGTTTCACAACTAGCACTTTTCTCCTTTCTTGCAAGACATGCAAAATTACCTGGATAATGAAAATATCAATAATCAAACAACAAAAAAGTATTGACAAATTGGGATCTGCCCTCTTACCACTGTTGTTTCTGCTGGTATTAAATCGTAACATGCACAGTTTTGCACCAAATAAATGAGCAAAATTAAGATAGATTCTATTTAAACTAGAAGACAAAAAAAAAAAAAGGACTCTCCTAGCACAGACAATTTATGTTGTTTATATCAATAAGAATAGTGGGTGAATGAAATTCAAAATGATAATCATATTATTAATTAATAAAATCTTCTCAATTCATTTAACATTGTCACGACCTCTTAATATGAAACAAATTGTTTACTTGTCAAGAGAATAATCACAAAAAATGACAAATAAACAATAAGTTTTATACAAACTTTGTTTTAACTTTACATATGCACAAGTATTTTTGTAGGGTCAGAATATAAAAAATAAATTTCCATTTGGCAACCAATTATTTATTCATTTTATTTTGCAATTTCTTAAAATGGTTTAACTTTCTGCTCTGTTTAAAGGCATTAATTTTTTTCTTATCTTCTTGAAACTTTTTTCTTAATGTCTCCAAATGTTTCATTTTTGATTCACGTATTTGAAATATAAAAATTTTTCAATTCTCGTTTGGAACGTTTCACTTTCTCTTTATCCAATATTTTCTTACGAACAGCTTCTGTTCTTGCTATTCCACGTTTTCTGCTTTTATTTGTAACTATTATCCATCCTTCTTCATCTGCTTCACCAACCATCTTTGCTTCATGTTCCTTCCGTTTCTCTTCAGCATCAAATTCAACCATATATGTCTTGATCTCAGTTTCCAGTTCATTATGATTCAAAAGAGCACTATCATATTTATCCATCCACTTCTCAATTCCTAACTTTACACCAGATTGTTCACAATGCAGTATTAAAGGCCTGTCATTATTCAATGCAAGAGCTCTTGAAAGGCCTTCAGGTGATTCAAAGACTATATATGCTACTTTATAAACATTGAGTTCCCGATGTTTATTAAAAATTCCAGAACTTTGTTGAGGCACCCCTGGGTTTGGTCTGGCATGGCAAAACACATCTGTCACTTCACCACACACACTAAACGTATATGCCAGGGCTGTTTCATCACAGAACGGAGGTACGTTGATTACAAACAAAGTTCTATCAGTAGGTTTTTCTGGCACAGACTCTCGAACCTTATGTTGCTTAATATAAAGCCAACGGATTACAGAACTTTGTAGTGTGGCTTTTGCAACGACTGCTTTAAAGCCTTGGGGAAATTCGTTTGTCGCCATAACTAAATAAAATTAATGTCTAATCAACAGTTTCTTCCTAGCAGTTTTTTAATGCACATTCGCACACTTCATACACTAACAAATAAAGAATTAACGTTGCCTTCAGTATTTTTTCGAATAATTAAATAAGTTACTGTTAAAACACATCCCAAGCCAGTGAACACAAAACTCAAGACAAGAAACAAAACTTCAGAGAAACCAAAAATCACAGGAGCGTTGAGGTTATTTCCACCATGCACTAGGGTGGGTAGAAATCACGGTGTAAAATGTATCTTACACTGTGGCAAAGATCTCACACTGTGGTAGGAATGCAGTGAACCGATTCGAGTCGATTCGGTTCCAAGAATTCGAGGCCCTGCCGCAAAAGCAAACTGCATATATATCACGGTGTAAGATATATCTTACACCGTGATATATATTCGGTACCGGGCTTCCCTGATTGGCTAGCTGCCGTAGAGCGTGAAAACGCGTGAAATTCGTATGTTCTCTTTGTATGGAAGTGTTAAAGGTTCGTTTTAAGCGCTGTTTTGTCATTTTGGAATCGGCATATATACTTTTCATTTTATTACTATTTATACATATGTTTTATTCCGTTTTTCTGTTCATATTTTGTTATTAAGTTTTATTTAATTTTATTCTTATTAATACATATATAATTGAACATATAGGTGAATCAAGGATTTTATTCTTTTCATGCCTCAATATTTGTAATGGGCCATTAAAAAAATGTTTAGTTTTAGAGGAAGGGAAATGTGGCAAAAACAAAGGAGGCTGAAGGGGTTGATGGAAACAAAGTTTTCTCAGTATTATTTCCAATTTTGAGCAAAATTAAAATAAAATTAACTTAGATTGCAAATTGAAAATTTTATTCAAATATCTACTGAACTTCACATTTTGTATACATTTTTATATTATTAATATTATTCAGTAATATTATAATCTTATTGAAGGTAATTTGATTTATTTCAGGAGGGTAAATAGGTTGTGTTATCAAGGGTTTTCAAATTTCTCAATGTTTTCCAACAACTCATTTTTAATTTTTTTAAATAGGAACTAAATGAATTTGACAAATTTATTGAGGATATTCTTTATAATGGTTTTAGTGCCTGAAATCTTTAAAATCGCAATATACATAAAAGGCAACAAAATGATTGATCAGTATTTCATCTATTGAAATTAATGAATTAATTACATTGTGAACACTAGCAAAAACAGCAAAAAAAAAAAGATGATACAGAGTGACTAACTATGAAACTTGGCCTGACCTAGGCCCTAGTTATGATCATGTCAGTAGCGTACAGTACTTCTGTGGGATTTGTGCGACCACTGGCATTAACTTCTTTAGAAATATTTTCATTTACTTCAAGAAAGGTCTGATGATATTTGCATGTTTCTGCAATACTCATTCCCATTTTAAAATATTGAAGGAATGCTTCCCTTGTAGCTGTATCAGCTGGAAGGAACCACAGTGATTCAACAGTTCTTACTTTCTGGTAATGACTTTTTAATTGTTATAACCTTGCACAATCCTTTCTGAAAATAAAAATGTTATTTAATTGTTCAAATGAAAATTTTCGACAGTTTAAAGGAATAAACCTAATAAGAGTTATAATGCTCGCAATTTAATGTGTCAACCTTTCGGATATACTACTGCTTATCAATAAATTCTATTAAGACAATAAATCATGGTAAATTTTCCAAATTGTACATATTTCAATAATATTTACATTATTATTATTATTATTATTATTATTATTATTCTGAAACTAATATCTTCTGAGGGTCTGATGTTTTTCATTAAATGAAATCCTATTTCTTTTCCATCAGTGATTGTGCGTGGCATTATAACATGTGACAATTCCTTATGTCTTAGAATGTAAAATAAAATTATTTTAATTTATGCGTATGTTTAATTTTTAACATTAAAACTAGTAATATTACAGATTATAAAATACAGTGAAAGTCATTTTGAAAGCATTCTCAAGCTTTTTTTTTAGGTGTATTATTAAAATGTGAATAATAATTATTAATTGTTTAATTAATAGATTCATAAATTTAACATTTATCTATTTTTTCATTTTTATTGAATCTTACTAAATTTTGGATATTTATTTATGATTTCCATCTTAATTATTTATATGTATTCCACAATTGCCAAAGAAGGATTTTTGAAGGAAAATTTGTTTATTGGTGTTTTATTTTATAGTCAATTTTATATTTCTTAAGGAGTTTAGTTTGCTAGGCAGAAGAAAGATAAGTTTTCGTAAACTCAATTTTCTTACACTGGACCAAAAAAAGCACGAATTGTGTTTGGGGATATACAAATTGACCGTCGGACTCACAGTTTCATTCTTTGATTAGCTACAAGAGTTAATTGATACGCTGGATGATTGCAGTCTTGAACGCCTGATTGCGCGTCATTACGTGGGAGAAATTTCTACGAATACAATGGGCCTAAACTTGCACGCACACACGTTTTGATTCCGTGAATGCTGTGTGCCTAAACTACTAAATCAAGTTTCAGAAGAACTAAATTCAATTCCTCTACGGGACGAGGCAAACAATGACAACAATTACAAGTAGCCCCATTTTTAATGAATTGAACCTTTCATGGTTCCTTGGAGAAATGAGGATATCAGTTTTAGAACAACTATTATAAATCTATACTAATGTTCACGTCTTCACAAATAGTGTATGTGGCAAAGTTTTTTTTATGTACCAAGACGTCTGTAAACGGATTCAAAAACAATGTAAACAAATCGAAAACCCTACGTACCTTATTATAATCATCTTTTCTTCTTGTGTATGTAGTGTTAAGTTTCATTTTTACAGACAATGTAGCTGAGTAGCCAGTACTTTTAGAAAGTTCTATTTTTCTCTTCTACTACTTTTCTGTATGTACTATGATGACAAACAGGATAATATGTACTATAATAAAATACAATAAAATAAAAACATATGGTGTACTTCTGTCAACTTACGAAGAAACAAATCGTTTTCATGGTCTAACATTCCATTTCGTGTGGGTGATCTTCGCGTATTCCTCTTCCCAATTGGTAATGTCTTCAATTTAACTTATTGCACATCTTACGACAGTTTCTTCTTCATTATCCTTAACAACTTCATAAGTGTAATTCGCTTGGAAAGAAATATAATTTAGTTTCCTAGTTCGTATTTATTCATATAAGTTTAAGTACTTTCTGACAAAACACGTTGGCGTGTTAGCTCCCATAATGGAAATGACTAATATCACAGTTGATGCAGAGAAAAATGAGAGGCGAACGCTTCGTCCACGAACACAGTAGCCAAGTTAACGTGCAAGGACGCTCGCTGTGGCTCTGCAGGGATCCGTGGAAGAAGAACATTCGAACTTCGCGCTGTTTCGCGCTCCGAGTCCGCTAACCAATCAGGAAAGCTAAAAATCCGCCTGTACCTCACGTGTGTACGAAGCGCGGGGCTCTATGCATGTGAGGTGTGGGCAACGGCTGCGGAACAGCGCCGTGAGAACCTCACGCGCGCGAAACACTCTTTCATCCCGCTTACAAGCCCCCACCTGGAACTATCTTAAGACACAGAACTCAACCTGCCACGGAGAGAATCACCAATATCCACCTCCACCCCCATTTCGAACCATTCACACAGTATTACAACAAAAAGTCACGCCACAAACTTAAGAAACTCCCCACAGACAACATCTTCCAAAAACCGCCATAGAAATATTCACTTGCATACAACACACATACACTATACACTTAACACCTTACACACTCAACTACACTCAGCACTAAAACACACCAAACACAGCCCCACACCAAGCACGCCCCAGCCTCCGCAGCTCACCTAGGTTTAAATGGTACATAAATTCATGCAATTCTGTATTCACCATCACTATGTTCCATGTTCTACATCTTCTCAAGTCATCAGTGTTAGAGTTTCAAAAACCGTTACTATTAGGATTATTTTCTTGTAAATATGTAAAAATGTAAATAAAAGTTAGGGTTAGGGTTTCAAAAACCATTACTATTAGGATCAGTTCTTTAGGTTAGGCTAAGGATTTAAAATCATCTGTATTAGGGTTAGTTTTAAACTGTTAGGTACTCCTCCAAAAATTCTTAATGCAAATATGCAAACAAACTCTCAATACAAACTCTTAATGTAAATATGTAATACTAGGGTAAATCTTCTTAGGTTTAGGTCAAAGGTTAAATTCATTTGTATTAGGTTTAGCTTTAGATTTTAGGGACAAGGTTAGGTCAAGGTTTATTTATTTATTTAAATAAATAAAAATTCTCCAAAAAGTCTCCAAAAATTCTTAATGCAAATATGCAAACAAACTCTCAATACAAACTCTTAATGTTAATATGTAATACTAGGGTAAATCTTCTTAGGTTTAGGTCAAAGGTTAAGTTCATTTATATTAGGATTAGCTTCATTTGTATTAGATTAGTTAGATGAAGGATTAAATTCATTTGTATTAGCATTAGCTTTAAATTTTTATGTATATTTTCTCAAAACATTCTCAAGTTAAAGATGTTTAAAATATGTAAACAGCTAATGTATTTTTTATGAAAAAATAAAAAAACGTCTCACGACGGGAAATGACAGATGAAACATCACTTCTTTTTGGGAGCAGCAAAAGTGTTTAAAACAAATGAAAAGTACAAACAGAACCAGTGCAAAAGTGCAACACAAATGACAAAGTGCCATAAATGTAAACAATCATCACAATCAGTGAATGTGACAAAGTGGCCGACCAAACGTGAGACAATCACAGGTCGGCCACCAAAAGAAACGAAATATAAATTATCAAAAATTACTCCGGCGGATGAGTTCCCCCACAGGAGCAGGCCGCCACTTTTCTGCCCAATGCAAAGTCCGTGCGCGACTGACGCACTTTCCGTAGAGATGTCCAGAATGACGTCAAAATGTTTGGCGGGAAAGAGGAAAGTGCAATGCGCTAAAGCGATTTTTTTTAAAATTTGTTGCGTCTACAATTTGACGCAACGCTTCTCCAAGCTCCTTAAGGGGCTTTGAGCGCTTTGCGCTGGGGAGTAATTCTCCCTTAAATTTGTGCGTTGGGGAGTAATCCTCCATTAACTTTTTCTTTTGTCATGTCACGCCATGTCGCAATCAGTAGTCAAGAGGACCACCAGGTAGCATCTCCGCGTACGCGCCTCCTGCTACGCGCTCCTGCGTCACTACCTAGCGGCCGGAATTGCGAAGGAATTAGGATAGGGGTAGGATTTAGGACACTTCACAGGGGTTGGACTAGCCCTTGTGAAGCAGTCAAACTCGTTTTGTTGGAACAGATTTCACATGAGATTCGACAGGAATCGAACCCGGACCTTAGTGGTGAAAGGCTACCTACTTCGCTATGTGCGCATTTGCAGCGCGACTGCCAATTTAGGCCACGACGGCACACATTGCCTGGTCATCGTGTCCGGGGACTCGGAGCATCCGCTCAGATGGTAATACTGTGTCGTGTGCATCACTTCCACGACGCAGCAAGACTCAAGCCCCGGCAGAAATCGATTCGAGAACAGCGTCTTACATATAACAGGTACATGTTTCCACCTCCGAGAGTACCGAGCCAGACAAATCAATTGTGTTCAAATTCACCATAATCAATGAACTCTCATCAATTGTATTTAACCTTCATGTGCATCATTAAGATTCAAACTTTGTGTCATTTTTATGTCAAACAATTTCATAGACTTTAGTTTTTGTACGCTAGTAATTTTAAGTTTTCGAATTAGTTATTTTTACTAATAATTCACTGCTCGGGTCCTGCATTCATTTTTGTATGTAGTAGAATAGTTTTATGGGGGAGTCGTAGGATTCCGCGGCCGGAGTCGTTGAATTCTTGGCTGTCCGGGATTAGCCGCGTCATGGTCGATGGAGCTGACGTTTCGGCCATCTTGCTGTGGCCTTCTTCAGAGCTATACTGCTACCGAGTTTTTTTTCCTCGCCAGTTGCCCTGGCAAGGCAGGAATTTATTCAAGTATTTGGTATACAAAAAATGCTCCAACCGTTAGGCTTCTGGAGCTGTGGGAAGGCGATATCTTAAAATACTGATTAAAACTACTCTTAGACTAATTAAAACTATACATGGCCACTTTGGGCTGCTTGTTTTAAACTGCTACCGAGAGGCTAGCGTGTCGCAATGTCTTGGGCGGTTGCGCGAACCGATTGGCCGCAGCGGCGACCAATGGGAGAAGGGCAGGCGGCCCGCGATTGGCGGAGAGGGATAGAAGCGATAACGGGAGACCAGATAACGGGGGGGGGGAGGGAAGTAGGGCGGAAAGGGAAGAGGATAGAGAACTAAACAGAATGCATATCTGAAAAATGAATCTACGTCGCCGGGGACGGGAGAAAAGCCGAAAGAAAGCGGATCGAAAAAGCGGTCACGAAAAAGCCGTCCGCGGGGGGGGGGTGTCTCCGCGGGGCGCTACGGCATTGGCGGAGAGCGGCGGCCCGTCTCCAGGTGTTGCTGAGGCGGAGCCCATCGTCTCTGTTGAGGTTTGCGGGCCTCCTAGAGATTTCTAGAGCCTCCTTGATCAATCGAGGCCACCACCGGTCTTCTGTTAATATTGTGCGGGTTTCGTGGTAGTTGACGAGATAACCCGTTTCGGCGGCGTGTTGGGCTAAGGCGGACTTCTGGATATTTTGAAGCCTGTCATGTCGCATGTGTTCCCGCATCCGCTCTTCTACCGTGCGCCCGGTTTGGCCAGTGTAAACAAGCCCACAACTGCAGGGGATTTCATACACGCCTGCATCTTGAAGATGGTCCGGGCGGTCCTTCACCTGGACCAGGCTCCCCCGATTTTGTTGCGAGCATGAAACACGGGGCGGATATCGGCACTGCGCAGCAGTCTACCAATCTTGTCCGTGACACCTTTGATGTAAGGTAGACGAGCTGTCTTGCGGGCGGACTGGAGGGCTCGTTCCGTTCCCTCGGTGTTGAAGAGTCGAGCTTCGATAGAGCATGATGCACGGCGGAACTGCTGTATCCATTAGCCAGGAAGGTCTCCCTGAGTAGTGCCTTTTCTGACTCAGTGCTGTTGAGGTCGCATATCAGGGAGGTACGGTGGGTGAGGGTGGAAAGGACACCCCGTTTTGTGGCAGGGTGGTGGTGTGAGTCGGCATGTAGTGTCGACACCACTCTTGGGAGTAATATACGTAGTGTAGAGAAAGTTATGTAATGCTGCGCGAAAAAACGGCGGATTTTCGGCGGAAAAAATTCATGACGGACACTGGTGGCGAACGAGTGCATGAAACCAGTTGCTAAATTAAGAGAAAAAAATACTACAACACGTGGTGTAGCTAGAATCCCTGTTTTGTGGGTGCTTGATGCGGAAAAAACAATTGGTAGCAAAACGTCCGTCCGTCCGTCCTTCTGTCCGTCTGTCTGTCCGACCATCTGTGAACAATACTAGAGCCTAAACCTCACGTACAATCGTGAAGTAAATGATCTTGGCTGCCCAGGTGACGCCGCGTCGAAGGCTGTGTTGCCGACATTTCGACCAGGGTTGTTGTGCCGTGCACAACAGCCCTGAGGAAGACCACGACAAGATGGTCGAAACGTCGGCAACACAGCCTTCGACGCGGCGTCACCTGGACAGCCAAGATCATTTACTCACGTACAATCTTTTTCAAATTAAAAAAAACCTACGTCGATTTGGCTCTATTTGAAGTTTTGAAATTTTGAGAAACATTCTTTAAAATTTGGGGGTACTTTGCATGAAGCCCCCCGGACATTTTCAATTTTTTTCAAAAACTGCTCCAAATTGTTTCTTTAAACTTCTTGTAAGAATAGAGTAAAATATATTTAATAAGGCGGCATAAGTCTGATTTTTACCGTTTACTCTGAATTTTCGAAAATTGCTGAAGTTTGAATTTTTTCGGCGTCTTCCTACAACTACAAAATTGAAGAAATTTTTCCTTCAAAAGAAATTTGTTGTGCATAAATAGTTCTTTCAATAAGGTCATGTACTTTTGTTTCGGAAATGTTAGTAGTTTTCGTGTAATAGTGCATGCTATATTTGCAATTTTAAAAACTTACAAAGATTTTCTGAAAAACGGCTCCAAATTTTGTCTTTAAAGTTTTCGTATAAGGGTTAGTGCCAAATGAACCCTAAACGATGATATAAACGCTATATTGCACTTTTTTGTTTTTTCATAAATTACAAAAATGTAATTTTTTTACTTGTCTCTCACGTCGGTAATATTTACATTAAAGACGATTTCTTTACATTAATACATTTATGAGTACATGTTCCTTAAATAATGTCAAATAAAGTTCCTCGAATAAACCGTTGTCGTACAAAGAGTAAAATTTTTTTAGAAACGTTAAATTTTAAAAGGTTTTTTTCTTCAATTTTTTTAATAATAATACTAGTGCCGGTTTAATATGCGTAAAGGGTTATTTTATTCATTTGTTTTTAAAAAATACACAAATGTACTTTTTTTAAATACCTCTCATCAGTTAATATGAACATTTTCGATTTGTATGCATTATTAAAATTGTGTGTAGATGTGCTTCAAATGATTTCAAATGAACTTTTTTGAAAACACAATTGATTCTTGTGAAAAAGGTCTTTAAATTTCGCATTTACAGTAAAAGCTTAATCGCCATTTTTTTCAAAAACGGCTACAACTTTTTCTATGAAAACTTCTATTTAGGACAAGTTTCTACTCTTCTTTAATGTTCTTGAAGTAATAATTCTGTGGTACAACTAGGAAAGCAATAAGTTGAGAAATTATAAAAAAAAAACAAAAACAGAGGTGTCACCCCTAAATTTAATACAGAAATATATAAGAATAGTTCATACATTATTAATAAAAATACAAGTATATTTGCACTATTTTAAAGATAATTTGTGGATTATTTTATCAAGACTAACGATAAGATAAGATAAAGTAATCGCCGAAATTGAGACTCTTGGACCACTGAAGAACTGAGGCTCATTGCTTATAGTTTCACGTTTTACTTTAGTTTTCTTTGCTTTCTCAGTATACAATTAGTTGTTTTTTTATCCTTCATATTTTCATAGTCAAAGTGCAAAGTCACGTTTCCGTGTAGTTCTCTTTCTTCAGAGACCTCATTTAGGAAGATCGGTTGCGCGTGCGCAAACCTCATATATACGAGGGTGGTCCCAGAAATACCCTGCCTGATCGCGGTAGTTTTTCGAAAAATATCACTGTATTAGAAAGTAGACAATCTATGAAGCATATGTTTCAAGTTTGAACACGCTACGTTGTTTAGTATTTGTTTGGCAACAATCAATAGTGAACGTTGTGAGTGAATTTGTAAAAATGGAGGAAATTGGTCATCGTTATGTGATCCAATACTTTCTCTTGAAAGGCCTCAGCCCAAGCAGTATAAAAACTGAACTAGATGCTACTCTGGGTGAGTCTGCGCCTTCGTTTACTACAGTAAAATATTGGGTAGCAGAGTTTAAACGAGGCCGTATGAGCTGCCAAGACGAGCATCGCAGTGGTCGACCAAATGAGGTGACTACTCCAGAAATGGTAAAGAAAATCCACAAAGCGGTACTGGGTGATCGTCGACTGAAAGTGCGCGAGCTAGCAGACATAGTAGGCATTTCGAAAAGTGCGGTACATTGCATATTATCTGAAAATTTAGACATGAGAAAGCTGTGTGCAAGATGGGTGCCGCGTTTGCTCACACTCGAGCAAAAACAGTGTCGTGAAGATGTTTCAATTGATTGTTTAGCGAAGTTTCACCGCAACAAAGCAGAATTTTTGCGCCGTTTCATAACCATGGATGAAACATGAGTCCACCACTTCACCCCAGGGAGAAAACAACAATCAAAACAATGGGCTGAAAAGGGAGAACGCGCACCAAAGAAGGCGAAGACCGTTCCATCTGCAGGCAAGGTCATGGCGTCGGTTTTATGGGATGCGCGTGGGATAATTTTCATTGACTATCTTGAAAAAGGAAAAACTATCAACGGCGAGTATTATGCGAATTTATTGCAACGTTTGAGCGAAGAAGTCAAGCAAAAACGGCCACACTTGGCTAAGAAGAAAGTGTTGTTTCATCAGGACAATGCACCAACTCACAAATCCGTTATTGCAATGGCCAAATTAATGAATTAAAATTTGAATTGCTACCTCATGCACCCTATTCGCCAGATTTAGCCCCCTCTGATTATTTTCTGTTCCCAAACTTGAAAAAATAGCTCAGTGGTCAAAGATTTTCCAACAATGAAGAAGTGGTGTCGGTAGTTAATTGCTATTTTGAGGAGCAAGACAGTTATTATAAAAAGGGTATCGAACTTATTGAACATCGCTGGGAAAAGTGTATAGAGCTAAAAGGAGATTATGTTGAAAAATAAACATATTTTTTTCCAAAATTTTTGTTTTCTCTTTGTTGGGTCGGGTACTTCTGGGACCACCTCCGTACTCAGTGGCGAAAGGTGAGGGTAGGTAGAGTAAGCTGAGCTATCCCTAAGAATCTTGAAGGAGGCGAGAAATATCTCTTCACTAAACAAATATAAAATTGTAAATTCATAATGTCGTTTTCTAGCTAATTAATACGGTACGTACACGCACCAAGTTAATTTTTCTGTTCTTATGCATATTCAATATGATGTGTCTCCGCCGTTGCGCCGCCCGGTGAGGCGGAATCTCGTCCGCCTTAGGCTGCGTTTATGTTGGAGCAGCGATAAACGATGAGAGCGACGAGAGAGTAAGTTGCAAAATCGCAGCGCTGCTGTGTTCGTGACGGAGCAGTGCAAAGCAGCGCCACTCCGAATCCACCAGAGACATCTACAGGACATTCGCCGAAACTAACTTGTCAATTCAATACCAACCTTATATAAATCACCCGCCATATTTACTAAAATTGGTTTAGGAACTTTTGGTTACCGTTTAAGTTGAAGCGCAGTAGGAGTCAACCTCAACATCATTCCCCTATGCAATGGAAGCATTACACCTTAAGTATTTTTCTTGGCTGGATATTGGCATGCTTGGTGAGAGAGATGTGTCAATTTCTCTCGACTCTGCAACATGTAGCAAGCAGCTGTGTGCAGCCCGCGAGAGAGTTAGTCCTAGAGCGTACGTATTTCGAAGTTTTTATACTGCGAGCGAATTCAATAGTGATTTGTTTTGGAAATGTATTGTTATTTCATATTTTTCTTGGCGTTTTCATCGATGCGTCGTCATTTGACAAAAAACTCTACAATGAATGAGGAGAATTTTAGAAACTCAGACACGTAAAAAAATTGTCTACCAATCCTGGCTGAAGTGGCGATGATTATAGAGGTAAGCTGCCGTGGCTACAATAATGAGTATTAATGCACATTAGTGTTTATGGAAAATTAAGTGTCATACATATAAACATATTTACATTGACTGTTAAAGAGAAACAGATGTATATTTCCAGCAGGGTTATAACTATTTTTTAAAATTTATTTTACGTCAAAAAAACATTTAATGACGTGCTATGGGGAAAAGTGAATTGTGTGCACATTTTCAAAATTCTGTGATCCCTACACTAAGTCATATACTACTTAAATTTTGAATTTTTGAAAGGGAGAAAAAAAACTCCCATGTAATAAAATCTATTTTCAAGGATAAACAAGCAATAAATTTTGAATTTTGAAAGGGAGAAAGAAAAACAAAAAAAAACTCCCATGTAATAAAATCTATTCTCATAAATAAGCAATAAATTTTGAATATTGAAAGGGAGAAAAAAAAACAAAAAAACTCCCATGTAATAAAATCTATTTTCAAAGATAAATAAGCAATAAATTTTGTCTCTTATTACTTCCTGCCGCGACAACATGGAAACGATAATTTGAATAATTGTATGTCCCACTGAATTCTAGAAGACGTGCACAGAAAATGAAGTTACATTTATGTCCAGAAGCAAAACAAGGGCCATCTCAGCATTTGCTCAATGGATCAGGAAACTGGACGAATGATGCTCAGTATAGTCTCTAATTGTATAGAAACAGTTATGCAGCAGAAACGATTTCACTTGGGATTAGTTGTTACAGGTTGTTTATACTCATTTATACAGTTCAAATGGTAAATAATGCATTATGTATCATTGTTAAAATTAATGTTACTTTTCTTGTGATGCTCAGTATAGTCTCTAATTGTATAGAAACAGTTATGCAGCAGAAACGATTTCACTTGGGATTTAAACTTTTCTATTGAATTTAATCGTTTAATGTCATCTGGCAAAGTGTTGTAAAATAATGTACATGTATTGTATGTGAATTTTTTGTAATGGGCTGTTGATACTGTCACCTGATGAATATGATTTCTACGTCGAGTGTTATAGTAATAGACTTCTGCATTTTCTGAAAAAATATTCCCGCCCTTGAGCAAGTCATTTTTTACAAAAAACACTGATTCGTAAATAAAAAGACACGGTAATGGTAGAATTCCTAGATTAATGAAGAGAGCTTACATGAATCACGTGGGTGGGATTTGGTTATTATTCGTACAATTCGTTTTGTAATCTAAAAGTCTGGGAGCTATAAGATGTATTTCCCCAGAATATTATGCCATATCTCAGGCGGGAATGAACATTCGCGAAGTATACACAACGAGCAGTATGAAGGCTGACTGAATTTGCAAGAATTCTGAACGCGTAGCATAATGAACTTAATTTTGTGTTCAATTCATTTAAATGAACGTTCCATTTAAGGTTTGACTGAATTGAGAGACCTAAAAATTTTGTTGACTTAACATCAGTCAATGGTACACTGTTCATTTTCAATGGGCACAGAATTGTTTATTTGAAATGGAAAACTGCATTAAAACCGTTTTCTTTTCGTTTACTATTAATTTGTTATTTCGGAACCAATTTGAAACATCTGATATTGTACTATTTACTTTTCTTTATTGCAACGGATGTTCGTATCATCCGCAAAGAGAACCGTTCTTCCGTTTTGAATCGTCGAGGGCATATCGTTTACGTAAAGTAGGAACAGAATAGGGCCTAAAATCGATCCTTGAGGAACTCCACATGCAATGGGCAAAGAGTCGGAAAGGTGCGTACGTAATGTTCCATCATTCCAGTAAGGTATTTCAACTCTCTGAGATCGTTGTCTAAGGTACGAACATAACCAATCTAGAGCAATACCACGAATTCCATATGAAGGTAATTTGGAAAGTAAAATGTTATGATCAATGACGTCATAAGCTTTTGAGAGATCTAAAAATAATCCAATAGGTGCCTCGTTTTGATCCAATGATGAGGCGACATCTTTAAGAAAAGAAAATATAGCTGTTTCCGTTGATTTTGATTTTCTTAATCCATGTTGGCAATCTGAAAGCGCGTCGTGTTTAGTGAGAAAGGTTTCCATTCGTACGTAAAAAAGTCTCTCTAATATTTTTGAAAAAACTGATGGAAGAGAAATGGGCCGATAATTTTGAATTTCATTTTTGTTGCCTTTTTTGATGAGCGGCTTAATTTTAGCTGTTTTGAAAATATCTGGAAACGTTCCGGTGCATAAAGATGCATTATGATAAATATGTGAGTTAACGGGTGTATAATGGCATACGCACAAGTCTTTAACAAAGAATCCGGGAATTCATCTGAACCGGACGAATATTTATTTTTAGTTTACCGATTATTTTGAGAATTTAATAGGAAGAAGTTTCGGAAACGAACATTGTGTCTAAAATTTTGGGTGAACAGTCTATTTTTGAATTTTGTGCCTGAAGACCCTTAGTGAGATCGGCAGCAATTCTCGAAAAGTATTGGTTAAAGAGATTAGCCACTGTTGCCGGATCGTTCACATTTATATCGTTATATTTTAAAACAACATTCTCTACGGGTTTTCTAGTTGATTTGGTAGTATTTTTTATTATATTCCACATTGCTTTTGTGATCCAAGTATTACTTTTTCGTGAAATGTTTAATTTTCTCTTTTTAATAGGAAAGCATGCGTTAAAGAGAAATGAAAGCTTTGAGAAAAATAAATTATATTTTTCATTTGTGTCAATAGCGTTATAAACTGCCTCCCATGATTCTTTCAGCAAGTAGTCCGTAAATAACTTTATGTTAACTGTAGTAAATGCTCCGCACATGCGTGTTTTATTTATTGTGTCAGTATTCATGTTATTAGTAATTGTAAGAATTTGTGCATCGTGGTCACTGTAACCTAGATTATTGTTATTATTTCATATCTAGTTGTGGTTTTGTTAATTATAATTTGATCTATTGCTGTTTGTGATTTAAGAGTATTCCGTGTAGGTACGTTCACTGTAATATCTAAATTAAAAGAATGAATTAAATTGAGAAACTGCTCTTTTTCGTGGATTCGCTCAGAAAATCAATATTGAAATCTCCACATACAACAATGATTTAAAAGAGAGATTACTAATTTTGTTCAGAGTTATCTCTAGATTTTCTACGAAATTGAAATAATCTAAAGCTTGCTTTGTTGGAGGTCTGTAGATGCAAAGTAAGATAATTTTGAGCGTAGTAAGATGTACAACTGTTATTTCAAAACTTTTTCAACTGCATATAAATTGAATTCTGACAAGAAGGTAGAATCAATAGAAGGTAGAATAACTATAGTATACTATTTAGTATTGAGGTTAGTGATTGATTTCATTTGAGGAACTCAATGACCTTTCCTTATTTTACAGAGAGAAGAAGCCTAGTCTCTTGAAAGAAATTTGGTTGTATGTGAATGAATGTTTAAGAAAACATTATGGAATTGTGTCTTCTAAGGAGGAAAGGAAATGTATTGTGTACTATATGCCTATGTGAATCTCACAAACATAACAGTATTTTATGCCAGGTTGTATGAAAAATAAAAACAGTGAAGACAAGTGTGAAATTGTGTGAAGAAAAGTGACTATGTACAGAAAACGACGCGGCGTCACCCGGACAGCCCAGATCATGTCCATATCGTTGACAGTTTCTGCACCTAACTGGGCCGTTGTCTTCGTTCTTCTACATTGACGATTGCATTAAATAATGAAGATAGTATATTTTGTTTGCAGAATTCGCGTTTTTTAATGTGACTGCTATTAATGGCCACGGTTTTTTAGACGAATCAGTTAGTCGAATCACTGTTATTACATGAAATTTTTGACGAAATAGTTCTTGAATTATTTCTTCTTCGTTGTAAGATGTTGGAACATTTCGTATTATTACTGAGATGGTTGATTTTGTTGGATCATTATAAGTATGGTAAGATATATTTTTCTCTGGTAATTCATGTCGAAGTGTAATCTTCTATTGTATAAACTAATAATTTAATGTACGCACTGACCTTGAACTTTTGTTTTGAAGAGTACGTTAAATTCTTGGCGTTGTCTCTTTGCTGGTTGAGGCTGGCATGTTGCTTGAGTAAGCGAAGTTTCTAAAGAACGATTTGAGTTAACTTGTAGATTAAAGATGTTTGATACAATTGGTGATGATATTTGACTTGGTGAGGCAGAACTAAAAGGAAGGTTTTCGATTTTTGGGTTATAGAGAAAACTTGAAGGTGGAAGTGAATAATTGACGTTTTGAGAAGGTTGATTGACAATAATTTGGGTTGGTATAATCGGAACATTTTGATAAAAAGTAGATGAAGCATAATTTGGTTCTGAATTCATGGTAGGAACATAATCTTGATTGTTTACTGTTTTGTAATGCCGATGATATTGTTTCTGATAGTGAAGGTAGGGGCTTCATCTTTAGGGATTCGAGATCTCTCTTTTAAGTATTTAAATTCGAACTTTTACCTGATTTGATGTTTTTCTTGAATTTTTAGATTATATGAAAAGATGAGATATTCAGAATACTGATTGAAGCTTATTACTTCAGTAATTACAATTATTTGGAGAAATCAACTGGAGCTCATTTATGTGTCAAGACCCTCTCACATAAAAGTAGTTTCCACGAGACTGTCGTGTATGTTTTAAATGAAGTCTTGATTTTCAGTTCATTATCACAATTAAATACTGAATTCTTCTCAATTTCTCTCATTCGCAAATGCAATTCACAAAGATGAAAGTAAACACTCAACTGAACACTCAACAACTTACACATTTCACTTTGTACCATAATTCCCCCGGGGCCCTTTTCATTCCTCATTCACCACGATCCTCACTATTTCAACAACAGACCACATCTATAACTACTACAGCTACATTTGCTACTCAACGTATACAACTGGATTGCCTCATCTTGAACAAGTCGGCCTTACTAGCCGTCATATTGACTATGAAAAACTCTAGTGCGCCGGCCTTGTATGTCTGTGTCGTGTTTGTTAGAGAAAAATGAATTTCAGATATATTAAGTATTAGCTCAAATGAATTCAAATCACCCATCAGAACCAAAAGCGACATATTTTTTTCGCAGCTCTGTTATTTTTGGACTGGCTTTGTGGTCGTGCCCTATTCTCTTGCTAGTGCCATCTATTGCCGCCCAAAGTACATTTTAAAAAAACAATTGCAATTTTTCTGTTTCCTAATAGTAGAACCGAAGTATTATTATTATTATTATAGGGATATTAAAGAAGAGTAAAACATCGTCATTTTTTGCAATTTTCAGTGAGAAATTTTGAATTGTTTCTAAGAAAATGGGGTTTAAGTGTTACTGTAAATGCGAAGTCTTTGTCAGAAATCTATTGAATCTATTGAGAAGTCCTTGGAAGCAGTTTCACTCATTAATGCAAGAATGTAATCAAACTCCTGGAAATGTGCATATTAACGACGTGAGAGATATTAAAAAACATTTTTGTAATTTTTGAAAAAATAAAAGAATACACCAAAATGAACATTGTGATATATTAAACTGGGCAATCCGATGGAATTTAAAAAAAAGTAAATATTAACGACCTGAGAGACAAGTCAAAAAATTACATTTTTGAAATAGCAAACGAATAAAGCAATGTGTGTTTATGTCATCTTACAGGGTACATTTAGAACTACCCCGACCAAAAGTTTAAAGAAAAAATTTGGATCCATTTTTGAGAAAATCTTGTTTTTGTCATTTTTTGAAATCGCAAATATTGCAAGCTATATTGCACGAAAACTACTAAAAGATTTTTAAAAATCTAGATGACCTAAATGAAAGAATTATTAATGGAAAAAAGTATTCGAAAGAAAAACCTCATTCTTCAATTCCATAGTTGTCGAAGACGCTGACAAAAAATTAAATTTGGCTAAAAAATATTTTTTGACCGGTCTCTCGTCGCTACTATTTACATTACAGGCAATTTCATTACGTATTTATGAGTAAATGTGCTTTAAGTAATGTCATATAAAGTTTCTCAAAAAATGAACAGCTTTCTGTGAAAATGTGCTCAAAACTGCAGTTTCAGAAACGCTCAAACGCGATTTTCTCAAAAATGGCTTCAAATTTTTTCTTCCAACTTTTCCAATGGATAGTGGAAATAGCGCTGTTTGTAATATGTTGTAAAGTTCATTTTGGTGTATTCTTTTGTTTGTTTTTAAATTACGCAAATGTAATTTTTTCAAATATCTCACACGCCGGTAATATGCACATTTCTATCGATTTGCATATATTATTGCACTTGTTAGTGTAAGTGTTCTAAATGACTTCAAATTACGTTCTTGGAAAACTCGGTAGATTGCTGTGAAAAAGAGCTTCAAATTTCGCATTTACAGTAATGCTTAGCGCAATTTTCTTAAAAATGGCTTCAAACTTTTTAATGAAAATTTTTATTTCAGACAAGGTTTTACTGTTTTTTAATATTTTTGAAGGAATATTTCGGTTGTACTCAGGAAAGCAAAAATGGAGAAAATGTGAAAAAGAATATACTTTGGGGGACGATAGATGGCAGCTGGCCAGAGAATTGAGCAAGACCTTAAAGCGAGACCACACCACGAAATTTAAAACAATTGCTACGAGAAAGTCTGTGCCATACTGTAGCACCTCTAGTTAATTAATTTTTCAAAAATAATAAATTCTCCTTTTCAACCGTCTTGTCCATAAATGTATTTTAACTGAAATTATGAGAGCATGAAATTTGTGTGATGAACGATAAAAAGAAATAGATTCTGAATAAGTATAATATGAACGTTTAGTGTTTAGTAGATGGTGTGGTACTGTACCGTGTGCATGAGTAACGTAGGTTATGTCACAAACTTTTCACAGAAACAAGAATGTCAATACTTACCTCACATGGGAAAATCCTACCGATGAATATCAGATAACCAATTTTTTCTAAGGGTATCTTGAAATTGAAACATAGGGAACATGTAGTCCGTTTCCATTATAGTTCTCTGTACTACAAATAAATATATATATCAGCAATTGTACATTATGGCAAAACGGTAAATAAATGGTTGCGCTACACGCATAAATATATCTTCATCTGTGTCAAACAACTATAAATACTTCGTTGTTGCTGCGAGCGCGAATCTTGAATCATTAGATTATACAAATGAACCTCGTCAGTCGGCGCAAACCAATATGTACACAGCAAGCGAAAATAAAGTTGGAGGAATCTAAGTCTTCTAAGCGTGACGTCACAAAGGGGGCCTCCAGCGCCGAGGACTGTGTATAGGCGTTATTAATTAAGAATATGCGCCGGACCAGCAAAAATGTGATAGAATTTTAAGAAAGTTATCATCTTGTAGATTACAATGCGAAGAAAGTTTCTTTGAGGCTTCAGCCTCAAAATTTGAAGTTTTAAGGCCCTTCTTTTAGGAGTTATTTAATTATGTAGATTTTGACAATCTTTCTATTTTGCGGGTTGCATTTGACATGAATATTTAGATGGAATTTTTTCTACAAATACTTTATATTTTGAAAGTTAAAGGGCAATTGGTCCCGTTGAAAGTTGAAATCTGAATACAGAAGGAAATACAGTATAGAATATTTCATTAAAATCGAATTTTTCCCATGAAATTAAATCCAAATTGCCTAAAACGTACAAAAAGTTTAGAGAAAAAAAAATTGGAGTCGTTTTTGAGAAAAAATTGTTTTTTAAAATTATTTTGTTTCTGCTTAAAATAGCGCAAACGATTTCCGAAATAATTAAAAATTAAGACATAGATTTTGTTTCTAATATTCAATAAGGTAGTTGTTTAACGGGGTATAAAAATATTTCAATTTTTACAATTTTCCAATAATTCGTTCTATCTTGTTCGTTCAATTTCGAAAATTGAATCTATGCCATACCATATTTAAATGTGTATTTTACTCAATTCAAGTAACAAATTCAAAGAAATAATTTGAGGCGTTTTTTGAGAAAATTTGTTGAAAATGCCCCAGGATTTCTTATGAAATGGCTCCAAAACTAAGAGATTAGTTTCATGTTACCAGGGCCTCCAGTCGGACAAGATCGATCGAGGAATACTTATTTTAGGGAAGAAATTCTTCTCAATAACCTCTGGCGTTTTTTAAAATATTGTTTTGTAGCTAGTGTTGTTCATAGGAAGGACAAATAATCTTACAGACGGACATTTTACCGAAAACAAATATATCTTACCTATTAAGGAACCACAAAACATAGATGATGATGACTAACATACATATTAGAGAAATACAATTAATTCACTCAGGAGAAAAAAAATCAACTTTTATGTTATCCGAATCTAACAAAACGAGTTTTTCTGATAAAGAATATACTTTATTAATGATTTCAATGACAAATATACGAAATTTGAGAATCTCAGCTTGTTCTAAAATTCCTGAAACCAACATAAAAAATCCTATGGAATAGCTGCTCATGTTCTGGTGCTAAAGTGATGTACATAATAATTTTAAAACATTTCCTTCTTTAGTTTATTTATTTTCATACAAGGAATTCAGTTCACAGTTACAAATATCATAGAATATATATGTATGTATGTATATATATATATATATATATATATATATATATATATATATATATAATGCAGAATATGTACGTTTTATTTGTATTGCAATATACACTGTGTGTTCTGCCAAGAGATGCCACAGTCTTCTGGCTGTAGCAGTTGAGTTTTGCTGCATTATATTCCCTCTCGCCCATATAATAATTAAAAATGCCTCGTGAACTGGCCAAAACGAGCTAGAGAAATAGCTGATTTCTCTTGAGACCCTACTTTTTATCAGAAACAAAATTTTACTGTGAAACATTTATGTTTATGGGAGACATTGGGATATACAGTAATATATTCTCTGTATAGTAGAATAATTACACATATTATTTCATTTGTAGCATCTCTCAACAATTTAACAATAAATACTGAATATAGTCACCTTTTTTGTAAAATAGCATTGGCAGTGCGAAGTGAAAAATGAATCTAAATGATCGGAAGTTCACTAAAGAAGGAAAAATGAAGGTCCAAAACCATTTGCAGGTGAACGCATGATGACAGCGGGACAAGGAATCATGAGAACAAATGAGGTGGTATGAACACATGATCGAGTGATAGATTCATAGGGACATGAACGAGCGTAACACACCACAACCATCTTCACAGAGAGCCAAATATCTCTGAAGTCTCTTAGGTTTCCCTTTGTAGGTGTTCCTCCACCATTTTATTTATTCTTTTAACCCTTGCCCCTTGCAACCAAAAAATTAGATGCATGTTGTTCCTTAGGATGTATCACCCCAATTAATAGTATAATGTCATTTGATGGTGATATATCAAAATTATGATGGAAAGTTTTATCATATCTTTATGTTTGATAATATATAAAAATAAAGAACTGAGCGGACAACATTATTTTGCTGGGTCATGGCTGTTTTTGTATTTCTCTGACTTCTCAAAGACTCTGGCATCTGCCCATGTCATCCTATAGTGGAGATAACCGTGCTATGTCATTGGCTTGTCGAGGGCAGAGTGGTTATTGGAAACTGGTCTTGCCAAAGATGAAGTTGCCAGGAGCATTAGGATCTTCAGAAGTGAAGAATTCTTGCCACAGCTTGGCGAAAACAGGACGGTCCACTTCAACGGTTTTGTTCTGGTAAAAGACAAATTTTAGTTATGTTTAGTTTACATTGTAGAGAAAGGTTTCAAATGCAAATGTTATTTCAAAAATAATAGCATGAGAATGCTATTACTTTTGCAGTAATTCAAAGTACATTGTTTTGGTGTATCTAGGTTTTAAATAGGGCAAAATGTTCATGTTGTTCCAACAGAGAAACAAAGTATTTATCTGTCATTAATAATGCAACAAATAATTAGTCTAAATGTATAGTACTATAATTGCAGAATTATTTGTAAGCTATTCTTTAGTCACAATCATTCTGAAGTATTGGTCTTGTCACAGGCAGCTTCTATTAACTAAAAGCTAATTCATTGTATAATGGTTATCAGTACTCCCAGAAAATGTTTATTTTTGCAACTTAAGATACTGTTTTAAAATTTCTCCAATTGACTACCTTTCTGAATAAATATTCTAATTATAAAATGTATAAGAAAAAATATCAATCTACTGATACTTTTTGTAATATTAATGTTAAGCAAAATGTTGTACATACATATTTTGCTGATAAATTCTCTGACGTTCAGAGAAACGAGAAATAATAATATTAATAATAGTAATAGTAAAACTAAACAAATCGGCCGGCCCCCCTGGCGCAGGCGGTTGCGGCAGCCGTCATGTGCGCTGAGGAGGTTGCAAGTTCGAATCCTGCGTAGGCATGGACGTATTTATGATTGTCCCTTTATCCCTCATTACCATCCTGTCACTTCATAGTTTGTAATTCAAGGCTACCAACCTAGTCTGAACGATGGATGCAACAGAAAAGGCTGGATGTCGAAGTGGGTAAAGATACGTAAACCTCTTCGGGATAAAGATGATTGGACGATTGATTGATTAGTGATTTCAGGACTAAGGAGTTCATTAGTACCGTAAGTATAATGAACGTTTTTTCCATTTGGAGGTGGTGTAGTCTTCCTCCAATGGATGGCGAGATCCAGCGCCGACCTACCGTCGACTAATGGGGTTTTCCCAATCAGGTATCTCCCATCAGCGGGGCTCCGCCCCAGCCGGAACAAGCTCTAAGTCCCTGACCGGTCTCCAGGCATGTGTGTGTAAGGGATGAGGATAGGAAGAGAAAGGAAAGATCGCAGTCCGTGGCCCGTTTCTTAGGGTACTGCTCCGGCATTCGCCTAGTGTTGATCGGACAAACCGTTGAGACTCGAATCTAGGACCTCCCGGTCAGAGGCGCTCCAGTTACATCAGTTGATGCTCTGAGCCACCGTTCCCGGTTTGGACCGCGGAGAATAAGTGTAGCGTGCACCGAGATGGCCGATATTCGCATTAAAATACCGTTAAAGTTTGTTTTGCATCCACTTGTCTTGTGGCGAGTATCATTTATCGTATATTTGTGTGTTTGCTAAGTAGCCTATAGTTCAATTACTGCTCACTTTTCGCATATAAAACGTACGCAAGACGTCTGCAAGATTAGCGATAAAACTTTTTTCTGTGTTTTTTTTATTCTGCTCGTCCTACTGCCTTGCTATCAATTATAATAACAATAGACTAATGACTAGAGACTAGTGATTTTAAGCAACAAAATTTGCCCATTATTGATATTGAACTACATTAGACTAATCAATTCTTCTAAAGCTAAAAATTAATAAATTCTTCGTCTTTTCTTTCGTTCTTTTTTCGGCATTAAAGCCATTTGGAACTGCATACTATTTACTAATATTTCCATAATCGAAGTGCTACTCCAGTCTTTCGAGCTAAACTGATTAATTAACATATAATAGTCCAGTCGGCAGGTTCGGAAGAAGAGGGTAACCTGAAAAAAGGTCATAAAAGCTTTTTCTTTGGATACGTTGTTTGGATCCAGGCTCTAGTTAAAATCCCAAGTTTCTGACCTCCTCTTTAACCTTAAGACCAGTAGAAAATATTAATTTAATTTTAAAGAGGATAAAATTTTCTATAACTTTTGTATGAATAATATTTTTGAAACCAATTACCAAGCGAGCTACAGCATTTTTAAAACAATGCTGTTTTTTCATTTCTCCAGAATGTGTGCAAAAATACACATGTTTTTAATAAAATCAACCTATAATAAATGCAGTTATTATTACATGCAATACTATTATTTAGATCACCGCTGCGGCAAACATTTCTTCACAAATGTACCTATTGTTGTGTGTGTGTGTGTGTGTGTAGTATGTATATATATATATATATATATATATATATATATATATATATATATATATATATATATATATATTATGACCTAATGGTCATACCACCAGTCAATAAAAGAAAAGACGCCTATTTTGAATCTGGCGCGCAACGGACGGGAGACTCACGAACGAGTCAGAGGAACGAGTCGCGCGACGCGAGAGGGACGCGAGAGAGACGAGGCAGAACAAAAACGGCAGTAGAGGGAAGGTGTGCAAATGGCGTGGAAGGGAAAGGTGGTAGATGAATAGTAAATATGTAATCGGTTGACATCGTAAAATCCAACTGGGAAAAAGTGTTTGTGATATCGCGATTGAAAAGCAGTGACAGTAAATAATCATGTAATACTGCAGATCATGCAGATGGTGGTAGATGAATAGTAAATATGTAATCGGTTGACATCGTAAAATCCAACTGGGAAAAAGTGTTTGTGATATCGGACAGTAAATAATCATGTAATACTGCAGATCATGCAGATGGTGGTAGATGAATAGTAAATATGTAATCGGTTGACATCGTAAAATCCAACTGGGAAAAAGTGTTTGTGATATCGCGATTGAAAAGCAGTGACAGTGAATAATCATGTAATACTGCAGATCATGCAGATGGTTGTACAGTTTACCTTCATATTATTTTTTTCTTCGTGAATAAATGTTCAATTATATAAAATAGCAAAAAGTAGTAATTAATGAAGAATGTAAGGGAAAAGAATATGTGGAAAACCGTACATCCTCCCCATAAAGGCGCTCCCCCCCAAAAGGAATCCCTTGTCCTTTCAACAATTTTAGAAACGGCAATTATTGCCACCAAAATTAATGTGTGATCGATGCCTCAATGATGGTGGATTCCCAAATGGGAAATTTGAGGTAAGTACAGTCACAATATATATATATATATATATATATATATATATATATATATATGTATACATACATATATATATATATATATATGTATACATACATATATATATATATATATATAACAATCATTTAATGTGTTACAATCATTTAATTATATAAATACACCCAATTATGAATGGAATAAAATGCCCAATTTTTTTCTAAATGTAACACTAACCAAGCTACAGCCGCTAACTCGAATTGAAAAATCTGTAGTTTCTGCCCAGACCTGCCTCCCTCTCCGTTGAGTGAGGTAGAATTGTTTTAGAGGGAACTTTTCCGTTATAAAAATGTTTTAAAATATTTTTAAACAGATAATAATTTCATAATATATATGTTGTAGAACAAGTTATGCTTATTTAAAGATTTTTGGTAAGGCCTCTTCCAACTTATTTATATTTTGTTCTTATCACTTACATTTTTCACTTAAACTCGAACTTGAATGATATTCATTCTTTGTTTTTATATTTTAAAATTTTTATTCAATATCGTCAAAGAAAGTTTGTAATTTTTATTTACTGTGAAAACATGTCCAACAACACAGGTCGGCATGGGTTCGATAAGATTGATTTAAATTGCCTCAAATGTTCCTTGTTGCATTTTATGAGCTGAAATCAGATATGTATGTGAACATATTCCACCACGTCCCAATCTTTTGTTATTTGGCCCTAACTGGTATGAAAGAAGTGAATATCGTGGTTTATAGGGACTTTTTTAATTTGTAAGTTGGAAACACTGTAAACGTCTAAACATTCTGTAACCATCAGTTTTGGCAGTTAAGCTGTTGGTATTTCGTTCGTTGTTCGTTATTTATTTTTTTATGGCGTTGATTTGAAGTTGAAAAATGGAGAACTTATGTTGTCGTGCATGTGTGCATGATGTGATATGTCCATGTGTCTTGATAAGTTGTGTGTGGGTGAACAGTTTATTGTGAAGTCACAGAACCTTTCAATAACAAAATCAATTAAAACTACGTATTATCATTATCATTGTTACTGTTATTATATTATCATTATTATTATTATTATTATTATTATTATTATTATTATTATTATTATTATTATGGTTATGTTGGAGATCAAGACAAGAAGTGGGCACCGCACCATTAAGTTCTACGTAAACCTAACTGAATGGCTGAAACGAAAAAAAAACAGTTTGGTGTTCCAATGGTTTGAAGAGAACCTACAAGCCACCAGGAAGACTGGTATTTTGACTCACAAAAATCGAAGGCTTGTCGAAAAAAAGGTAAGGTAGAATATTCAAATGTGCCATCAGCTCGTCGGCCGGTTCAGCATGTCAAAAATTTACCAATTCCTAAACGACCATATGAATGGAAAGACATTTCAATTAACGTTGAAAATACCGACAGTGAAAATGCAGAATCTGTAATGAGTACTATGCAAATGAGCCTAGAACCCACAATAATGATATCTTATTGAGCAAAATAAACTCAATGATTTTATTTGAGATCTCCAGCTATCCAATTATAAAACCGAACTTCTAACGTCACGTTTGCAAGAATGAAGTCTATTGGCTTAAAATACGAAAGTGAGCGTGTTTAAGAAAATAAATGAAAAGCATTCTTCTCATTTTGGTGAGGAAAATGTAGTCTAATATTGCAAAGATATTAATGCTCTAATGAATGACTTAGGATTAACGTATAATCGAAATGAATGGCAGTCATTTCAAAAGGATCATAAAGTATGGATGTAATATTCAGAAGCATCGGGGACGAAAATCACAAATGGCACATATGCTTATATTTTAATATGCATATCTATGCATAATATGCTTATATTTTAATATGCATAGGCATCACTCATATCATTGTGACTTGGTCTTCAAGGGAGATTTACTAAATACAGCACTTTTCTCTGCATGTCGGATATCAGAGCAATAGAGAAGCTCTATGAAATCAAAGAGTGGCCCCCATGAAATGAATTCATCCCGGGCAAAAAAATGTAAAGCGTAAGCTTTTGGTGAATCCACAAAGTTCCACTATTCCACGTCAAATCGCACAAGAGTTGACACGACTTTTTATAAAATGTAGGATTTTTTCTCAAATCTGGACATCAAAAAAGAAGACACGTGTTTTTTGTCACAAGAGAGTCATGAATGGCATTATTCTCCTGTTGAAGAGTAAAGCTGGAAAACGAACACACAGACATACATAATATTTTTGTATATTAATATTTTCGATAGTGGGTACATTTGTGAGGAATTTATATAAATAATGGTATTTCTTGTAATAATAGTGATATTTATTAACGGTTGATTCCACTATCACAAACGTGGTATTTTTGCGTTTTGAAAAAATAGCATTTTTTAAAGCTGTAGTTCGCTTCATAATTGGTTTCGAATTATATTGGGGGTATTCATATAAAAGTTATAGAAAATTTTATCGAAAACGGAATGAATGAATAATTTAGTAGTATTTTAAGTGGCATAGTTCTCTTACGTTTTTATCCCATTGCCAACATTTTATAGATACATTTATGATAGTAACTCTAGTAATCAAATGTACTAGAATGTTTATAATGCGATTATTACGGAAATCAATTAAAATATTTCTAATACATTTATTTGACCGCTTATACGAAATACAATTTCAGAAGAGCCGAATCACACAAATAAGGGAAAACAAAGAAAATAAATAACCTGAAAAATAATTGTTTTTTATCGTTATATTTATTCTTCTATTAAGGAGGAAAAAAGAAGTAATATGAGCAATAAATAGGCTTAGTAATCATGTCAAAGGAGTGATATTACAGTCATTGCAGTTATCTAAATGAATACACATCTCACTTTAACCATTTCTTAGGAGTAAATTAAAATACCATATTAAGCCATTAAATATGTGTGCATGAATGCATTAATAATAAATATTATTTAAACGTTTAATAATAATTATTAAACGTCAAAATATTATTAAAAATATTCTCTATCAAAAATACTATATAATAACTTTCATATCGTGTAAACTGGAAAGTCCCTTTACGTTTTGTTCTCGTTTTTTTTTTTTATGTTCCCACTAGGAGTATTGAATCTGAGGCAATATAAAGATCAAGATTCCATCATAAGTAACTATTTTCAATATGCGGCATAGTATTGGTGAAAAGAATGGAGATTCTAATCAAGTAATAGAAAATGGTCTATTGATTAAAATAATTAGAAAAATTAACACAAGTAGTATTGGGTTACACAAGGCGTTATTGGGTCGGTAGACCGACTTCGCCGGCTAGCTACCCGTGTCCCCATTGCCTCGGCTTGGTTGAATTCTCATGCTTGGGGGTAAGAACGACATGAGGCGAAGATGACGTAGTTTCTTCACCGTAACTAGCAAACATCCGCCTGCTTGAGCTTTTCTTCGTCACACAGCTACAGAAACTGGGACGATTTTAAACGAAAACTACAATTAAATTTTTGCCTCAACCGGGAATCGAGCACGCGGACCACATCACGGGACGCTAGTACGTTGCCCATGATCCTAGATGCCTGTGTTGTATTGTATATGCAACGCTAAAAAATCAGGAAAATATGGAGAATCTTTCTTAAAATTTTCAGAAATATCATGTTCTTTTTGAAAATAGATAAAATACTATGTGCACAATAAAAATCATGATAAAATAATTGGAAATTAGATAATCCGTACACACACACACCAAGTGATTATTGCCATACTTTATCAAAGCCATACTTTATTTACTTGTATTGAAATCTAGACCCTAACTATTACTTAGTGACAATACATTTATTTATATTAATATTATGTACACTTACGGAAGTGAACTTATCATAGGCTTGTCCACATTCCTCGGCAGAAAGCCCATAGCCTGTGAACACAGTGGTGAACTCTTCCAGGTCAATAGTACCATCACCTGAAGAGAAAAATATCCCATTAAGACAATTACATGAATTCTAAGGATTCGAACACTCTTGGATGATTAATAAAACTGAGTGGTTAGACTAAAAAAGGCCTAGCATGAGCTTGGCCACAAATAAAAACAACAACAGCAATAATAATAATAATAATAATAATAATAATAATAATAATAATAATAACAATAACACCATTTTAAAAAACCCAAAGGTAACTCCCGGAATGGTCCACACGCGGCATCACGAAATTGCCACCCAAAGCGGGAGACAGCTCTTTGACAAAGAACTACAGGCCAATCACTTGTCTACCAGTAATGTACAAAGTTATAACTGCAGCAATAGGTGAGAATGTATAGCTACTAGAAGAAACATCTGTTGCCTGTTGCACAGAAAAGATATTCAAAATTCAGTAAATAAAATATTTTTTATTATTACTTTTTTTATTGCAACAAATTCGTGTAATTGTAAATTACTGATTGACAGTCATAAATTTCTGAACAATAACTTTTATAAGTCTAACTCAAATAAGCGGAATTTCTTTTTAAAGCGTCCAGTTTTTCAAACAAATCAGCAGACAATAAACCCCTATTTGGAGAAAGTGTAAAACCTGCAGAGGAAAACGATTGTTCAACTGACGCGAATGAACGTGAACTAGTGTTGTAAGTACAGCTCTGACATGTAGGCATTAAAAAGGTCGAAAATTGGTAGGCAAATAGACATTTAAAAACTCAAAAATAGGCAGGGAAATATGCATTATGATTGAATAATATTAACATTTACACGTAATACATACTACATAAATGATGAACACAATTCCCTAAAAACAAATCGAATTTCTTCGATTGTCAAAACATATTGCGAAGTTAGATAATATTTACTAAGAGTCGACTAGTGTGGTATTTTATATTTTGTTGGTTAAAATGGTAAAATGTGATTTTCAAGTTTTAAAATTGGAATGTTTGCGGCAAGGAACAAGTCAGTGTTGAAATTCTTTCATATCTTTATCTTTTGACTGCACTTGAAGGTTTGAATAGTTTTTTCACTCTTTTCACATTTTTTTTTTCATAAGTTGCAGTGTTTTTATGTTGTAAGAAATATTTTTTTGCAGTTTATCACCTTTTCACAACACTGGCAAAAAACAGTCCGCCGTGAATCTTCTCCATAAATCCTTTTGAGCAATGCATTTCTTGAAACTTTCTCTTTTGGCATTGTAGCAAGCATGTTTAACAGGAACAGCAAATTTACTGATCTGGCATGCACCAAATTTCGAAACCAATACAAAATTATCGAAGAAACCTCCGTCTATCTTGTGTAATTCTACTTCTAAAAGCGAAGATGCCGGGGGCGCTATTTTTGAAGACTTCTTGGTAAGGACTTCTTGGTATTTTTGAAGATGTATTCTTGGTATTGAACAGATAGCTCACTAATCATTGCGAAGATCTGAAAGATGAGAGCAATTTCCTGTTATCTGGAGCGTCCTGACGCTCTTCGTCAAAGTAGATACGGTAACCCGCACGCTGTCAAATTCTCAAAAGTCTCTAAGTGGTGTCGCTGCTCCACGCGTTACATGCAAGAATACACGGGGCATAGACCTTGTCGATTGGAGACCCGGCAGATTTTACGCAGTTGGTACTTGCTTGGTAAAGAATTACCCATCAGTGGTTTGAAAAAAAAATATTGTAGAAAACAAAATATAACGAAAAAAATATAAAAAATGCGAAAAATTCAATACATACACTTATAGGCTCTTAACGCATCTATTAGGCAATTATCTCTAAAATAGACATTTATAGCCATTATAAAACCTTCGCAAAAGCCATTTCTGAGATAAAGATTGATAATAAATAAATAAATAAATAAATAAATAAAATAAACGTCTTTATTGGTGGCGAGGCTCAGGCCATTTAGCCTGCTCTTCCGCCTGACTACTTTTAAAATTTATATTACAATAGTGTATAATAAACGAAGTCATTCAATGAAAAATATGTAGTACGTAATTTGGATGAAGACTTTCTCACATAGAAAGATTAATTACAAATCAAGTTGAACACTAGGAGATTTTAGAAAAATTATCTTTTGTGATTCAGCAACTTAGGTAAGAAGAGGATCGGGAAAAAATCAGAAAACAAATCAGTGAAATGTTAATAAGTTCTACTAATTATTTTAAAGAGGTTTTGAAGAAGCTAAAATTGCGTACTTATTTTTGAATTACCCCTAGAAAAACTAGAAAGGGAAGGAATCTTGTTAGCCTACAAGTGAAAACACATCAAGTCAAGAGTTCAAGCCTGAGAGAAGCTGAAAACTTTGAGAGATAAAGGTAATGATTTTACGTGTATTTCATAATAATAATAATAATAATAATAATAATAATAATAATAATAATAATAATAATAAAATGATAATATGTTGTAAAAATATTTGGTTATGAAATTAAGTTAAAAAATTAAAAACGTGGATATTATCAAGTAATTTTTAGGAAATGTTTACAATGAAATATTCCACAATCTAGCAAATTGGAAAATTTAAAGAATTTAGGAAATGTTTAACTTTTAGAGTATTCCCAAGACTTGAAAACCCGACCCAACATCTCTCACCCGTAATTAATACTACATTTATTCCTGAGACTGCAAGCAAGGGACCATCCCGACATGCGCCTTAAGCGATTGAGAAAACCTATGTAAACCTCAATGAGGATGGCGACTTAAGGCCAAGACAGTATGCAAGTAAACAATTTCAGTGCACACAAAATAAAAAGGAAAAAACGGAAATATTTTGAATTTAATATTTTGTCTAAATGTACGGCGCAATTTGTAAGAAATGAAGAACTGAAACAGAAAGATTGCAAATTACTGAAACACATCTAGACAAAATTAAAAGCATATAGTTATAATATTTTGAATACATTCACATTTGAGCAAATGCTCATGCATAATCACACACAAAGGTATGCACACGTGTGTGTACTGCAATAAAAGTGATGTATGAGATGAAGGTTTGTTCCTCATATGTTATATAACTAGTGGTGCTACAAAATGGCACAAATTTTCTCGTAGTAAATTTTCCTTGGTGTGGACTGGGACTGAACAGGATTGTCCCTCCTCCTTGCCTGCTTCCATCTATTGCGGCCCAAAGAAATATTTTTTAACACTTTCGCAACTTTTCGGTTTCCAAATAGTTTTAGTACCTTAGTACCTTAAGTACCTTTAGTACCTTAAGTATATTTTAAAAATATTAAAGGAAAGAAAATGGCGATTAAGCATTATTGTAAATGCGAAATTTGAAGCTATTTTTCACAGGGATCTATTGAGTTTTCGGAAAGCCTCATTTAAAATAATTTGAAGAATTTCCACTCACAAATGTAAAAATGTAAACAAATTGATGGAAATGCGTATATTAACGACGTGAGATATATGTAAAAAATTACATTTGTGTAATTTTTGAGAAAACAGAAGGATACACCAAAATGAATTTTACGTCATATTAAACAGTACAATTAGCACTATGTTTGACGAACAAATTTGGAACCATTTTTGAGAAAATACCGCATGGGCGTTTCTGATTATGCTTGGGCTCAATTTAATAGAAAACTGTTGAGTTTTCTAGAAATTTTATCTGGCATTTAAAGCACATCTACTCATAAGTACAATAATGTAAAGAAATTGCCTTTAATGTTAATATTACCGACGTGAGAGACAATTCAAAATAAATTAAATTTTTGAAAAACAAAAGAATAGAGCAATACAGCGACAAATATTTCATGCACTATTGCAGAAAACTACTAAAATTAAAAAAAAATGTCTACAAGACCTTAATGAAATAACTATTTATGAGCAACTAATTTCATATGAACGAAAAAACTTCTATCTTCAATTTTATAGTTGTAGGAAGACGTCGAAGAAAATACAAACATTTGTAATTTCCGAAAATTTAGAGTTAACTGTGAAATGGGATATAGGCCACCTTCATAAGTGTATTTTACTCTATTCTTGCAAGAAATTTCAAGAAACAATTTGGAGCCGTTTTTGAGGAAATTTTGAAAATATCCAAGAAGCTTCATGTAAAGTACTGCCAAATTTTTAGAATGTTTTTCAAAATTACAAAGCTTCAACTAGAGCCAGATGGACAGGGGTTTCTTCAATATGGAAACAATCGTACGTGTGGTTTAGGCGCTAGCAATGTTCACAGACGGGCAAACAGACGGACGTCTTGAAAAAAAACTTTTTCGGTTTCAGGGGACCCCAAAACGTGTATTTCCGTTGAAATCTCGAAATCAATTTTCCGCAGCATTGCATAACTTTCTCTATACAACGTATATTACTCCGTATATGCGTATGTATACGAGAAGGTAACTCTTGGTATTACAAAATGGCGCAGACTTTTTCGTACTAGTTAGTTTCCTAATCTGTTTCGACTGGACTTTTTTCCATCTCTCCTCCCGGGTGGTTCCTATCGGCATTAAAAATAATTTGTTGCAATTTATTAATTTTTCAGTTCCATAGTTGCAGAATATAACTTGTGGTGCAAGAGAACATTTTTGGGCTTAATCAATAACTCAATAGTTCAATTATGGACATTTTTTAAGTGTCCTTTTCCGATCTGAGGAAAAAATTAAAAGAAAATTTTGAAGGAGGGTTTAAGAACAAAAATTTTAATTAGCCTTTACTTCAAGTATTACTTGAAGCACTTTGAAGCAGGGAAAGCAATACGTATTTACTATAGTCTAACTACAAACGATCCAAAAATGAATAACGCAAAATGTAGCTGTGAAATTTCAATTAATCTACTCAACTACTTACTTACGTAGTAGGAGCAATGGTAAAATGATTCCAACGGATGCACATGAAAAAATCACTACGTAAGTAAAACACTACGATGACATTTAAACCAGAACACGAATATGTATTATGACTCTCTCTTTCTTCATCTCTCTCTCTCTCTCTTTCTCTCTCTCTCCCTCACACACACACACACACACACACACACACACACACACACACACGCACTTTTAGGTATTATTTTTTTAATATTCCACAGATAATAGCTCTCGTGTCTAGACTGTATAAACACATTGTTTAATAACAACGTTCTTGTCATGGTAACCGTTCTATCCCTAAAACTCTGGCAAAATCTCTAGGCGAGCGAATAAAGAAAAATCACATTTGCGGTAATTGTTACAATACATCGAGAAAACGTTATAAAACGAAATGTTTAGAAATTTTTTCAACTGACACGGGGTTTATTTTTGTTTTTTCTGCAATATATATCCTTTTTATCCAAATAGGATAAAAAGTATATATTGCAGAAAAAACAAAAATAAACCCCGTGTCAGTTGAAAAATTGATTAAAATTGAAATTCATGATTTAAAAACACCTAAATTTTTAAGCAGTATTTTGATTGTGGGGCACCAAATATCTTGGCCAAACTCAAGCTTTTGGAATATTGGAGATAATTGAACTCTTTTCCATTGTGAAGAATTTCGGCGAAACATTTTCGATAGTTTTTGAGAAAATGTGGTTCAAACATTACAGAAAATTCGTCATTTCAGTTCAATTATACTCAACAATTATGGAGAACTTACGGACATTTCAGAAAAAAACATCACTGGAGATACTTTAAAGCTCATGTGTTAAGAAACGCATTGAACAATGAAATAATCTGTAATGTATACATATTAACGATGGGAGAGAAGTAAACAAATTACATTTCTTTAAGTTATGGAAAAACAAAAGAATAGAGTAACATGGCGTTTATGTCATCGTGTAGGGTACATTCAGCACTACCCATACCAAAAATTCAAACAAAAACTTAAAAGTTGTTTTTGTTATTTTTAAAAATGCAATTATTGCGCGCAATATTGCTCGAAATCTACTAAAATTTTCAAAAAAATGTACATGACCTTAATGAAAGAACTACTTATGGACAACAAATTTCATTTAAGGAAAAATTTATCTTCAATTTATAGGGGATGCCAAAAATTTAAACTTTGCAATTTTCGAAAATTCAGAATTAACTGTGAAAATGTGACCCATGCCACCCTTATAAGTGTATTTTACTCCATTCTTTTGAGAAATTTAAAGAAAAAATTTGGAGCTGCTTTTTAGATAATTTTGAAAATATCGAAGGGCTTCATGTAAAGAACCCCCAAATTTTGTTGTTGAATGTTTTTCTAAATTTCAAAGCTTGAACTAGGTCCAGATAGACAGGGGATTCTTCCATTCGGGGAAGATACCCCAAATGGAACGAATGGTCGTACGAATGGTTTAGGCGCTAGGAGTGTTCACAGACGGACGGACGTATTGCTTGGAATTGGTTTTTCGGCATCAAGGACCCTCAAAACAGGGATTCTGGCTACATCACGGGTTGTAGCATTAGAGGATTTTTTCTCACTTAATTTGGCAACTGGTTTTCTGCAATTTTTTGTCACCAGAGCCCGGTAATGAATTGTTTTCCGCTGAAAATCCGCCGTTTTTCTCGCAGCATAACATAACTTTTTCAATACTACGTATATTACTCCATACATAGTACATATACGAGAAAGTAAAAATGAAAAGAATTCAAATTCAGCAGCTGAAAAGGGCTTTTATTATTGTTTCAAAGTGGTTCATTCACAAGGAGAATCAAACAAAAAGGAACTATCCATGTCCAAAAAACTCATAAACACAGTTATTCAAATATAAAAGTTTTTAAAATACATATTTCAAATATAACTCTTTAAATACTGTCCAACCCTTTCTATGGATAAGATACGTTACTTAATAATGAAATGTTTGCCCTTTTTTGCGTATTGCCTGTTGCTATTGCATTTTTTAAAAAAATATTACTTGTTCGGCATTTCTGCCTTTCAAGGGTGTTTTATACATGATTTCATTAACTATAGCATTAACCATCCTAAGATCTAAAGGTAAATATAATATAAATAAAGAGCTTGGCAAGTTATGTTTTGTGTATGCATGTGTGAGTGTGAGTGTGAGAGCGAGAGAGACAGCGCGAGAGCGAGAGCGAGCGAGCGGGAGAGAGAGCGAGAGAGAGAGACAAATATTATATTTTCTGATATGTAAGGAGGCTTGAAAATGTGCTTAGGATAACGTGAGTAGATTCTCTATTGTTGACTGTACTTCTTCTCTAGATTGTCAGTAGCTGTAGCTGGGGATTCTGGTAGTGTATCATAAAAGCTTCTTGAAATTGTGATCATGTAGTCCTGAATTGATTCTATTTTTAATTCTCTATGTAATTGTTTATTGCTTACAAACCGTGGAGCTTGAGTAATTTTTCTGAGGCATTTATTTTGTATTATTTGAAGTTTGTTGATTATTTTACCGCATTCAATGCTAAGTGAAGATTTATAATTTTTGAGTATGTTTTATTTATTGGGTTTGTGATATGTGTTTTCCAGGTTAATTTTGTGTCCATTGTTTGTCCTAGGTACTTAACTTGTGTTTGGTTAGGTAGCAATGGTATCGGTGAGTTTTGAATGAGTACAGGAGGAGGTAATTTTGACTTACGAAGGGTGAACATTTTTGCTTGTGATTTTGAAGTATAAATTTTAATTCTCCATTTTTCAGTCCATTTTGAAAATTTAACCAAGTCATTTTGTAATTGGTCATGTGCGCATAAGATATCGTATTGATTTAAGTTCTTATTTATAATTGTTGTCAATTGTTTATTCTAGTATTTTTTCATTAATGTTATATTAGTTATTATTATTTTATTAAACTTAATTATTTCATTATTTTATCATTGTGTATTATAATTTTGTTTCTTGATTCGTTGAGTTTTTGTTAATTATAGAATGCTTAATATTGTGGTCTTAAAATTTTTTTGCGTTTTGCTTGTTGCCTATTGCCATTTGCCTAAGACTGTTGATTATTGTCATAATAAGATTTTAATTTGTTAATTATGTATAACTTAATTTCTTTTTTTGCCTATTGCCCACTACCGTTTTATATTATCTATTGTTGTTACTATAAAATTATAAGTTATAATCTGTAATTATAAGAACTGTGAATGGAAATATAAATTAACTTTTTTTAATTTGTTGCGTCCACATCTTGACGCAACGCGTCTCCAAGCCCCAAGGGGCGTTGAGCGCATTCTTTTGGAGTAATCCTCCGTTAATTACTAAGTCAAGTCTCGTCACGTCGCAGTCAGTCAGTGCCTTTTATCCCTTCGGCCAGGGGCTCGACGCCGTTAGATCCCGGGGTTTCTGGCCGGTCACCCAACCAAGAACCCGCGAGTCTCGAATTCGCTTAACCTTCGTGACTTCACGGAGAGTGGTAAACGAATTCGGCTAGCGCCGCCGGCGTAAGTATAGATTAAGTATAGATTATCGTTTTGACCATCTTGTGTTAATTATGCATAAAAAAAGTCTAATGTGTAATCTTAATAGCCATTTGAAAGATTAATTTTTGTTTTTAGTTGCCAATTGGCTAATAAACGTGAATTTCTACCTTCTGTTTTCAAAGTATAGTTAAAAATAAATTTCAATTGCAACGGTTCACTCAACGAATGATACTTGGCCAACAGACAAAATGATTTAATGAGCTGTGGTCAACTCTGGGATCACTACAAAAGTTTGTTTGCTACCTTTGTTGTTTTTACTTTCTTGCCTTTTGAAGTTTTTTGTAAGAAGAGAACAATTGCGGCTCGTGGTTTTCTAAATAGGGAAGGCTGCAAATGCATTGCATTATATTGCATTACACTGCATTCATTATATTTTTATACATAATCTCTTCCGATACAGGCATAAGGGAGTAGCGCTCCTATCGCAAATTGGGAAAACTAGTTGATGTCCAATGCAAGACCTTCAATAGACCTTTTTCAATTGAAGAAGGACTTGCCCAATGCTACTCGCTGAGCTGCATAGTAACGCAATCTGGTGAGCACGGCCTTCTTCAAAACCCTCCGCCCCACCCTTGAAGGCTGCCTGGCCGCAGCTTTCGTCCGCTGGCAAGGCTGTGCAGTGAATGCATGGCGTCACGCCTAGTCGTTTTACACAGACCTTATGGCGGAATGCAGTGAGGGCGTAAGGCGTTTGTCTTCCCTGTCAACAGCTTCAAATGCGTTTCGGACGGCCGTTATCGAACTCACAAACAAAAATTTTTATATTATTGTTACATAGTGTAATTCAGAAAGCCATTATTAATAAATAAATACATTTATAAATCTATTTTTAAATTTCTTTCGGGCTGCGATTTCTACAGGAGAGGCTCCACCTTACAGCTTTCAATGACGAGTCGCGCCTGGAAGAGAAAGTTATGTAATCGTGCGCTGGAAAAGGGGGACTCTGAATTTTTGACAATTTCAAAAATTTGTAGGAAAACGCCGAAAAAAATCAACTTCAAAATTGATAGAATTTTTTCTTTCAATTAAGATTTGTTCTCCATATTTTGTTCTTTTCTTAAGGTCATGTACATTTTTGAAAATTTTACTAGTTTTCGCACAACATTGAGAGCAGTATGTGTAATCATAAAAAAACAAGATTTTCTCAAAGAAGGCTTCAAATTGTTTTTTCTTGTAAACTTTTGGTAGGGGCAGTGGCCTAGTTTAAGTTGATGTCACCCGGGGCAAAACTAATGGTGTCACTCTCCTAAAATTAAATATAAAAATATCTGTATCTAAATACCTTATACATTATTTAATAAAAATGCAAGTATATTTTGCAGGATATTAGAGATAATATGTAGATTATTTTATCAAGATTAACGATAAGATAAAGTAATCGTCGAAATCGAGGCTCTTGGACCACTGAAGAATTGGGGCTCACTACTTATAGTTTCACTTTATTTTTCTTTGCTTTCTTAGTATATATGATTGAATTGTATAACTTAAATTAATATGTATGTATATTTTTTTAATAAATCATTAAAATTATATAATTGAAACTATAAAATATTATAAGTGGTGTCACACCGAACATGGTTTCTCCCGGGGCGCACCCCCCCTGCCCGCTCCTAGCTCCCTAGCTACGCCACTGGGTAGGGTTAGTGTTAAAAGAACTCTATGAGATGACACTACTCTAGTAGTAGTAGTAGTAGTAGTAGTAGTAGTAGTAGTAGGTAGAGTAGTAGAGAGTAGAGTAGTAGAGTAGGTAGTGTAGAGTAGGTAGGTAGTGAGTAGTGTGGTGGTGTGGGAGGTGTGTGGTGGTAGCGTAGCAGTAGTGCAGTAGTGGTGTGGTGGTGAGTGGTGGTAGTGGTGGTGGTGGTGGTAGGTAGTAGTGTGGTGGTGGTGGTGAGAGAGTGTGGTGGTAGTGTGATGTGAGCGAGAGTGGCAGGTGAGTGGTAGTGGTGTGTGGTAGTGAGTAGTGCAGTAGTGGTGCAGTGTAGCGGTGGTGTAGAGTAGGAGAGCAGTGCAGGTGCGGTGTGTGGCGTAGTGAGTAGCGCGTAGCAGTAGTAGCGGTAGTAGTGGCAGTAGTAGCAGTAGTAGCGGTAGTAGTAATAGCAGCAGTAGTAGTAGTGTAGTAGTAGCAGTAGTAGTATTGAGTAGTAATAGTAGTTGCAGGAGTAGTAGTAGTGAAGATATTCTGTCACTTATTTAAACTTTGATATCTTATATTAAAAGTTATAACAGACTAAATGTTATTGTAAAATTGATTAGATTAAAACGATTCATTAAAATTGTATTAATTTGTTGGGTCTTTAATGTTTCCTAAAATACAAAACAATTAGTATATTAATTTGCAAAAAAGTGAAAATGGAAAAGGAAATTTAGCTAGAAAAATGAACTTACCAGAGGAATCAACGTGGTCAAAGATGAAGTCTTTGTACAGGTTTTGCCATTCAAGTACAGATTCTGGATTTTTCTTGAAATCATCCCACATGCGAATCCATTCATCTTGGCTCACCTAAAATATTATAATTTTTAATTTTTAGAGATTTACTTTCTACTTTTTTTCAGTCATGTAATAATTCTACACAACCCATAATATCTTAAAATTGAATGATATACTTTTTTCATAGTTCTTCAAGTAATTGTTACTATTTATGGACAAAATGCTTCGGCGTTTGAATTTCATGAGATCCGGGCTGTCGGAAGCCGCGTTCTATGCAATTTTGCGGTCATTTCATAGACAACCTTGCTGCAACCCCAAACAAGGTTTATTTTTATTTTGTTTATGGTTAAAATATTTATGGATGCAATGTCTGTAACCAACTTACCTCCACACAATTCGTTCCGAATAAGGCCGCAGCGCTGTGGTCGAAAAATTTGTAAAGGTTCTCAGAATCTGAGCCTTTCGTTCCGCCCAGATCTGTCACTATTTTGATTGCTAATGTAACGCTTGTACATTTCTCTAGATCGCGAACAAAATGTAGTCATCTTAAACGTTTTTTCAGGAATTTGGTAGAACTGATGCTTCAATGGCATTAGATTGGAAACTGTCTATAAACTCTTAGTCCACGATTTGTTTTGAATTAGTATTGCACAGTAATTTTGCACTTCTTAATGTGATCTCGAAAATTTACCTGCTGGTCCTTGTCAGTATCAGCTTTTGCTCTCAGACCCTCCCACACACGCAGCAGCACATCCTTGGTTTGTGCAGATTTTGGGTCTGTGTCAGCCCAGCCACGCGTCCGGCAGATTTTCTGAAACAAGAATTATTATGAGCATTTTGAAGGTGTCGAGTAGGACTGATCTTTGTCGGGATTTTATAAAGTAGATGAACATCCTACCAGTTTCCCACTGTTTCTGACAATATACCATTCGCTCTTCAACTCTACAGAGGCCAAGAGACACGCAATTCGTGAAATTTTGGTTCAGAGTAAACGAGTTATTGAACTTTCTCAGAATATCTACAAAATGTTCTGGGCCAGAAGAAAACGTGTGATGTGATTAGGTGGGCGAACATTTATTCATATTTTTACTTTCTTTCAGGCTGACGATTACTTTCTTTAAAAACACAATTTTTAATGGCATATGAACAAACATTTACGTTAATGGCACCCTCACCAATATTTTCCTATACTTCTGTTCTAGCCGAAATTTTTCTATGAAATCTTTACCTTTTGACATGTGTACACTGAAAATATGTAAGAATTGAAGACATCAAGCATTTGTAAGTAACCGTTTGCGTCCCAGGATCACGAACAGACTATTAGGCCTTTGCACTCTGGAAAAATTTTAGAACTTGCTTCTGTGATATAATGGTCAGTAATATTGATCACAGGAATGTCTGAGATAGCTCTGCTTTGTTTTTCAAATGTGTGTCGCACGCAACTGATGGTCAGTGGTTCTGGCCAAGTTGAACTCCGTCATTCTCCTGACTAGCCGGACAAAAATAAAATACTTTCATTCCATTCAATTTTGTCGCGTCAATGCTGAAACAAATTGGTTAATTTACTACGCGGAGATTTTTATTTCCCGACTTTCCATTCTTTCTTCGTACAAGAAGAGCGACATATCTGCTGTGCACCTATCGGTCATCCTATCTGCTGTACTTCTTGGTTCTCGTACTCGTTACTGCGTTAATCACGACTGAAAGTTATTTAAAATCTGTGTCTATTATTGTATTAATGTAGAAGTTATTTAAAATCTGTAGTGATGATTGTGTAATGATTATTATGAGTTGGACTCAAAGATTCATGGGTGTTGTTTTACTCAATATATCTGAATTCAGTCCAGATAACGTCTTATGGAATCAAGTTGGTTGTGTAAGAAGAGGGAGAAAAACTAACGGTGCACATCACGTACTTTCTTGATGTTACTAATGGTTATGTAATACTAATGTAAATACTACCAATTCTCATCGTATTTACGTCACTTTTGTAAAACTCATTACAAATCATTCCACATTTGGTGCAAAAACTGAATATTTTCAAGGAATATCAACACAAATTTGACAATTTTATCTGTTTTTCTTACAGCTAAATCATGTCGCAACAACGAGACGTAATTCACAGAAATTCAGTTGCCAAGTCGCTGCGCGGAACGCCATTGTTGCCTTTTAATCTGACATTCCCTGAAGTCTAGCTATTTTCATTCATGCATTTTAAATAATTTCTAAAAGATTTATTTTTAACAAACTCTCAAATGTAAGAAACAAACAAAGAAATATGAAATAATATTCAAATTCTAACGAACCTCGCATTCAATTGCCTGGAATAACTTCAATTATTCATGAAGCGCAGGAAATTAGTGGCGGGCGTCTGTGTTTGACGCCACATTACACAAAAAATACTCATATTTTCGAAAAATTCAACTCGACCTTATTTGAAGATCAGTTTTTGATGAACTCATTTCATTAAGAAAAAAGTTGTTTCTTCACAATTGTAGTTATAGAAAGGCGTCGAAAAAACTTAATAATTTTGCGATTTTCGAAACATCAGGATTCTTTTAAGCGTCCTTTATAGTATCTAAGAACGAAATTTCATACAGAAAGGTGTTCCGTTTTTAAGAAAAAATAATTTAAACAAAATAAAAATGAACCTTTTTCGTTATACGTTTACCAGTTCACTAGCCGAGAAATTTGGTTCCCTTGTTTATTAAAATTTTTTTTTTGGTGGGAAAATATACCAGTTCACTAGTCAATATGATCTCCCAGGGCTTGGTTAGTATTTTTGATTTGTTTATGAAACTATTGAATTGTCGTAATTTGTTATTAAGAATAGCAAGTATGAATTTCCTCAGACTCGCTGAAAAGTACAAAACGGAGGGAGAAGTAATGAATTTCTTCAAGGAAAAAGGAATAATACATGAACCAAGGGTATGTGGTGACGATGATAATATAACATTGAATTATAAAATACTAAAATGGGTAGCCAAACATCGTAACAAGGTGCAATGCCAAACTGATCGTGCAATGCTGAATTCTTATTTAAGTGAATTCGTGAGTCGCTGATGAGAAGCCAAGGAAAGAATTTATTTAATGAAATATTAAATAATATTTCTAAATTTTGGCCTCTGCTATAATCGAAGCAGCAATTAGTGAGTTTTTATACAAAATTCTTTGAACAATTAAAGTAGAAGTTTATCAGAAGTTTATGGTTGCCATCAGGTTTACTGTTCCTTTATTGCTCGTGTATTGAGTCGAGGCCTGCCGCAAAATTTGAATTCGGAAATGCTTTACAAATGCTTTTTGTTCTATCAAATTAATTGTACATGGAAACGTTTCATGATACATTTTTTCTTATTGTGTCGGCGTGAAATTGCGTGTTTTCGGCGTTTTGTTTTCGCACTGTAATTTTTTTTTTAAATTTGATTTTATCGTCTACCGAGATGAACAATTTCTACAGTACATCGCAAAAATACATGATATGAATCAAATGGGTGAGTTAATTTTTTTAATTTCTATTTATTTACTACACCCTTTAAAAGAAATTCTTTTAGAAGTAAGTGTTCCCTTCAAAAGAAATTCTATTAAAAGTGAAGAGCGCACGTGAGCATGTCGCGGACAACTTGGTGTCAAAATGCGTGGGTTATATAAAATACAATAATCAGTTCACTAGATCAAAAGGAGAGTGTCCACCATTCACTTCCGATTTATCAAGTAGTAATATAAAATTAGTCGTATTGTGGGTTATCAGGGATTTCGGGGCGGCAGTCACCAAGAGAGCAGTAATAAATTAGTAATATAGTGTGACCAATCACACAGGGCTGTTCACGCGAGGCGGGCACCGTATCACTCAAATGCCCGCGCGACGGCCGCCGAAGTGTGGACGGCGCCACCTAGGGAAGGAGTTCCGCACCGACGTAGCCGACGGATGCCAAGGAATAAACACTGACCGTTGGTTGTGGTGGCGTGTGCGGGTGATAGGGAAGGGAGGCATTCGGCCTAGGGAGAGCCGGACTCCGGAATGATGGACTGCCGATAAGGTTACATTGAGCCACCCCGCCACGCTGTAAGGAACTAAGTGTCAAACCGAATAAAAATACAACAGTAAAAGTTGTACAAGAAATTAAAAAGAACTGTTTTTCTTTGAACTTGTTAGATAGCGAGAGAGAAAGAGACAACGAGAAAGAAAGAGAGAGATAAAGAGAGAGGAAGAGAGAGGGAAAGAGAGAGAGAGAGAGAGAGAGAGAGAGAGAGAGAGAGGAGAGAGAGCATTTCATATTTTTGTTGTTGCAGTAAATCATAAACAAGTCTGAATGGCTTTTGATTTAGAAGCTTATAAGCATAAACTTCGGGCTATTGAGTGTATTTCAACTCACCTTATCATTGGTGTCATACTACTCATAGTATTCAATAGTCACAATTCATAGTCATAATTCACAGTATAATAATAGTTATTGATCAAGACATATTACTTTCAATATATGGATATTGATATGGAATCCGTGGTAATGTCCTTGATTGGTTATATTCGTACCTTAAACAACGATATCAGAGAGCAGAAATACCTTACTAGAATGATGAACCATTATGTACACACCTTTTTCCGACTCTTTGCCAATTGCACGTGAAGTTCTTCAGGGATCGATCTTAGGCCCTATTCTCTTCCTACTATACGTAAACGATATGCTCTCGACCGTTCGAAACGGAAGAAGAGTTCTCTTTGCGGATGATAAAACATTCTTTGGAATTAAGTAAATGTAATATTTTGTTAATTGTAAATAAATGTTAATAAATTGTTAATAGTAAATGTAGTTTTCCATTTCCACATAATTTTTAGGCCTCTCAATTCAAACATCTAATGGAACGTCCATTGAAATGAATTGAACACAAAATTAAGTTCATTATGCTACTCGTTCAGAATTCTTTCAAATTTAGTTACCATTCATACTGCTCGTTGTGTATAATTCGCGAATGTTCATTCCGGCCTGAAATATGGCATAATATGCTGGCGAAATACATATTGTAGCTCCCAGACTTTTAGATTACAAAAGAGAATTGTACGAATAATAACAATATCCCACTCACGTGATTCTCTCTTTATTCATCTAGGAAATTTACCATTACCTTGTCTGTTGATTTACGAATCAGTTTTTTGTCAAAAATGATTTGCTTAAGGGCGGGAATATATTTTCAGAAAACGCCCATGTCTATTACTATAACACTCGACGTAGTAATCATATACATGAGGTGACAGTATCAACAACTCATTACCAAAAGTTCACATACAATACATGTATATTATTTTACAACACTTTGCCAGATGACAATAAATGATTAAATTCGATAGAAAAGTTTAAATTCCACATAAGATAGTTTCTGCTGCTTAACTGTATCTATACAATTAGAAATTATACTGAGCATAAAAAAGAAAGTAACATTAATTTTAACAATGATATTTTATGTATTATTTACCATTTGGACTATAAATCTAAATAACCTATAACATGTGTTGTACCGCAGCCTCTGGGTCAATGACCCCCACTCGATAAAGTTTTTCGTCCAAGATTCGTCCAGTTTCCCTGATCCTATGAGCAAATACTGAGATGGCCCCTTGTTTTGCTTCTGGACATAAATGTAACTTCATTATCTGTGCAAATCTGCTAGAATTCAGTGGGAAATCTAGTTATTCAAATTATCGTTCTCCGTGTTTTCGCGGCAGGAAGTATTATTACTTGACGAAAGAAATGATGAGGGATAAAAGCTCACATTTATTGTTGATTTGCCCTTGAAAATAGATTTTATTACGTCGGAGCGAATACTTTTGTTAACAACCCTTGCAAAAAACGCTTTTTTCTGTATTCAAAATTCAATTAGTGTATGGCTTAGAATAGGGATCACAGAATTTTGAAAATGTGCACAGAATTCACTTCTCCCTACAGCACAACACACACAGTTTTTAACTGTTTTTGTCGTAAAGTAAATAAAAATAAATAAATAATTGAAAATGTTTTTTAGGGATTACATGTGTTAATTAACCTGAGGAATTTGTACCAGGCTTTTTATAATTATATTAAGTTTGAAGGAAGAAGACTTGCCTTTCCATAGTGTTGTTCTCCAAAATTTCACTTAAAGAGCCCCGAACCCATTCAATATCCCTATTTATGCTCAGCTTCTCTGCAAACTTTTTGGTACTTTCTAGAACACATGATTTTAGAAACGGAAAAAAGACACAATAGTAATAGAATTACTATTAAATTGTAATAACACAATGTGTGTTTTGTGTAAAACTAATGTTTAAATGTACCGCGTAAGTGTTGATTGATTTGCATCACAACGTTTATCTGTTCACATTCTAGAGAACTGATTCTTTAGATGTGAACGAAATTTGTAGTGTCAAAGGAACCGAATCTTTCGGCAGGTGAACTGACGAAAATTGTCTATATTTGACCAAAAAATCGCAAAAAATACTCAGGATTTCGAAAAAATGAACATAACATTATTAGAAGATTTGTTTTCGATGAACACATTTCATTAAGAAAACAATGTTTATCTTCATAATTGTAGTTGTAGGAAGACGCAGAAAAAAATTTAATTTGATATTTCGGTAAATTACAAAAGCAATTTACCGAAAAATCGATTGACGGCAAAACGTCAGTCTGTCTATCTGTGAACAACGCTAGTGGATAAACCGTTCAGACGATTTTCTTCAAAATTGACATTCGCTAATCAATCTGGTGGATGTCGCGGCCCCTGAAATTTGAAACCGATATTTACATTTTTGTGGATACTTTACATCAAGCCCCCGGGACATTTTCAAAATTTTCAAAAAATGGCTACGTTTTTTATTAACGTTTTTGATTAAATTTTGTTGATTGATAGCGTAAAGAACGTTTAGGAGAATGGTCATATCATGTTCGTTGAAAAGCCTGATTTTTCGAAAATTGCAAAATTTCAAACATTTTCGGCGTCTTCTGGTTAATTTGGGAGAAATTCAGGTATACATAGTATTACATTGCCATTACGAAAGGCGAGAAAGTACGTGCTGCTTTAGCGCCACAAGTTTGAGTAGAAAATAGCATGCACTCCGCGCCATGACACTAATCGTAACCATCTGTGGAACAGTACTAAAAGTGTGCGAATTTACAGTTCAAAAGAACCTTAAACACGGATTTCACGATCGAATAGACGAGATCGTGTTGTTGAGATGATTCGAATACTTTTCCGCCCTATGTAATAGATTCTACAGTATAGGGAGTTGAAGTAACTAGTGGGAACGCGCGACATTCCCAAACTTTTCCTTCTCTTGTGATTCCTGAATTTTCCCTCCCTATTCTACGGTGGAGGGAGGAAAACTAATAATGTGAGAATTAGAGTTTACAAAGATGATGGAGAATATGAATATCTGTAGATTAAAGTTAAACATGAAGGCAAAGTCAAACTAGTGATGCTACAAGGGATCATCTTGTAAAAACAAGCGAGGACATCTTGTAAAAACAAGCGAATTCTTTCTTTCATTTCTAAACGTCATGACGTATCTCAAGATTTCCTTATCTACTTTAAAAAATACAAAACATTGTTACGAAAAGTCATAAGACAGGCTAAAATCATGAAAAACGATAAGGATATTTTGAACCAAATAAAAAAAAAAGCAATGTGGAATGTAATAAAAAAACTACCAAATCAACTAGAAAACCCGTAGAGAATGTTGTTTTAAAATATAACGATATAAATGTAAACGATCCGGCAACAGTGGCTAGTCTCTTTAACCAATACTTTTCGAGAATTGCTGCCGATCTCACTAAGGGTCTCCAGGCACAAAATTCAAAAATAGACTGTTCACCCAAAATTTTAGACACAATGTTCGTTTCCGAAACCGTTTTCCTATGAAATTCTCAAAATAATCGGTAAACTAAAAAATTAATATTCGTCCGGTTCAAATGAATTCCCGGATTCTTTGTTAAAGACTTCTGCGTAGGCCATTATACACCCGTTAACTCACATATTTATCATAATGCATCTTTATGCACTGGAACGTTTCCAGATATTTTCAAAACAGCTAAAATTAAACCGCTCTTCAAAAAATTCAACAAAAATGAAATTCAAAATTATCGGCCCATTTCTCTTCCATCAGTTTTTTCAAAAATATTAGAGAGACTTTTTTACGTACGAATGGAAACCTTTCTCACTAAACACGACGCGCTTTCAGATTGCCAACATGGATTTAGAAAATCAAAATCAACGGAAACAGCTATATTTTCTTTTCTTAAAGATGTCGCCTCATCATTGGATCAAAACGAGGCACCTATTGGATTTTTTTTAGATCTCTCAAAAGCTTTTGACGTGATTGATCATAACATTTTACTTTCCAAATTACCTTCATATGGAATTCGTGGTATTGCTCTAGATTGGTTATGTTCGTACCTTAAACAACGATCTCAGAGAGTTGGACCTTACTGGAATGATGGAACATTACGTACGCACCTTTCCGACTCTTTGCCCGTTGCATGTGGAGTTCCTCAAGGATCGATTTTAGGCCCTATTCTGTTCCTACTTTACGTAAACGATATGCCCTCGACGATTCGAAACGGAAGAACGGTTCTCTTTGCGGATGATACGAACATCCTTTGCAATAAAGGAACAGTAAATAGTACAATATCAGATGTTTCAAATTGGTTCCAAAATAACAAATTAATAGTAAACGAAAAGAAAACGGTTTTAATGCAGTTTTCCATTTCAAATAAACAATTCTGTGCTCCATTGAAAATGAACAGTGTACCATTGACTGATGTTAAGGCAACAAAATTTTTAGGTCTCTCAATTCAGTCAAACCTTAAATGGAACGGCCATTTAAATGAATTGAACACAAAATTAAGTTCATTATGCTACGCGTTCATAATTCTTGCAAATTCAGTCAGCCTTCATACTGCTCGATGTGTATACTTCGCGAATGTTCATTCCCGCCTAAGATATGGCATAATATTCTGGGGAAATACATCTTATAGCTCCCAGACTTTTAGATTACAAAAACCAATTGTACGAATAATAACTTATTTATCCTTGAAAATAGATTTTACTACATGGGAGTTTTTGTTTGTTTTTTTCTCTCTTTCAAAATTCAAAATTTAAGTAGTATATGACTTAGTGTAGGGATCACAGAATTTTGAAAATGTGCACACAATTCACTTTTCCCAATAGCACGTCATACGCAGTTTTTAACTGTTTTTTTGACGTAAAATAAATAAATAAATAAATAAACCAAATCCCACCCACGTGATTCATGTAAGCCTCTCTTCATTAATCTAGGAATTCTACCATTACCTTGTCTTTTTATTTACGAATCAGTGGTTTTTGTAAAAAATTACTTGCTTAAGGGCGGGAATATATTCTTAGAAAATGCCGAAGTCTATTACTACAACACTCGACGTAGAAATCATATATCATCAGGTGACAGTATCAACAGCTCATTACAAAAAATTCACATACAATACATGTACATTATTTTACAACACTTTGCCAGATGGCATTAAACGATTAAATTCGGTAGAAAAGTTTAAATCCCAAGTAAAATCGTTTCTGCTGCATAACTGTTTCTCTACAATTAGAGACTATACTGAGTATCACAAGAAAAGTAACATTAATTTTAACAATGATACATAATGCATTATTTACCATTTGGATTGTATAAATGAGTATAAACAACCTGTAACAACTATTGTAATACAGCTTTCGGGTTAATGACCCCCATCTCGATCAGGTTTTTCGTCCAGTTTCCCTGATCCATTGAGCAAATGCTGAAATGGCCCCTTGTTTTGCTTCTGGACATAAATGTAACTTCATTTTCTGTGCACGTCTTCTAGAATTCAGTGGGAAATTCAAATTATCGTTTCCATGTTGTCGCAGCAGGAAGTAATAAGAGCCAATATTTGTTGCTTATTTATCCTTGAAAATAGATTTTATTAAATGGGAGTTTTTTTTGTTTCTTTTTCTCCCTTTCAAAATTCAAAATTTAAGTAGTGTATGACTTAAGTGTAGGGATCACAGAATTTTGAAAATGTGCACACAATCCACTTTTCCCCATAGAACGTCATACGCAGTTTTTTAACTGTTTTTTGACATAAAATAAATAGATAAATAAATAAATAAATAAATAAATACAACAGTATATATTTTCTTGCATTATTTCTAACTGCTCCGCTATATTATACTTCTACAAAAAAGCCCGCAAAGGAGTTTCCAACCTACAAAACTTTGCGTCCGCACCGAAACCCGATCTCAGGTCCTCCGAATTTACTCGCCGTGAGTCTTACCTCTACACAAAACAAACGCAGCGACTTTCGAACTCGGACTCTTAATTTCTTTCAATTTTTGAAAATACTGAGAATTCGTCGGAAATGAGATTAACACCATATATTTTTCTGTCCCTTGTTACATACCAGGAGAAAATTTAGATAAAAAATTGAAGCAGTTTTTGAGAAAAAAAATAGTTTCAAAGAATAAAAAGATCCTACATATCGCGTAATATTGCACGAAAACTACTTATATTCTCGAAAACTTTAACATGACCTTATTACAAGATCTGTCTTCAAAGAACAAATTTCATTAAGGAGAACAATATTTATCTTCAATGTTGTAGTTGTAGGAAGATTCCCCTTCAAAAATTGCACTTTTGAAATTTTCGAAAAATCAAGGAATCAATTTGGAAAAATTCTACTCATAGTTTAAGCGATAGTGTTGTTAACGTACGGACGATTGTTTAAAAAAAACAATACTTTTTCGGTATGAAGGACTCATTATTTGTCAAATCTGACAATATAACGTGTTGGAGGAAGTAATTTGCTACATATTAGACTAGGATTTATCCCCTTTTTCCGTATCGGGGTCCCTTAATATGAGTTTTTTTGTTGAAATTTCGCCATTCATTCAGAGACATTGCATAATTTTCTCTGCACTACGTATCAAGTAAATCAAACCTGACTTCACTGTAAGATCGAATTATCTCAGTAGAGTTTGCAGTTATTTACAATATACTCGGTATATGCGTGCGTATAAGACAATATACACGGTATATGCGTGCGTAAGTGAAAATTCACTACTTTATATGAACTATGCTTAATTTTTGACCAAATGTATTATCCTCTGCAAATTCTAATAGTACATAGTATATCGACAAGGAATGTTATCGGTTTTGAGAACTCATGATATTAATTAGTTACTGTTTCGTTAAGAAACAATAAAAACGCCCACTGTTGAGTCAGAGTAATATGGGTGAAAATGTATTCGCACTTGAAACTCTTTTATGATGGATCAATATTGTGACATGGTAACTAAGCAGAAGTGAGGTACTTAATGACATATTAATGATTTATTAATAAATCTTGAAAATAAGTGAATGTTGGTTCATATACAAATGCAAAGAAGGAAATATTTTCGTGAATATGAACATTTATTCTAATATTTGAAAAATATGAAGTTGTTTTAGCCCTAGGATGGGCAGTTGATCATTGAGGGAAGGTTGTCAGAAAGAGTACGAACAACACTTCACTGTGAGACACGAAGCCATCAACTTAATATTGCGCCCTTTCCCTTACCTCGATGGCCAACTCGAAGTCTTTCTTCTCAATTGTTCCGCTCTTGTTGACGTCTGTAACAGAAGATGGTACGGCATAAATTCTCTAAAATATGCATTTGAATATGTTTAATGGCAATAATTATCCGTATTACATGAAAATAAAAAGCAATTCAGAAAAGAATTAGGGATAAAAGTTAAGAAACAAAGTTTTTAAGGGTTTTAATGTGACAAACATTTCCCTAAAGATGGGTCAGAATAATTGTAATATATTAAAACATGATTCATCAAAACCACACGAAGGCTCACGCCTGGCGGAAAGCAGAAAAAAACAATTCTTCTACTCCATTGATTGATTAGTGATTCCTGGCGAGTCAACTGCTAAGTTCATTAGACCCATAAGCGTATTGCATCGGCACCACTCCAGCCGGAACAAACTCTAAGCTCCTGACCGGTCTCCCAGCACGTGTTGAAGTGTAGTGCATGTAAGTGTATGTGTGAGGGGCGAGGATAGGTCAAGGAGGGGAAAGGAAAGATCGCGCGCGGACCGTTTGTGAGGGTTTTGCTCCGGCATTCGTCTGGTATTGATTGGAGATACCACAGAATACTACCGATCAGAGCAATCGACCGCTAAAAGTCTTCCAGAAGCGACTGAACTCGTCCTAGCTATCTAGAAGCTAGTGACGAAAATCCTGCCACCGTCGGGACTCGAACCTAGGATCTCCGTGTCAGAGACACTGCAGTGAATCAGTTGATGCCCTGAGATACCTCTCACGTTCTCTTCTATTCGATTGTAATAACAGTTAAACTAAATAAATTATAAAAAACAAACCTTTAGCAATCAATTTAAATAAGTTGCAAAGATCAGAGTATTCGCGCGTACCTGCATTACTAGATGAGAAGAAAATTCACAGATTCGATAGTATTTTAAAGGAATCAGTCGTTCATTATTTACTTTCCTTAGATTGCACACAGAAGTTCATATTGTTATTTTATTTCCAAGAAAATGGAAAATAAACTACATTTGAATAATGACTTTTACAATAACTTTTATATACCTTACAGTATTTTTATATCTTTGGTTGATGTGCTCCGGAAAAGTGTACGCGTATACATAAAACATGTCGACACATGGCACACAAATAAAAATTAGAAGGTTTTAAAAAATTTACACTATTCTGTTTTCACGTTGTGAAGGCACAATGGGTCTTTGCGCGTCGTTGCCGACGCGACACATTCGTTTGCCCGCTCGCTCCAGAATCGTCAAGATCTCGGCTACCTTTCTCAATACATGTAATTGTTTATTCGCACACTTATTATTATTATTATTATTATTATTATTATTATTATTATTATTATAGCTGTAATATTTTTATTAGTGTAAATATCTAATTCAAAGGGACCCTTTATATGCATCCCTCAAAATCAAATCAAAATGAAAATGAAAAAGAATCGTAAATTGTTGATTGTACCGCCAAATATTGATTAATTAATTTACGCAATAAACAAAACACTATGACCAACATTTATCCATTTTTCATGTAGTATATTATGTTATTTTTCTCATTTCTAAACTGTCGCATTTCTGGTAGTTACTAATATCAGCTTTTTTCAAATTCAACCCCCATTTCTATCAATAAGAGGTAAAATGTAGAATATTTGAAATTTGGTAAATTATCATCAACATATTTCATTACATACACAATTGTTGCACGAACATTTAAAAATAACACCGCATTGAATTTGAGACGTACGATGTGTACAAAGTCGTCGAATTTCATTTACCAACTGATTTTATACTTCACTCAGTTAACTTTATTTTTCTCGGGCTCAGTATTTCTTCATTCTCATTTTCCATTTTAATTCTAAAGAAGGAATGTATGCTCTGCAAAATTAATTCAAACGTCTGGCCAAAATATCCAGCAAAATGAAATTCTCGAAAGCGCTTCTTGAGATCATTCGAGTATTGATTTGGATGGTTCCTTCCGCTGATAACATCATATAAACATACACGTCCTTTCAGCCCTACGCGTTACACATTCTGCATCTGTGCCTCGTCTTTTCGTCGCGTCCTCCGTCGAGCCTCACGTCGTCGTCTCACGTTGCGCCGGCTCAACATCAACTCAACAATGAAGTAATGCACCAGAAGACCTTCAGCTGGTGATAGAAAGTAATGTCATCATTTTACCAAAAACTTGGTCGCTGGGAGTTTTTAATTGCATTTCAAGAACGAAAATATCCTAGCGACTATATATTTTAATGCACAAATCAAAAATTCACACATTTTCATTGACAATTCACTTTTTTAAAGAAACATATTTCGACATACTGATGAAATGAAAGCATTTTTTACAGCTGAAGTAACTGAAATATTGCAAGAGTTTTTCCAAAATAATTACAGCAATTTTTAGATTGTTTTTACTGTCTGAATGAAAAGGTGCCAGGAATCAGTTACGCAGAAATCCAGCGTTTTCATTATTTTATCCACTTTAGTTTGGTAATGTCAAACAGTATGCCATTAAAATCAGTTTCGTAATAAAGTACTTTACCGTCCTAGTGTGATAATGTACTTCATTACCACACTAGGGAGATAAAGTAATGGCGTATTTTGCCACTCTTCTTTAAAAAATATTTTGGACTTCGTCTTGTATCCTACACTTTTCTCCTTTAAAAACGTCAATAACTTAGTAAACATTCTGATATCAATGTTTTCTTGTCTGTCCGGTACATAATTCCGGTCGCACAGCACCGCGGTGTCACTGTCCTGAGGAATCCTGCGACATGACAAGCGAAACGCTCTCAGCCAACAACGCGGCGTCACTCGGACAACCAGGAAGACATGAACTCGAGCCGCGGAAGCTTACGTTTACGTTTGACATCAATATTGTCACTAAGTGACATTGTTTTCTTTAACATAGAGTAGTGAAACCAAAGACTACTTGGTTTCTCCTTCTCTGACTTGCCAGAAAAGTAAGCAATCACAACTTTTTCTGACATGGAATTTTTTTCCACAGCAATCTTTAAAAATTAAATACGCTCATATTTATTTCTTAATTTGTGGGGTAACAATGTTTCTGAAGCAGCATTTGCTGTTATTTCTATTTCCAAATCAGAACTATATTCACTCATGTCGAAAAGTATACTCCGAGTGAGTTCCAAGTGTTCTCCTTATTGAGAACATTGTCGCCACTTATGGGAGAGAAAAAAGTGAATACTAATTGAAGACGTAGAACGAAATTTCACATTAAACCATCATCTAACAAATGTTTACAAAGTGGATAAACGTACGATATTTGTGTCGTAACATCTTATTACAATGTTCAATTGGTCACCAAACTCAGCCTAATGGCCTCGTTTGGCAATTTTCCAATCTCGTATTGTAATCAGATGCTTTACAACACATCGTAAATAACTATTATTTAACAAGCAATTGAATGACACATTTTTCATGATAAACACCGTGTTCCTCGTCATTTTCTTTACAGGACTATGTTTTTTTCTAATTACTCTCGTAACAATCGATTTGGCAACAGTGCACGAGATTCTTCCTTTCTTTCTTAAGAATAACATTGTATGCAAGAGCTAATTGTGCCGTCACGTCATAAAAATGAGTGACATATAGTATAAATTAAAATAGTATAAATTCATTGAATAAATATTCGTATTTTAATGAACATTTACATAAAGGCATCCTCCTTATCATATCAACAAAGCAAGAAATGAGAATTGAAATTGGTCGTAGGAACTAGAGGAAATATCGGACATGCCTGAGCTTTTCTTGCTTTTTCAAAGGACCTTTCAACAGGTGCAGATTGAAGAAATGCCTACCTTTTACTTTCTTGTATACGTATGTATATAAGCAGAAAGTTATGTAATCCTTCGGAAGAAACGGAGATTTTTCAACACAAATACGTGTATTGCGGGACGTTCATACAGAAAAAAGTAGATAAATCTTCTTCTAAAATGTAGTAAATGACTTTCTCTTAAACGCTATGTAGTCAGATGTGAAAAATTGTGGGATCTTGATTCCGAAAAAGGGATTTTTCAAAACGCCCGTCTGTGAACAACCCTAGCAACACATTATTCCTGCGATTAAAAAAAAAAGAATATGGCCCGATCGATCTGGCTCCACTCGAAGTTCTCCAATTTCGAAGAACGTTCTGTAAATTTTGGGGGTACTTTACATGAACAACCTGGGACATTTTCAATTAAAAATGTCTCAATTTTTTCCCCTTAAGTTTCTTGTTATAGTAGGGTGAAATACACTATTTTTTCATAAACTCTTCATAGAGATAGTGCTAAAAAAAAAAAATTAAAAAAATATTTTTTCTTCACATGAAATTCAGAATTAGTTCTTTCATTAAGGTCATGTATATTTTTTTGAAAATGTTAGTAGTTTTCGCCCAATATTGCGTGCAGTATGTGAAATTTAAAAAATATAAGTAATACGTGTTTTTCAAAAACGGCTCAATTTTTTCATAAACTCTTCAAGAGATTTAGTGCTAAATTTACTGAAAGATGATACAAACACGATATTGCTTTATTCTTTTGTTTTCTCAAAAATTACAAAAAAATAATTTTTTGACATATATCTCACATCTTTGATGTTTACATTAATAGCGATTTGTTCTCATTATTGCATTTATGAGTATATGAGTTTTGAATTATGTATGATAAAGTTTCTCGAAAACTCAAAAGATTTCTGCGAAAATGGATTCAAATATACGTATTTTCAGAAAGCCTCAAACGCCATTTTCTCAAAAAAAAACCCTACCAATTTATTTACTTTCTAATCCTTACTAATGTAAGAAAAAAAATTGTAATCGTGCGCCAAAAAACCGCGAATTTTCGACCCAAAAACTCTAATTGCCGCGCCCTAGTAACGAAAAATTCGTTAAATACAGTTGCTAAATATGGAAAAAAATACCTTTAACAGATCCTAAACCCAAAATCCACGTTTTGTGTCATGCCGAAAAATCTATTGACGGCAAAACTCACTTTGTCTGTTCGTCCATCTGCGCACAACGCTAGCGCATAAACTGTCCAGACGATTTTCTCCAAAATTGATATTCCACAATCGTTCTCGCTGATGTCACGGTCCCTGGAATTTGAAACCCACTACAAAAATTATCAAAAAATGTTCATGACCTTAATGAAAGAAGTAACTTAAGCGAAAAAATTTTACTTGAAAGAAAAAATTGTATCTTCGAATTTGAAGTTGTTTGAAGCTGCCAGAAAACGTTTGCAATTTTCGAAAATTCAAAGTTAATCCTGATTATGGAACCTATGGCACATTTATAAGCGTATTTTACTATATTCTTACAACTAATTTAAAGAAAATATTTGCACCTGAAAATTTGAAAATGTCCCATGGGCTTTATATAAAGTACCCTCAAATTTTAAAGAATGTTTTTCGAAATTTCAGCTCCACGAATCAAGCCAATTCGATCGCGTAATATCCAATTTGGAAAAAAAAAATTACGAATGGTTTAGGCGCTAGTCGTGTCACGGACGGACGGACGAACATCTTGCCGTCAATCGATTTTTCGATCCCAAGGTCCCACAAAAAATGGATTTTGGATACAGCACGTGTTGGCACATAGGCGGCCAAATTAATTCAAGTTTGGCCCCATACTCGGAATACAATCAATTATAACCACTCTTTGAGTCGAATTAACAACAAAGAGCATACATTTCAAACGTCTCACATTCGACTTGGTTAATTAGTCGCATGTTCATGTAAAAAGCTGATAATCCACGCGTATGTATCAAGTACACTGACAGTCAATTCAATTGCGCATTGAAATTTGAAATTGAAATTTGCGCAACAACGCCGCAATCGTCATTTGAGAATCTCGTTGTTGAATGTCGAGATGGTGGTAATGAAAAAATACAGCTCTTATTTAGTCGAGTTTGTGTTTCCAAATAAACCTTTTAGAAATGATTGGATATCTTTTTGATAATCCATATTTTTTGTCGCGGTTTTCTCTCCTACCTTAAGAGAAACGAAGCTGTCAATATTTGCACAACGTAATTCCTAGACCGAGAGCCAGTACTTCCGTTTGCGACGAATTTTGCAGCAGTATTTTTTTTTAATTCCTCAGAATGCACGGTCACGTATGTTACATCATCTGAGTTCTAAATAAATTACTGCCTATTGAATAAAAGAAAATGTATATTAGCCGTTTGACTTTAATAACTTATAGAAAACTATGCCCGCGAAAATTTTCCCATAAGATCCTGTACTAATTTAACCTCTTTTTATTAAAAAATTAAGCCGGTAAGGGCCAAATTATTTCTTACATCTTCAAGAACAGAGATTTTACTTTCATTTAAAGTATTTTTAGGGTACTCACTGTGTTCGATCTAACGAACATACTACCTTAAAGTTTCATTTTCATGCTCCTTGTTTGAGGCGGTGTCATATTTGATGATTCATATGAGACGGGTTTTGTAAACAAAAAAATTAAATTCGCCCTAGCTTCAACTATTACTTCAAGCACTTTGAAGTAGGGAAATCAATACGTAATATCAATATTCTAACTTCAAACTATTCAAAAATGCTGAACCCAAAATATAGCTTAATCATTCTCTGTGAAATTTTAGTTACTATACTTAACTACTTAGGTACATTGTAGCGATTTCATTTTACGTACCTTATAGTGATTTGATATATGATACACCGGCTACATATGGGCTTCATGTAAAGTACCCCCAAATTTTAAAGAATATTTTTCAAAATCTCAAAGCTTCAACTAGAGCCAAATCAACAAGGAATTCTTCAACTTGGAAGAGTTCGTACGGATGATTTTGGCCCTAGTAGTGTTCACAAACAGACGGGCAGACAGACGGACGGACGGATGTTTTGCTTCCAATTGGTTTTTTGGTATCAAGGACTCACAAAACAAGGATTCTGGCTACACCACGTGCTAAAGAATTTTTTTTCCTCTTAATTTAGCAACTGGTTTTATGCACGTTTTCGTTACCAGAGCCCGGCAATGAAATTTTTCCGCCAAAATTCGTTGTTTTTTTCGTGCATCATTACATAACTTTCCCTATACTACGTATATTACTCTTGTATATTCGTACGTGTACAAGAAAGTAAAAATTACAAAATATTTGATCTCCAATGATTGATGTATGTCTGTATTTTCTAATTCCTCAGTTAAATAACCCCCTTTCATCATTTCTCCTTGGTAATATTAAAATGAACGTTATTAGTTGGGAATAGGCCGTAGCTATCTGCATTCAGATCTCTCAGAAACTATATTTTATTTTTCGTTTGGGTCCAAGTATAGCTCGGTCTCTTTCAATGACGTACTTTTTTCTCAAAATGTTAGTAATTTTCGCACAGTATTGAGTTAAATAAGTGAAATATTAAAAAAACAAGAATTTCTAAAAAAAAGCTCTAATTTTTTCTTGAATGTCAGTATGAGAAGTGCTAAATGAACTGTATAAGATGGCAAACACCACTTTGCGGCATTATTTTGTATGTTTGTTTTTTTCAAAAATTGCACAAATGTATTCTTTTGGTATCTCTCTCGCGTCTCTAATATTTACTTTACCGGCAATTTCTATTCATAATTGCATTTGTGAGTACATGTTCTTCAAATGATGACTGAAAAAGTATCTAAAAAACACAAAACATTTCTGTGACAATGAACTCGAAGTCCCACATTTTGAGAAATGCTCAAACGCCATTTTCTCAACGACGGCTCTAATTTTTCCGTCAAACATTTTGTACGGATAGTGATAAATGCACTTTATAAGATGACATAAAAGCCATTTCCGATGAAGGTTTTTGGAAACTCAAAAGTTTTCTGTGAAAAAGAGCTTCAAGTTTCGGATTTACTGTAACGCTTAAATGAATTTTTTGAAAAAACGACTCCAAATTTTTAACAAAAAAATTCATATAAGACGAGATTTTACTATTCTTTAATATTATTAAAATAGTATTTGATTATATTATCAATCCAATAGGTTCGCCCATGAAAGTCTATGATGTAAGAGTACAAAGAGGTGTTACATGCGGTTCAGATCACTTTCTGGTAAGAGCTCAAGTGTATATCATTCCTAGAATTTCTTTAGAAAATAATGTTGAAGAAATGTGGAAAGGGTTGAACTGCTGAAATATAGTTTAGAAAGTTTTAATAATAATGGCCAAGGAAATTTTGCAAGTCCGTCATCGTCTCGACAATGAAGAGAAGAATATAAGATGCTTGGAGGAATAAAAAACATTATGTAGAGTGCGAGAAACGTTCATTAGAACTGTAAAATGCTCGCTTAATGATAATAATGATGATGATAATAATAATAATAATAATAATAATAATAATAATAATAATAATAAAGCAGTATTTAGGTTTTATTAGTCGAAAAAATGTACTCGGCGGCGATGATGGCAGCTGGCAAGAGAATAGGGCAAGACGGAAAAACTATCTCAGATCATATAAATTCGAAAACTAAGTATTACGAGAAAGTCTATGCTATTCTGTAGCTAGTTTTCATTTGGAAGATATTCACTATTTGTGAGTGCTGTGAAAAAATAGCTGACGTTGCGCATTCGAAGTTACTGAAAAAATACGAAAGTTCCACATTTTGCACGAAGCCAATCGTCGATGTTATTCCTAGCATAACTAATTCTTATTACTGGCGGTTTTACCAAGTTACAGTATGAAAACTTTAAATCTGAGTAATGCATGAGACATAATACATGTATCCGAACACCCATACATACATTCTGATTTCGGAGTATGAAATTGCGCGTATCTCCTCTTCACCTGCACCAATGTAAACAATCTGTAGAACAACGCTAATAGACCTTAACGGAGACCTTATCACAGTTGTGCCTGTGTGTGTAGAATTACAGCTCAAAAGTATCTTATAATCGGATTTTACGACAAAAACTTTGAGATCGAAAGCTATTGCAATTCTTTTCCCTCTAGTGCGTCGTGAAGGGCAGCTGACGAGTGTTGGGCCGTGCAGGAGGCGCACTGGCCTCGCGCGCCCCTCCCGTGCCTTGTCCACCCTCGTGGCCATGGACTCATTAAATATCATAGGTCGCAGCGACCCGCCCTTCCGGTGGCACCCGTTGGTCTACAAGCCGCTCGTGTTGACCCAGCGCCCCTCCTGCCCCTTGTCTCCGCCCCGCTCGCCCTCCTCCCAACCTTTCAAGCTCTCATCGCTCTTGCCTCCGCTGATGATTCCGAAATCGTACCTTGCTGACAACGTTTGTGATCTTTTTGATTTATTGATGTTTCCGGACACGTTAACTGTTACGATCATTAGTCCCGTTAGAGCAGTGAATGTTTTATCCCGAGAGGAAGTGATGATGGTGCCTCGCCTGAGGATGAAATTCATTGCCGAAATAGTCGACGGCTTAAGGGGATTTCCTCTTTCCGATATTTCATCCGGATATATGTCAAACCTCCCCAGTTTGGACGAGCACTAAGCTCCCGATTGGTTTCCCGACATTTGTGGTAATTTAGTACATAGAAGGGACGTAGGGACAAGGAAGAGGAAGGAAAAATCGCTCGCGACCTTTCGGCGTGTATGGCGCGTGGCTCGTTTGGTAGGTACTTCATCGGCATTTGCCTGGGATTATTTATAATTTGAGAAATCATGAAAAACTACCGATCACAGCAGCCGGTCGCTGAAATTCTATCCAGACGGCAACAAAATTCGTCCCAGCTTCCTCGAAAATTCGCCACCGTCGGGACTAGAACCCAAGGAGTTCCCAGTCAGAGTCTCTGCAAGGGTAGCGGCAATGCTGTTTTTCAGACAAATTCCGCCGGTCCGTATGTGATGTTCAACTTGAGTTTTCAATCGATTTAATTATTTTCCCTGAATATTTTGTTGCACAGGTACACATGAAACTCAGAGATGATTGGGACTCCTCTACATCTCCTTTTTCATTCTCTGGATTTATTTTCCACTTCCAGAACCTTTTGAACAAATTTTGAAATAGTCTAAAATACGCGGTCGTACATATTTACTCCATTGACTATGACTTCAATAAATATTGGTAGTACCCATTTGGAATGAAAGGACCTAGGGGCATAGTGGATTACTGGATAAAATAACTAGTGATTCTATAGGATGGCACAGACATTCTCGTAGTTGAGTTTTGTACTTTCTTAGGTGTGGGCTAGTTTTATGGTCTTACCCCATCCTCTTGCTAGCTGCCATTTATTGCCGCCCGAAAAACATTTTTTGAAGTTTTCTCCGTTTTTCCGATTCGTAATGGTAGATTCGAAATATTACCTTTAAAATATTAAAGATGTATAAAAGCTCGCCCCAAATTTGACAGGCATATGTGAAAATTGGACGGATAATTGTTAGATAAATTCTAATTTGAGTTTTGACGTTAAGGGAATTTGAATAATTAACTAAAGGAACAAGTTAGTGCCAACGATTATTAGCTAAAGATATTCTGTGGAGAATATTGTTTTTCCAGTGATGTCTTCTGTCTATTAAAATGCCTAAACATTTTACAAGTTCATTAGAAGAAAACCATGGTATATTTTCATTATGAAAAACTAAAGATGGTATGATCTTATAGTGTCTTAAGGAAATAAAAATTGCGTTAAAATTTCAAACGTTGATTTTTATATGCCAGTTGCGAGCCCTATTTTCAATGAGATTTAGACGAGTTCGTAAAATGGTATTGCGGTTTGTAAATTTGAATTAGTGCTATAAAGAACTGGGTCGTCAGCAAATAAATCTATGGAAGTATTCATAGTAAAAATCATAAAGAAGTAAGTTGAAAAGCGTTGGAGATAGTACTGCTCCCTGGGAGACCCCGGCATGGATTGATTTAGCAAGTGAAAGATGTTTTTTTAAACATGAAAGTTACGATTTTCTAATATGCTTTTCATTAAATTATATAAATAGTTGGAAACTTTTATAAGAGAAAGTTTATATAATAGGCTAGGGTGCCTTACTGCATCAATTTTAATGTCTAAAAAGAATACACAAATATATTGATAGTTATGAAATGCTAATAAAATATCTTCCGTTAAACGAAGAATTTGGTGTTTACTAGATAAGAGTTCGAAATCCAAATTGGAAATGTGGTATAGCGTTACCTGAATTTAAGAAATTATTTAGTCTGTAATTAATGCATTTTTCAAATATTTTTTTTCTATACCAGCATTATAAACAATCCTTTTCATTAGCAAAATCGTTCATAATATGGCATATTATGACACGAATCATTACGTCATGGCTATTTCTGCACGAAATATGAGTCATCACTGACAATAGTCACAGCCCCCATTTATCATCAGTTATGGAGTATAAAGAAGGCAGTGGTACCATGCAAATAGATTCATGGGTTCGCAGTAAAATCAAATATACTGTGAAAAAACTTGCACTTTTAAAATATAATTTTTTAACTTATTACTACTTTAAAATTACATGTTGCTGTTATTCCGTAATATTTAACAATAATAACAAAGAACATTGATTAGTTTTTATGAATATGAATATTAATAGTACAGAAGGAAAAAAATTTGTCAAAGACACTCCAGAAGATGTATTTAATTCCACATGCTTATTTTTTTTTAGTTTCTTCACTAACCAATATCTTCTTGCCATCAATGATATATATGATGTAGATTGCTCACTGGCCCGCCATATTTGAAGCCGAAATAGCGCGTGGCAGCCATGACAGTTGTAGGTAAAAGGCTTTTATAAAAAGGTTATGCTGTATTAGACTCCAGGCCGTGTATCAGGCCGCACTAAATTCGCAATATGGCAGCTTGAAAGATTTCCTGTCGGAATAGCCAACTTACGAAACTATAACTCTGATCAAGTCTCTCGCTTTTGTTTTGTTTGTTGTCTCATTCACAATCCTCGCGCGGTCTCGAGTCTTGTCCACTGTTCAATAATACATGTTTCGTTTTTCGGTAGAATTAAAAAGAGATCTTCATCTATAAACGAATATTAACTCTGTGAAAAATTATTAAGTTAATTAAGAATTATCATTATCAACTATTGCGAGCTTAAGAATTTAAAAGATAAATAATTCAAAATTTTTTAACGCAAATAAATACCACAATTATTGAAGTTAATTAACGTGATATACATGGTAGTTTTTAAGTGTCTAATGAAATGTTCCTAATAGTCCAGTTATGTCAATATCAATGCAAATACATCCATTTAATTTATCTGTTCAATTATTCATTAGTTTTTAAAAGTAAGTTCAAAAAAATAATGAAAATCATCATTAGTGTAAGTAAGTTTTCAATAACTTATCCATTGTTACCAGAGACAGTCTTTGAAAACGTGTTATCTTCAAAGGTTCAGTATTAAGTATAGACCCAGATGTTGTTAGGCTTACCATTATTTTCCAGTTATAATTAAAATGAATTCAGAAAAATAATAATAAATATAATATAATTAATTTAAAACAAGAAATACTAAAGGGACACTTAACAACAACAAATAATGAACTACTATAACTATTTCAATTAACTTTATTATTATTACTAAAGAAAACAATTTGAAGATAAGAAATAAAACTCAGAAACGCCTAGTACTACTAAATAAATAAATTGAACGATAAAACGCAAAGAACGAAGAGCACCAAAACGCAAAATGCAAATCTTTAGCAACACTCGTACACTAACACAATTTCACTTGGATGGCTTTGAATGTTGGCGGAATCCACGGAAGTAGTCATTGTTTCATTGCAAACTTAAATTTTAAAAAATGTCCCTACCGCTTGAAGGTAATATATTCAGGGTATTTGTGTGACGGTTGGCAACAACTTTAGCCAACACAAAACGAAACGAAACTACCCTAAATCGAGTATAAATGTATGTTCTCATCCGACAGTGACATTTTTCAGAAGTTGTCCCGTTAGTTCGGCTTTTTAGCTGGCCAGCAGTCTATCAACGATCTAGATTATCCTATTATATTCTTTGTGTATTATGCATCCACAAGACAGACTAAAACTGCATATTTCTGCTTTCTAAACACATCGAAAACTATTGATATTTAAGAAACTTAATGAAAAGAATACCGAATAATGAATACAGAATATCAGAGCATCGGCATCATCCTGAGCGAGAGATAGTCTTCTTGAAGAAAATAGTATATTTGTCACATTCTACGAAAGAGAACGTGAACTACTGTGCCAGTTCAACTTTGGCACCGTCTCATCCATAAGAGACGCATTCGAACTAACACAGTGTTCTTTGTACAGCGTTAAATGGGCAGAGACGGTGCCATTCTGTAGGCGACTCACTGGTTCATGTATTGGTTGGTTGCTTGGTTTTAATGGCCAACTGGTTTGGAAACAGGCCGGCTGATGGCACCACACTCCGCCCTGGACGTTTGAAGAGAGTATTGATAGAGCAAGCACTAAATGCTTGGTCAAATGGATTACTATAAATAAATATTTGAAGAAATGATATTTTATCCACATATTTGTGATGAAAATTTTCTTTTCCTTCCTTTTTGTTGGTGCCGTAGCACACTGGCACTACCTTACAAGCCGCCACTGCGCTAGAGGAAATAATTTACTATAAATAGAGACATTACCTCTGTTCTTTCTCGCTGCCAGGGTTCGGCAATAAGAGTTTTTCTTTCGAAAACTGGCCGTTTTTTGATTCATGATTGCAATACTTCCTCTTCCAATGAAGTGCGAGAACTAAAAAGCTCGTATAGATTACCGCGTAAGAAAGATAACTCATAGCTGCAGTTGGTGCATAAAATGACGATTTTGAGTTTTATACGATATTAAAGGGAATTAAGAATTCAGAGTACGCCTGCAGATTTCATTAGAAATTGATTTACAAGTGTTTGAAATTTATGAACAATGAGAGGGGAAAAATATATATCCAGAAGTGATATTTTCACTTTTAAGTCGACAGAGATTGATAAAACTAACCAAATCGTTGTCTACCTTTCCATAATAAATATGAATAAGAAGAAAACCTACACTCTCTACAAAAATTTCCTCTGTAAATGTTTCTTATATAAATTAGAAAAGTGGTAGACTTCATGCGATATTCGCAAATAAAATACATTAATTACATGAATTCGTTTTCGTTTTAATTTTTCTGTGGTCTTAATAATTTAGTTCTGAGTCGCCATGGCCTTGCAATATATAGTAAAGCGCCGAACATATGCACGTTATTCGTCAATATCTTCTTATCACTTTTTATTTTACGGAGTAGAGAGGAAATTATGTAATGCTGCACGAAAAAAACCGGCGAATTTTCGGCAGAAAAACTCTTATTGCCGAGCCCTCATAACGAAACGTGGATAAACACAGTTGCTAAATTTAAAAAAAAATCCTCTGCCTACACGTGGTGTAGCCAGAATCCGTGTTTTGTGGGTCCTTCATACAAAAAAATCGAATAAAGGCAAAACGTCCGCACGTCCGTCTCTCATGTGAACAACACTAGTGGCTAAACTGTTCACCCGATTGGATCTCCAAAATTGACAATTCCCAATTGATGATATGAATCGAAACTGAATTTGAAACCAATATTTTAATTTTAGGTGTACTTTACATGAAGCTCCTGGAATATTTTTACATTTAAAAAAATGTCTCTGTTTTTGATTAAATTTTGTTTTTGGGACAGTGTGAAGGACGTTTAAGAGAATGGTGCGGGTCTCATGTTCAGTCCAATTTTTTGAAAATTGGAAAAGTTCAAAATTTGTTCGGAATTTTCCTACAACTAAAATATTAAACATAGTGATGAAATGTGTTCCTTCTGAAATAAGGTCATGAAGAATTTTTCGAAAATTTGAGTACTTTTCGCATAATTTTACGCGAAATATAGGCAATTTTAATTTTGTTTAAACAATTATTTTATCAAAAATGGTTCCAACAATTCTCATTTAATTTTGACATTGCACATAGCGATAGAACGCTAAAGAGAATGGTGCAGATCTCATATTCCATGAATATTTTGATTTTTGAAAATTAAATTTTTCTCCGTAGTTCGTCACACACAGTTCTTAACTGTTTTTGACGTAAAAAATAATATAAATAAATAAAACATAGCCTCCTAATTGTTCCATGTGCGTCAAACAAAGAGAAGAATTCAAAAGAATTTCAAACTGCAATCTCGTCAAACAAACCGAGGGAAATTAAAAAATGCAATTTCAAAAATATAAAATTACGCAAAACTATTCATATTTTAAAACAATTGTACATCACATGTTTTAAAGACTTGATTTTTTAGAACAGACTCCAGGTAACAAAAACATCTTAATCATCAATGTTGTATTTTTGCCATGTTAATTTATGTTTCTCAAAAAATACTCTTTTTTGAAAAATTCAACATGACCTTATTTGATGATTGTTTGAAGTTTCAAACAATCAAGGATTTTAACGAAGACAAGACGATGCTCCATTCTCTTAGGCATCCTTTACGCCGTCTAGGACCACATTTAATCAAAACATTTTGTGCCATTTTTAAGAAAAAATGATAGGAAATAAAAGAAAAAAAATTGTCTATGTTTGGCACAAAATTTTGCAAAAATACTCATATTTTTTAACATTTAAACCTGACATTATTTAAATATTTGTTTTTGGTGAACACATTTCATTAAGAAAAAAATGTTTATCTTAATAATTGTAGTTGTAGGAAGGAGCCAAAAAAATTTGGATTTAGTTCCTGATTGAAATGATTGAAGGCGTTGTCATTGTCAACAATAGTATTTATTTCACAAATAGCAGCTTTCCATGTCTTAGCCATCATCATCAGTTTTCTGCTGTCTGGGAGCCACAAAAACGACTACGCCCGTCTACGCTAAATACTATTGTTGACAATGACAACGCCTTCAATCATTTCAATTATGTAAATGTCAACTACAACTCACCACTGAATTAATATCAATTTAGTTCCTGAAACAACCAAGTTCTTAATCTGTTGGGGGTATTTGTTGATGTGATAGACCCGCCCTTCCTTCTTTCCGGACAATCTCGCAACATAATTAGTATCGGACAGTTGCTCCAGCACTATTCCCCGCCCGACCCACTTTACGGACAAATACCTTGTCTTATTCGGCACTTACACAAGAACGCGATCCCCGACAAGGAAGGTCCTGTGCACCGCTCGCTAGTCATAGTAAACTTTACGTTTTTCCTGCTCAACTACGAGTTTTGGTGTTCCTTCGAATTACGTAATTTGTTTATTAACTTAAATACATGCTCTACAGCTCGCTTTCTTCCTCTTCCACTCTCGCTAAGTGTTCTATATAAGGGTTAAAAGCGTCCGCAGGTTTCGCGCGAATATCAGATTCGCAGGAGAATAACCTAATTGCTCATGCACTGTTGTGCTTTGAACGAAAAGAGTAATTGTCAACTGCTTATCCCACTCTCATTCTGCTACTGAACAGTGCACTGTCAGCACATGGTTAATTGTAGGATGAACTCTTTCAACTGCATTTGCATGCGGGTGATAGCGTGAGCTCCACACCAGAGTAATACCAAAACTCTGTACGAACTCCGCAATCAGAGCGCTAGTGAAATATGTCCCCCTTGCTCGGTTTGAAATTCACCCAAACGACTAAAGTTCTACTAGGGCTTCTATAATAGTTGCCGATGTGCGATTGGGGACTGGAGTAGCCACAGGATTCATAGTAGATACACATATTGCGGTAATTAGGTACTTACTTAGTTAGGTACCGCTTTATTACCGATTCGGGAATGGCCCACAGGCGTCCACAATTATTTTGCCGAACGTTTCCGCCGAGACGGGTACAAACTTAAATGGCGCTTTCTGTTTGTCGCCTGACCTGCCTTATTTTTTGGCAAATTTCCCACGTCAGGATATTCGTTTCCATATCCTTGAAACAGTTTGACTAAAAGAAACATTCAGCCATGCTTTTGGTGATTATTTGAGCACTTTGCTTTTGGTGTTCACTTGAGCATTTGCCGTCTCGTGACAGCTTGAAAATAGTGAGGTAGAACCAGCCCCTCGGTATACGTGAGGTACAACCAGCATTTTATACATGTCACGTTTGTTACACCTCGGCTTGAAAAGTATGTTTCCTTTGACAAAATACATTTCGTTTTCCCCTCTCGAGCACCTTTTCGTCATGTGCTTTGTATAATTCTTTTATTTCAGCATCTCGCTGCTGTTCTCCTGCGAATACTTCACTGTCAACGTTTATGAGCTCTGCTATTTCTGTCTCGAGAGCAGTTTCTCCTCCATGGTAAGGGCATTTCCACCATTAGGGGACCCCTGCTGCTTCGCCTAGGTGCGCGTAGGTCGCCTGTGCGACCCCTTGTTTCGTCTCCGGCGTCTCCCTTTCACTTTCGGTAGTTACCTGCTTTCTCGCCGCCCCCGCAGCGCTTACAATATGTGGTTCCCGTTTCTACAGCGCTTACAATATGTGGCTCCCGTATCTACAGCGCTTACAATATGTGGTTCCCGTATCTACAGCGCTTACAATATGTGGTTCCCGTTTCTACAGCACTTACAATCTGTGGCTCCCGTATCTACAGCGCTTACAATATGTGGTTCCCGTATCTACAGCGCTTACAATATGTGGCTCCCGTATCTACAGCGCTTACAATATGTGGTTCCCGTATCTACAGCGCTTACAATATGTGGTTCCCGTTTCTACAGCACTTACAATATGTGGCTCCCGTATCTACAGCGCTTACAATATGTGTTTCCCGTTTCTACAGCGCTTACAATATGTGGTTCCCGTATCTACAGCGCTTACAATATGTGTTCCCGTTTCTACAGCGCTTACAATATTGGTTTCCATGTATCCCTTTTTAATTCTATTAAAGTAGCGGTTGCTGAGTACGTAGTACTCGAGATCGCACCCATGTACTATCACCGCCTCTGTTTCAACCTGACCGCTGGGCCCTGTATACGCACGTGCGCAACTGACATATATCGCGGTTTTGAGTCTTAAGGCCTGAAAAACTCCACAGCCACTCGTCTGTGAATTGTTCACCCGACACATCGTTCATTGATGACGTCAAAACTGCCTCCAGTGTCTCTGAAAAACGTGATTGGCTGATTATTTACAAATTCTGCAGATAAGAGGGGGCGCAGGAGCTCTCTGGGTCTCTGTCGGACACGTGCCACACCTTTACTTAATTTTCTTTGTTCAGGAAATTCCGCTTGAAATACTCGGTTGACCCGCACAAGAAGGAACATTAATTCGTTCGTTCGAAATCTTCCTTGCTTTTATTTCCTTTCGGCTCGGCTTTCCCTTTATTTTTCGGTCCCGAAATGGGCGCGACTTCTGCCGTTTTCTCCCATCGCTCGCATGGCTCGGAAAACGTGCGCTTCCAACCGGCCCAGTTATTCTCATAATTGTCGAGTCTTTTGCTAAATCTAGCGCTACCGAAAACGTCCCCAATCATCAATAAAATGGTCTTTCACTTCCGCTGGTACCCGCCGCTTCATCTGATAATAACTAATCAAGAAGAACTTTGAAGGTTCCCAAGCATAATTCCTCCATAGTTCTCAAGTCGAAGATCAATGGAAACGCGATGGTTGAAATTGCCGAAATGTAAACAAACAATAGTTTCGAGTCACTTTCTAAGCTGATAATATAGACCATTAAATTTTTAGTTAGTCCTTTATTCACAAGTGTATCGCGATTGTAAAAAATGTTAAGAAGCACATAATGATGAACTTTTAGCCATGTGTAATATATCAAGTTTTATGGCATCAGATCTCTATTATAAAATGTTGAAACGTATTTTAACTGTATATTAACATGAGTAATAATATTAAATTGACTTAGGTAATATTTTATTATTACATCGGATGTAACACTAATTATCAATTTTATCTACTGCAGAAAACTTTATTACATTGGATATAATAATGAGCTATTTAATCTTTTTGAAGACGTAAAGTAAATAAGCACATCGAATGAAAATTGAAATTTTACTCGTTTTGAACTCGTTTATTGAATGCATGAAATTTTAACGATATCATCTTATATAAGTACAATATTGGTTGATAATCTCACTTTTTTTATAGTGTTTTGTGGTTTCTTAAAATATCCTTTTCAAGTTAGCAAAAAATAAAAACGCAAGGAAATATAGACAGGATGGAAGACAGGAATTGTGGGATTAAATTTTACATAAAAGACTGTAATTAAAAAATTAATCGTAATTTAAAGACTTAGCTCATAATATTCACACATCTAACCACATATGTTTTTTCTTTACGTCAAAATTTTTCAAATAATACTGGGATTCATTGGAGGAAGTAGTGCGTCAGATAACTTACCGAAGAAAACGTTGAAGACGTAGAGCAGTTTGCTTTTGAATTTTATTTTTATGAGTCTGTAAGAAACAAATTTTAAGAAATTTGATTATGAAATATTGCTTAATTTTGAAATTTATAATTTATACTTCAATATGAAAATTTTTTTAATAAATAAATTTTTTAATTAAGATACCAGATGTTAGTTTGTTTCGAACGGCTTATAATGTGTTTTATAAAAGAGACCAATTTCATTCCTGGTTGATGGTGTAACATCAAATCTTATTCCTAAGATACATTTAGATCATCCTTGAGGCAGTTGCTCTCTGCCCTTAAAATATGCGTCGGTTTTCAAGCAACAGACTCGGGGTTTCCAATATTTTTAGTTGTTCGGACCATTTGTTGCGTTAAAAATATATAAGGTCCACTAACTAAACTATACCACACACCCGCACAAATTAATAAAACGTAAAAGAATTGAAACTATATTTTTATATTTACCAAAATTTGCTGGAATAAATTTCAAGAAGTGACCGATATATCTTATTTTCTCCGTGAACTTACAATTAAAGAATATATTAATAAATTACTGAATTTTACGCAAACAATCATCCAACCAGTCACCAGTTGCCAAGAATCAAACGAAAACGATCCATCGAAAATAATACACCATCATAGTGTTCGAGAATCATACTTCACATGATCATTTTTGCGCAGGTACTATTTTTCTGAGTTATATTTGTGATTGTGCTAACGACCTGGACTTTTGGACTACTTGGCGCCCGGCTTCGTCTTTGGCTTATCACGGACTTCGGACGCCCGGCTTCATCCCTGGCTTCTATTCAGACGCGGCACCAACACTCATCCGGGCTTTCGCTTCACGGAAGGATTTTCACCCGGTATCTGAACACTTGACAACACTTCTGGGATTAACGGATAACGGGAACCTGATCGACAACGGCACCTCTGGCCTGAGTTGGAAAAGACTACCTGAGAACCTACCACCGGCTACGGGTGAGTCACGAACCCGACTGGTTTAAGAGATCGCACTACTGCTGAAGGACAAACGCCACGTGCCTGCAGCAGCAGCCGGCAAAAATGGAACCATTGGGCAAAGGCCACTTGCCGACAACGTCAGCCATCACCAATGGAAAACAAACAATGCACGAGGAAAAGAGGACAAAATTGCTACATGATGCCCGCGGTCTATCAGACAGTGACGTTGAAATTGTGGACGAGTGCCCCGCGGAGCCGCGAGTAAAAGGCCAGGACAAGGGCATAAACACGACCAAGTCTGGACAATCAGGCAGCAAGATTGTAGTAGAGGATGGTGAAAGCTACGAATTCCCATTTTCCAAAATTTGCGCGCACCCCCCTTCCATCACTACCTCCTAACATTTCCGTGAATAATCGCTTCACAGTGCTTCAGGACAAAGGACAGACAACAGGACCAGGACGTCTGGTACAACAAACAACCATGATGACAACACAGATGACGCATATGACAAGAAAGCCCTATTAGGCTGACTTCCGGATTAAAACCTCGAATCGGAACTTATCATCAGGACCTCAACAAGATCGTAGACTAAAAACCCCTTGTGAAAGACCTAAATGAATGAACCAAAAACAGTATCGCACGTTGCAACGTGACCCAATTGATTATACAACCGAAGACAACCACTGTCCACCATAAAGTGGGACAAAGGCTCGAGTTTATTAAACAGGACAGCAACATAAGGAAACTTAACTTCTTTCACCAGCCAACTTACTTCTATCACCGTGCAAAAGCTACTCCTAGATGAAAGTTCGTTATTAAAGGATTACCCTCGAACCTAAATACACAGGACCTACTGAGTGACATACGCGACACATACAGCATCCCTTTACACCATCTGTCAGAAATCCAGAAAATGGAGCAAGACAAAACCATACGTGAGACGGACAAGGACTTGCTAACGACAATAAAGGAAATTATCAAATACATGAACAATTGTATTAGGATTGACTCCTACAAAAACAATAACAGGATCCCCCGTTGCAACAGGTGTCAACTATTCTAGCACACCAAGAATCATTGTTCCAGAAAATGGATCTGCGGCATAGGTGTAGAATCACACGACACCCACTTCTGCACCACCACCCTTATCAAGTGTACCAACTGCTTACAAAACCACGAAGCATCCTGGCCCGGCTGTGCAACTTTCCAGCTCGCCGAAAACTCCCGACTACAAGCATTGCTAGACTAAGAGACAGACTGACAAACCGCACCAACCCCCACCTTCTCCCACCATATAACTACGTAGACAATAGGACCAGGCACTCGGATAACCAGCACTTACATATATGGCTTTATAATGCTTCTTAAATGACTGACCATTCTGTTCAACGACTTACCCTAAAATTCAGAAATTTTTCCTTTTTCCAACAATCACCACAGACCACATACAGTATTACCAATATCTTAAGAAAACTACCAATCGCGACTCAGTACCTTCAAATAAAATAACCCATCTAAAACCCCTTTAACGAAATGACCCATCGGACATGTCCCCAGCCTCAAAATACACCCACATTAAAATAACCTGTGATCCCCTCCTAAACCTTAATAAAGAAACCTAGCTCCCCCCCCACACACACAATGCTCTCCCTTTAAAAAAATTACTTTTCTATTTACTAGACCTAACAAATTAAACCGTATTCTCATGCACATAGCATCAACCATCCATTCACGCTTTCCATATGCCATTCTCTCCTATTAACAAAATTACCACAGACGAATATTACCACAGACAGGTACCAGTTCATCTGGGGGATGTAGAGATAAGAAAGATTGTTTTTGCACCATGTTCAAATCACATACATGCTGAGGAGTACAGTATTTGTGCATGCAGCACTACTAAACCCACACATACGCAGGAATGACAGTGTTCCTCAACATTGAAAAGGTCGTTGAATACTTATGGCATACACGGGTACTTAATATGTTGCAGCAACTAGGTACACCACAATTGCACGGTATTATTGAAAGTGTTTTCAGACCATCTCTTATATGACAAAATTAATGCTGTACTCACTGATAAATATAAAAAAAAATGCTTGCCTAAAGATTCTTGTTTGTCATCAATTTTGTTCAACATTATTTTATCAGATAACTACCAAAAATTAATAATACAAAACTAGGGCTATTAAAAGACGACACGGCTTTATTTACAACGCATTGATATTTCCTTTGCGTATACGATAATTTGCAAAATGAGTAACAAAAATTTATACAATGGTCAGATGAATGTAATATACTGTGACATACCAATATGGGGACATGTTTATTTACAGAATATTGGTCGTAAATGGGCGAAATGGTTAGGGCAAATAATAGGCAATATGGCGCCTTAGTAACGACGTCGTGGTTGTTGTCAGGATAAACAAACATTCATCTGACCGTGGAGGTGGCAGCTTGAATAGGAGGAAATATAAGAGATTTGTGGATTGGTTGAAGCGTCGACTGATTATTAAAACAGAAGTTTGGTCATTTTGTCAAAATAAAAGAAAGGCGAGGCATTGAGGGTTTGAAAAGGGAGGATAAAATTCAGTCGGTCGCATGTCGTGACGGTGAGCAGTCCGCTCGCGAATAGATTAATTTGTGCATGTTAGGACTTATAAAAATTTCGGGGGTCTACAATACGTGTTGGGACTTTGAAATATTTTCGTGTGGTGAAGCAAGAATCGGACTTGGACATATTCGGACTCTGAATATTTTCGTGGCAGAACCAGAAGTGAACTTGTGATACTTCTAAGATTTGGGGAACGTGTCGAGTTCCGAATATTTTGCTGTGCATAAAAATAAGACGGAGTTCTTTTGCGAGTGAACTCTAATCATTCTTGAACTTATAAATGCATGCGGTTTACAAACTATACCGGACTTTGCCTATTTTCTTGCTATAAACGGAAGATAGAACTGAGAGATTTGTTTTGAGGTGTAATCATAAAAAAAGCACTGGATATTTATACGGTGAGAACGAGCATCAGACATAAGATAGTGGAGCTAGAACAAATATTTGAGTGGTGCGAAGCGGTGAATCGGCGGTGTTCGTTTTTAAAGAAGAGCAGTAGATTCGTGGGAATTGGACTTCGGGACTTCGGAGCTTCCAAAAAGGAAGGGAAGGCGTTTTTTCGAGGAACCACCAATCAAGAGCACGCGAAGAACAGAATCGCCGTATAAGGTTCGAACCAGGATATGACTAAGAAAGTTCTCAATGTAAAATTTTACATTTTTAATTTGGTACATTGATAGAAATAAACATTAAGTTTCTCTTGAAAGAAAGATAAAATGATTTTCATTGGCCTATTCAAGCTAATAAGTAGCTAGATCAAATCTCTGTTTTCAGATTCCTCGCCATTCTGTGTAGATGGCAGATCGGGTAATCAGCTATTAATAGATAATATCGATTATTTCTGACGTGACCCATTGACCCAGCTAGCGTGATAATATTCAGTTTTCTACCAGAGTAATAATAGTTAAAATATTATCGTAACCTTTTTCCTGGCGCCCATGTTATTAGAAATTTGGAAACGGGTTACGACAAATCGCCCAATAATTGTAGCAGTTAGGGGTATGTTTCAATACGTATTAACGCAAATTAATCACATGCAAAAATATTCCCTCTACGAAAAATGCATTCATCACCTTCCAAAATGACACTACAGAAATACTCCAGTAATACAAAGGAATACATTTTCTTACTAAATTAAACTGGAAAGGCCCTCAAACACAAGGATACAATTTACATTAAAAATTTCAAGTTATATCCCATGCTTGGTTCAAAATTTGAATTACAGAATGTGGAACACTACTATAAGGCAGTTCTATAAGACACTATTATTTTACAGTTCTAATATTATTCTTAACTAACACCAACTCTATATGGTACAATGAAGCTGCGAATCATGAAAAACCCTCAAGTTATAAAAAAGTCTTTACTGAGAATAACTAAATACGCTTCATATTCCAGCAAAACTCAGCTTCGTAGGGAACTAAAACTAGAGACGAATAATTGCAAGAATTTCAAAATCATTATTTGAATCTCTTAGAAATACTCTTATGCCGAAACCGGAAGCGGTACCTCAGTGCATCAACTGATGTCACTGCAGCGCCTCTGACCGGGAGGTCCTAGGTTCGAGTCCTGACGCCGGCAGGATTTTCGACACTAGCTTTTCAGCTAGGTCGAATTCAGTCCCTGTCCGGAGGAGAATTCTAGCGGCCGGCTGCTCTGATTGGTAGTTTTCCGTGGTTTCTCCGATCAACGCCAAGCGAATGCCGGAGCAGTACCCTACCAAACGGGCCACGGACCGCGCGCGATCTGTCCTTCCTCTTCCTTGTCCTATCCTCTCCCCTTACATACACACACACACACACACACTTACACTAACATGCACTACACTACCACATATTCCGGGAGACCGCCCGGGAGTTTAGAGCTTGTCCCGGCTGGGGCGGTGCCCCTCTGGTGGGAGAGTCCTGGTTAGGGGTAACCCCAATAGCCGACGGTAGGTCGGTGCCGGATCTCGCCATCCAGCGAGGGGAAAATCACCGCCATCTCCCGAGAAAAAAAAACATGCACTACACCAACGAGAGTAATGACCGAAGCAGTTGACGCGCCCCGAAACACGAAAAAATCAATCAATCTCTTATGCCGAACTATTTGCATTACAAAAAGGTGGCAAAACTCCAAAAGAATTTATTCACACTATTCAAACTATGATTTTAAACACCCGTAACCAACAAAATCCAAAACATCTCAAATTTTTCGTAATCATAGTAAAATAATAATTACCAAACACTTATCTTCATACATTATTCGAGAGAAGCAGTCATACTGCAACGCTAGTTATGAATGGTCAGGACTAAACGTGAGGAATGCCCCTGAAAGATGGCAATTAATGCCCCTGAAAGATAGCAATTCCAAACAGATGAATAATTTTTATTACTTTCTCGCATGCGGAGTAATATACTGTAACGTCACACCCTCCTTAAACGGACATGAAAGCCCCACCCGCGATTTTAATTAATAGAAATATTTTGCGTGGTTACCCGAACGGCCTTCGGAGCGGCTCGACGCCCCCGACGCGTCAAGCGCCCCCGTCCCTCGCAGGCAACCGTCTCCCCCCACCGCCCACCGCCGGCCGCCCTCAGAGATCTTTCTGTAACTCAGGACCGAGGTGACAGGGCGCTTGCCACGCCCTACAGCCCACGCAATAGTTTCGAAAGGCGACCGTTTTATTTTCATTTAAGATGGATCCGCCAGCTCAGCGCCAGAGGTAACAAATGCATCATGTAATATAAAGCTCTCACAACTAGCCTTTGCGTGTGGGGACAAGCACTAGTAACGGGGCGCAGTACTCTTTACATTTGCGCGAGGCGTCATGACGCGTCATGCCCTGAAATACTACGCGATTTGTCATGAACGCCCGTGCGAAGGAGCAACCTATCGACCCTCTCATAAAATTGCAGGTGCCAGCGATTCGCTACGCACGCATGCGCATAGGCCAACCGGTCCTTCTGCCAAAGAATAATTTCAAAGATAGAGGCCCAGCTGCACTGCATTCCACTGACGACGGCGTACACCCCCCTCCCGCATGTAGCCGTGCAGTAACTTTCGCACCAAAAAGGCAACCGCAATTTTTTTCTTGTGCCACATCAGCTAGCGTACCATTGGTTCGGGTGTCACGCCGCCACCGCCCCCGATAGCTGATTCTAAGCAATCAGGGCGAGGCCCTCGGATCAGAAGAGGGGATCAAAGCCTTCGTCTTGTTCCGAGTGAGGCCCCAAAAACATTACTACTTGCAACATTACATTTACTACTACGACTTGCAACATTACGACTTCAGCTCCTACTTCGACTACAGCTCGAGCTTCCAACTTGGCACTTTGCATCTGAACTTGCTTGAGTTTGTTCTGAGTTTGTACCTCTGCTTGTGCCTCGAACGTGATTTCAAAATGGTCACATAGACTTTGGACGTCGTAAATACAAACGCAGTGGTTTGCGTTTCGAGCCAGAACGTGGGACCACTGATGTCTTAAGGACGCAGTTGTGTTATTTAATTCGATAATAAACATGTGCGGGGAACACCATGCATTCACCGCGTTCTAGTCTGAGTCGCCGACGCCACAGTGGGCCCGATGGTAGCGCGCTGACGTCTGATAAGCCGCCTGGCTGAAGGAAAAGAGCCGGGATCGCCCCGTCACCGCCATCCGCTGCGCTTCGAAGGTACCCAGCCGACGAGGACGAAGTCATCACGTTCATAAAGACAATTTGTGAATGGTCCATAATCATCTACGATTACCTCTTTTTCCCCCCCGAGGTGCGGAAGGACTTTACCAAATGAAGTCAGTAGCGTAGATGCCAACAATACGGCATGTTATTGCGGCAACTATTTTTTCCGCTTGTGATAAATTTAATTGAAATAGGAAGCCGCAATAAGTTTATCAAAATTTGTGACAATCTTTGTAAGAATCATTCATACGCATGATCGTCATCATCATCAACTTAAATTTTAATGAAATGTATTTTAAAGCTTATTTACCTGTTCTAATTGAACATGCAAACCCTTCCTCACACCGGCAGAGAGATTACAATACGTAGTATAGAGAAAGTTATGTAATGCTGCGGAAAATCGATTTCGAGATTTGAAAGGAAATACGCGTTTTCGGTTCCTCTGATACCGAAAAAGTGGTTTTATATTCAAAACGGCTGTATGTCCGTCTATGAACACTACAAGCGCCTAAACCATTCGTAGGATTTTTTCAAAATAGTAGAAACCCCTGACCATCTGGCTCTAGTCGAAGCTTTGAAATTTTAAAAACAATCCTTTAAAATTTGAGAATACTTTACATGAAATCCCCCAGACATTTTCAAAATTTTCTCAAAAAAGGCTCCGATTTTTTTCTTCATTTATGGTGGTATATTATTCTGTTTTTCAAAAATTACACAAATATAATTCCTTTTAATCTCTCTCAGGTCGTTAATATGCACATTTACACCGATTTGTATACATCATTGCATTTGCGAAAGGATGTGCTTCAAATGACTTTAAAATAAACTTCACTTATAACGGTGGAATAGACCCGATTTTCACGGTTACCTTTCAATTTTCGTGTTATAGTATACGCATAATGTGCAATTTCAAAAAATTACAATAACAAGATTTTCAATTGGTTGTCCATAAGTAGTTCTTTCATTTAAATCATGTATCTTCATTTAAGTCATTTTTTAAAAAGTGTAGTAGTGTTCGTGTTATAGTATACGCATAATGTGCAATTTCAAAAAATTACAATAACAAGATTTTCTCAAAAACGGCTCCAAATTTTTTCTTGAAACTTTTGGTAGGCATAATGCTAAATGAACCCTATCAGATGACATAAACGCCATTTTGCTCTATCCTTTCGCTTTTTTAAAAAGTATGTTTACATTATCGGCAATTTGTTCACATTATTGTATTATGAGTACATGTGCTTTGAATAGTCCTAAAAATTTCTCGAAAACTTAACAGTTTTGTGAAAATTAGTACAAATTTTCGCATTTTGAGAACCACTTAAACACCATTTTCACAAAAATTGCTGAAATGTTTTTAATCTAACTCTTCCAGTGAATAGTGCAAATTGCGCTGTTCAATATAACGATGGTTCATTTCAGTGCATTTTTGTTTTTTAAAAATTACACAAGTATATATAGTATTTTGAAATATCTCTTACGTCGTTTAAATGCATATTTCCATCGATTTGTATACATTATTTTATTTGTGAGTGGAAGTACTTCAAATGGCTTTAAATAAAGTTTTTCGAGAACAATAGATTCCTATGAAAAAGAGATTCAAATTTCGCATTTACAGTCGCAGTTACATCGCATTTACAGTAAAGATTAAACGCCATTTTCTTAAAAACGGCTCAAAATTTATTAATTAAATTTGCCATTTATGACGAGGTTTTACTCTTCTTGGATATTCTTAAATTAACATTTCTGGTATACTATTAGGAAACTGAAAAATTGAGATTTTTTTTACAAAATATACTTTGGGGGTGTTAGATGGCTGCTGTCAAGAGTATATGGCAAATATATGTGAATATGGCAAATATGTACGAATAACTAGCCCAGACCAAAGAAAATTGAAAACGATAAAGTCTGTTCAGTTCTGTAGCACCACTAGTTACTTTCCCATATACATACGTATATATGGAGGTTATATACGTAGTACAGTAAAAGATATGTAATGTTGCGGAAAATCTATTTCAAGATTTCAACGGAAATACAAGTTTTGAGATCCCCTGATACTGAAAAAGGTTTTTTTAAAGCGTGTGTCCGTTGGTCAAGTCCGTCCGTTGTCCGTCCGTCCATTCGTTCGTCCGTCTGTCCGTCCATCTGTCCGTCCGTCTGTCTGTGCGTCTGTCCGTGCGTTTGTCCGTGTGTCTGTCCATGCGTCTGTCCATGCGTCTGTCCGTGCGTCCGTCCGTGCGTCTGTCCGTCGATGGACACCACTAGTGCCTAAGTCATGCATACATGATTTAGGTGCTAGGATGAACATTCTCAACATTTTATCAAAAAGTCTTCAATTTTTTTTTCTTTAAATTTCTTGTAAGAACAGAGTTAAATACACCTATAAAAGTGGCATAGGTCTGATTTTCACTGTTAGGAAACTAGTACGAGAAAGTCTATGCCATTCTGTAGCACCACTGGTTTAAAAAGCTTTAAAGTGAACAGCGGATGTTTCGGAGAGAAGAAAACGCGCATCGGTAGCAGACGGACCGCACTGGACGCGCTCTTGTCCACCACGAAGCCCTCGCCCTCTGACCTGACTCTTTGTCTGCCCTGCAAAAACCTCGTGGTAACATTCTTTCAACCTTCAACCCCCTGCACTTCCACATTGTCTATAAAATTTACGCTTCAATAAGATATAAATGACGTGGAATTACCATTTTCATTTTGTTACTGAACTTTTGTACATACTTAAAAGTTGAGCAAATAAAAAAAAAGGACTTTGCGATAGATGGTTACAGGCAAGAAGGATGGACATGACTATAGTACCAATCCAAACAACCAGACATAGGAAATTAAAAATTTTAATACGAGAAAGTCTGTTCCATTCTGTAGCACCTCTAGTTTGATTTTGGGGCCTCAAATATCTTGGCCCAAATGAAGCTTCTGGAATATCGGGTAGGATTCAACTCTTTTCGATTGTGGAGAATTTCGGTGAAATATTTTCCATATTTTTGGGGAAAATTTGGTTTGAACATTTCAGAAAATTCGCCCATTCAGTTCCATTATACTCAACGATTATAGAGAATTTATGGACATTTAAAAAGACATCAATAGAGATACTTTGAAGCTCATGTATTAAGAAAAGCATTGAATAATGAAATACATCTACAACGTAAATTATAAAGACGTGAGATACAAGTAAAATAAATTTACATTTTTGTAATTTAAAAATACAAACAAAAGGATTGATCAATATGGCGTATATGTCATCGTGTAGGGTACATTTGGCACTACTACCAAACATTTAAATAAAAAATTTGGAGCCGTTTCTGACAAAAACTTGTTTTGTTATTTTTTGAAATTGCAAACATTGCACGCAATATTGCACGAAATATAGTCAAATTTTCAAAAAACTCTACATGGCCTTAATAAAAGAACTATTTATGGACAAAAAATTTCATTTAAAGCAAAAATCTCTATCTTAAAGTTTATAGTTGTTGGAAGACAATTTTGAAAATGTCCGGGAGGCTTCATATAAAGTACCCCCTAATTTTAAAGAATGTTTTTCAAAATTTCAAAGCTTCAATTAGAGCCGATTGTACAGGGGTTTCTTCAATTTGAAAAAAATCCTATAAATGGACGGATGGACGTTTTGGTTTCAATTGTTTTTTCGGCATCAAGGACCCATCAAACAGGGATACCGGCTAAACCACGTGTTGGACGATTTTCCCTTAATTTAGCAACTGGATTTATCCACTTTCTCGTTATCAGGGTTCGAGAATGAATTTTTTCCTGTCGAAAATTCGTGGGTTTTTTTAGCGCAGCATTACATATATTTCTCGATACTACGTATATTACTCTGCATATACGTAAGTATACTAGAAAATAAAAGGCATTTAATCAGGTGGCATGTTCTTTCTCGCGCGCTGACCAAAACCGGAGCTGCGACTCATTTTTCGACTAGGCAGAGGTCGCCGTCAGCTTGGTGGTCGCCGTCACCTCGGCACGCCACCAACCGATTTACCCACCAGCCAGGGCACACGCTCGGCGCCGCTCTCTTGTCCTTGCCTCGCCTCGTCTCGCCTGGACTGCGCGCGGCCAAGCCCCAGTGGCCCTGAAGAATGGGTTTCGGAAGCCAGAGCGCAGGCCACGCCTTCTAATCGCAGATCAACGCGATTGTAAATTTACATTCTCCTTTCGTGTGACAGTTTCTTGAAGCATGTGCTTCGTCCCCTCGAAGACAATACGTTCGGCGAAAAGATCGATGGGAATGATAAATCTCAGAGAAAATGAAAAAAAAAAAAAAAAAAAAACCTATGTTTTCGTATTAAACAAGGAATTTCATGATTACGTCCGATTCTCACAAAATGCTATTGGCTAAAATGTTCGATATTTAATTGTGCTGAGTAGCTTCATGATACAGATTAGTCATTCGCGTAGTATTTGCAATAAAAGGGCCCAACAGGTTATTTGCATTGTTCTCGTTCCAATAAATGCAATTTAAATAAGTTATTCATTTTGAGACCTCTTGAATTGTATTTGAAATATTTTAAACGGATAATTATTAAGCAAAAGTAATAACAAATGCAATTCCAAGTTGAGTGTAAGAACTAACACCTCTCTAGATGACATCTTTTGAAATTTCCCTCTAGCACGGTGAGCTCAATAAAATTGATCAAAGTCTACTTGGAAGGCGGAGAAGGTGCTTTCAATTGATCCATCAAACAATTGCGTAACACGCGAACTTATTCAGGAGGAGAAAGAATTCCTTAATTATGAAATTGCAGTAATACCCAAGAAGGACATTTATGTTAGCCACATAAAATATTTTATTTTTAATAAAAGTATTTTTCTCACTAAAAATATTGGGAAGCTGTGTATCTTAACCTCTAGCATTACAATTGGCTTGTGATCATTGCGTTTAGATAAGTTAAAATAACTCAATTATCTAATAGCCAAAGCTTCGATTGTACATTGTGCATTAATCAAGACTACTACTTCCGCCATATTATCCTCTAGATGCAAAACGATGATGTGTATCTTGACGTCATGAATTTAAATTTATTTTAGCTATCTTGATCTCAAAATTCATATCAGAATCAATTAAAAATGACCATAAACTCTTAAATCAGATTCACTATGGATAATAGTGCAAGTAGTTTATGAATGCCGATAAAGAAATTCTTCTTTAAAGTTTTTTTAAGAATAAGGAAAATAATTGTCATCAACTGTGTCACTGCAATTTGACACTTTGGATGTCCTGCTGAAATTTAAAGGAATTGTCGATAATGTCGTTATTTTTTCTTCGATATGTTTCACCTTCAAAATATTGAAAAGGCTATACAATAATTTAAGAATGTCTTTGAGTTGCTTGTTACAAAGAATTATTTACGTGGAGTGAGCAAAGAGGAAGCACTAGAGAGTAAAATAAAACACTACAGGTTTGAAAATATTATTTATACAAATGTTTATGTATACATTAACACACTGTGCTTCTGAACAAAAAATACGTGTTTCATTTTATAAAAAACATTATGCCAAATAGCACTGTTTACATTTTATTCTGACGTCAATGTACGTCCGGACAATCATTCTTCTCGTGTTTGTCTGTGCATCTTTTTGATAACTGATTTCATTATATTATATTTATGTTATAGACATAATTATGTCGAACCATTTTTTTATTTTGCCAACCAATATAAAATTGGAAGTTCAATATATATTCAATTCACATGATTGTCTGATGCTAGATTTTATTGTGATAATGCCCAATGCAAATACAAACAAAATCACAATACTCACACAAAACATATTAAAATTATTTTATCGGCTTCCGCTTTATTCTGAGATTAATAGAAATGCTTACATCTCGGCAATATAAATATATAAATTGTATAGATTACTGAGGTGTAAGTCACGGATGTAAGCCAGTTTGGACATTATCAGGAAGATTTGAGGAATGGAAAAATTACAGCAGGCGATGAAACGGTAAAGATAGCTTTGAGAGGTTCAAAAGAAATCCAGAGGCTCAAATTAATATCCGAAGACATCAATTACATTCATTCCTTCAGCGAAGATAGATAAAACGTTATTTAATTCAGAGTTCTCCATCTTGTGAAGCCAAGAAGTGCAAACACAAACATTGACTGAGAGTGCAGACACTTGTGCCGAAACGAAACAACGATGTGGCCCCGGTCTCTCACGTTTTGTCCTTCTCCTCCCCAAAGAGGTCGAGGTTCTCCGCCAACTCCCTTCGTCCGAATCGATGGTCCGGGTCCTTGAGGAGGCGCGACAGGTTGTCCCTGAGCCAGAAGTCCATCATGTCTCCGAACATGGGGAATCCGCCGTAGAAGTCGTCGTCTCCGAAGACCGCGGCGTCGCCGCCGCCGCCGCCGCCGTCGCCGTCGCCGGTGGGCGCGTCGGGGGCGTCGGCGTTGGCGCGCTCGGCCGCCTCCTCGGGGCCGCGGGCGAGCGCCGCCAGCTGCGCCACCCGCTGGCGCAGGGCGTCGGGCGGCGGCGCGGCCAGCAGCAGCAGCGTCAGCACCAGCGCCACGCACACGGCGGCCGCCGCCAGCACGGAGCGCGCCCGCGGCGCCATGCGTCGCCCTGCGTCGCTCTGCCCCGCACTGCCGCCCGCCCGCCCGCCCGCCCGCCGCACGCCCTGCGTCGCCGGTCGATGGCGCCCGTTCGATGCACAGCACCCCCCCCCCCCAAGGTAACCATGCCACCCGCCAACCCCACCGACCGATATTTTGTTATTTCCTCATTAACTACTCACGTGCTGTCCCTTCTCTTCCACGCAGGCTGTACGACAGTGTGTGTGTGTGTGTGTGTGTGTGTGTTTTCAGAAAATACCGTAAGTTTGTGGCAGTGTCAACAGTAAATTACGACAGAATGGTGCAGCCTCAAGATTAAAATACTTTACATTCCTATAAGTTATTAAATTATTTCGTGTTTCATAGTTAACCATTTGTCATAATAATTTTTTATCCACTTTCAATACTAAAGACACATGAACGTGCACTTAGGAATTTCGTTTCATAAGGGTATATGCTTGCGAGCCAATTGAGGTTTACATTCTTGGCATTTTACTGGCATTTATAGTTTTAATAATTCCATTGTCTCATCTTGACCGTAACACATTGTTTTTTTAAAAATTCCATTCGGAAAACAATATGTTAAGTACTGTTTTTCGTATTTTGTTTAATAACAAGTGAACCCGGCAATGCTTCGCTATTGCAATGTATTACATTCACACGCCACTGGTCACGTGATTGTTAATCACGTTTTCCGCTACGCTCTGCAAACATTTTAATAGATGAAGAACCTTTGTGGGTTTGTTCTATGTCCTTGATTGGACAAGGTTGTCAAGTATCGTATTGTTAAAAATTTCTCCCTCAAATTTGGGCATGCATTCGCTCTGACACTGTCTTGGGAAAATTTGATTTACTTGTGAGAGATAACGTACCGTCAGACCGATATTTCATAATCGCAGGGACACAATATGCACCGAAAACGCTTTTAATACTTGAGGGTGCGGCGGGTTGCTCAGAGCTTCTGTTAAGGGACGTTTGTGAAGGGTTAACATCTGTTAAGGGACATAAACGCATATAGGAAAGTCACAGGACCAAAATTATCGATTTTCGTTTTGTGTGTTATTTTGAATCTTTAATATTCAATGTGCAATATACATTTTCAAAATATTATGTTCCTAAGGGCTTTTAATTGACATTTAAATGTCTAGCTAGGACACGTGTCACGGCCACTTTTACGACACCTTCCACTTTTCACTTTTATTATGTTATGGAAGTCTTTTTTAAAGGAACTTTCTTTCGTAGTATTTAGAGTAGTGTGGCAAAACTGCCTCGAGATAGTCATTTGTTTTCTGATATTTTAGCGGCATTTTTACTTTATAGTATACATACGTATATACGGTAGTAATATATGTATTATATTATGTATTATATTAAGTTATGTAATGCTGGGGAAAATCGATTTCGAGATTTCAACGTAAATACACTTTTTGGTATCTCCTGATACCGAAAAAGTGGATTTTTTTCAAAACATCCGTCCGTCCGTCTGTCTTTATGTCCGTCCGTCTGTCTATCTGTCTGTTCGTCGGTCTGTCTGTGAAACTGCTGGCGCCTAAACAGTGCGTACGTTCTTTTCCAAATTCAAGAAATTCCTGTCCATCTCTCTCTAGTTGAAGCTTTGTTGCCATTGTTGCCAGTGCTGCTTTAATGCAACAATGGATGGTTGCATGTACATTTTACGACACAAAAACAGTGATAGCAATGGCAAACAACTGAAAACAGATCCAAAAATATATAATAGTAATTATTAAATACTATAGAATTGTAATATTCACCAAATATGCTCGTTTTAAGAGAAATTTCACGTTACTCCGAGGCTGAACATGTACTGCTAAATGCATTCCATACGTTTTCATATCTCACAAAATGTCCCCAAATTCTCTTTACTAATCGACGAGCAGACGTTGGAGTTCATCTGTATTCAGAATTCAACAAGTATATTAATTACGGTAGGGATTCCAGAATTTAAGAAAAAGTTCTCATAATACATTTCATCCCGTAGTACGACACACAAGGTTTTGACTGTTTTTGACGAAAAATAATAAATAAATAAATAAAACAAAGTGAATAAAACATAAAAAAAGAAGAATTCAAAAGAATTTCACACTGACTGCTAGTCAAACGACCAGAAGGAAATTCAAAAACGCAACTTCAAAAATTATAAAATTTCCCTAAACTATTCATATTTTAAAACAATTATACATCACATGACTTAAAGACTTCATTTTTTAGAACAGATTTCATGTGACAAAAACATCATCATCAATATTATATTTTTGCAATGTTAATTTTTGTTTCACAAAATTACTCATATTTTCGAAAAAATCAATATGGCCTTATTTTATGATCTGTTTTTGATGAACACATTAAATTAAGAAAAAAATGTATCTTCACAAGTGTAGGTGTAGGAAGACACCGAACAAATTTTAAAAGTTTTTAAAAATCAGGATTTTTAATATGGACCTGCACCATTCTCTTAAGCTCCTAGGTTCAAATTTAATCAAAACGTTTTGTGCCAATTTTAACAAAAATAGTTTAAAGACAATAAAAATTGTCTATGACACAAATTTTCGCAAAAGACACTAATATTTTAAAAAATTAAACGTGACATTATTTAAAGATGTTCAACACATTTCATTTAAAAAATGTTTATCTTCTTAATTGTAGTTGAATGTTGTCACCAAAAGTTTAAATTTTTGCAAGATTCAAAAATAAAAATTTGCGTTCTATATGCTCCAAAATTTAAAAAATTGTTGGTTGCCGTTTTTGAAAAAAAAAGTTTGAACAAAATTAAAAATTGTATACATTTCTCACAAAATTTCGCGAAAAATACTCTAATTTTCGAAAAATTGTATATAACCATATTTTAAAATCAGTCTTTTAGGAACATTTTCATATCTTGAATATTTTAGGGAAAGAAGTGGGACAAGGAGAGATTGCGCGCGCTGCGTGTCCCGAATGTTAAGACTGATGAGCCATTACTCTAACATTAGATAATATACATGTCACAGCAGCCGGCCGTCAGAATTCTCTTCCAAACAACGTTTGAGTTAGCAGAAATGCTGTCTTTGGGCAAAACTCAGTCGCCCAGAAACTAGATAAAAGTTACGTTAAAATTCGTATTATTCAACTATTTATTGAGAAGTTGATTAATTAGTGCTTCCTGGCGCGTTACTGCCAAGGTCAATACTCCCGTAAGTGTAGTGAATATGTTATAGCGGAGGGTGGCGGTAAACTTGTCTAGCTGGATGGCAAGATTCGGGCCGACCTACATATTGTGGGGTTTCCCCCAACCAGGTATTTACCACAACCGGGGCACCACCCTATCCGGAACATGCTCTAAGTTCTGTACTGGTGTCCTGATATGTGTGAGAGTGTATGACATGTGTTACTGTGAATGTAAGTAAAGGGAGAGAATGGGACAAGTAAGAGGAAGGAAAGACTACGCGCAGTCCGTGATCCGTTTGTTAGGTTGACGTTCCATCATCTGCCTGGTGTTGATAGGAAAAACGACAGAAAACTTCAGTTCAGAACAGGTGGTCGCCAGAATTCTCCTCCAGACAGCGGCTGAACTGAACGTACTTATATATTTGTCAATTGTAAGATGAAAGTAATATTATAGAGTTCACTTCGTTCATATTATATACTTAAAACATACAATTTTAAAGAGTAATCGAATAAATACCGATGTTAGATTGTTATGCAAAGTTCTCACTAATTTCAATCTTTCTCAATCATTTTAATTTATTATTTTCTTTTGCATATCGTATTTTTCAATATATCTAATATATTTCACAAAACCTTATTAGTTAAACACGGAATCAATGTCTTTCGAATGTGCGTCCTAGGAACATGCATGCCGTGCATGATGTGCGACGGACACGCTACCCGTAGCACACAGGTGGCGAGCGGGTTGCCCACCCTCCCTGTCACTCCTTACAAGCTCCCCGCCCTTCCCTTCCCCGACCTATTCTGTTCCTTCCCTCCGCGCCTTTCGCCCTTTCCCTCACCACCATGCAGTGCCTTGCCCCAACCCGATCCTCGTACCGCCTCGCCCCCTCCACTTCCTGACCATCCCCGCACAGCCTCACTTCGACCATCCCGGAACGTCCAGTCCTTCCCGCCTGGCCCTCCCCGCCCCGCATCGCCCCGCCCCGTCCCGCACCGCCCCGCTCCGCACCGCCCTGCCCCGCCCCGCACCACCCGCCCCACGCACCCCGCCCAGCACCGCCTCGCACCGCCCCGCACCGCCCCGCCCGCCCGCCCCCGCCCCGCCCCGCCCCGCCCCGCACCGCCCAGAGCGCGTTCGACTCCTTTGGCCGCCTCAGCGCGCGTCGTTCGCGCGTGGGACAAAGCGTTCGGGTCAACAGCCAGCAGTCAAGTAACGACGGCCGTCAGTCCCCACCCCGCGCCGCGCCGCGACTCGACTCGCGTCGGAGAGCGACCCCGTGACCCCACGTGAACTCTGTGTGACCACGTGACCTATACAAGCGCACCGGGCAAGGGGGGCGCGTCGGGCGAGCGCTGCGCCGAATACATTTGCTGCCTACGTTTTTCTTTCGGAGTTATACGCACCCTCCTAAAGAAGGTGAACCAGTATTTTGTGAAATAAATCTAGAAGGAAAATTATAGTCTAAAAACTAGGAATAACTTAAAACAAAATACCGTGAAATGCAATAGTATATTTTGTGAAAATGATTACAATACCAAATAATTAAAAATGGAAAAGAAGAAAATGTATTAAAGAACGAAGTTTGTTTTCAAAAGACACATTTACTTGAAATGCCACACTATATCGTTATTAACTGCAAATGTCATTAGAGAATTACAATGAAATTGTGCTAGAATTTGATTACGCAATATACTAATACACTGGAAATGAGATGCGAATAATAATTATATTCCAGAAAACGCCACTTTTGTCAACAACCCCCCCTCTCGACTCCAAAATGATTTATTCCTCTTTCCTGAACCTCTTCCTTCCATACTTTTCCCCAAGTTCAAATTCTGATTTATTTCAATTCACAAGTCTGGATCGGAGTAGATATGCACGTTTAATGCACAGTTCTCACTAACTTCTACTGAAAAATGCGTCACTGAGAGGACTAAAAAAAACTATATGAATTTATAATTTTTTAAACAAATATTAGGCTAAACGGTATAGCCGAATAAGGGGGTGAAAAGTGTCCCCAAACCAAATCGATAATCGCGATGTTCATACGAAAGAGAATAAAAAAATGCCTTAGATTCACAAAAAATCAGCCTCCTAGGGCAATTGTTGCAGAGATACGAGAAACGTGTTTTTCATGTTTAACTTTTTCTCGGTTTCTATTGCATGTATCAGTCTGAAACAAATTGTAGACACGTGGATAAGTAGGTGAGTTTTAAAATATTTTGACAACCAATTCTTACATCAAATTTTAATATAAATAAATAAATAAATTTTTGAAATGGATTTTCGACGTAATAACGTTGGAGTACTGTCTCAATTTTTCTCCCTAGAATGTGTCTGATAACATTCTATAACATTTTTTTTTTAGATTTTAAACAATGTGGACGATAGTGAAAAACAATTAAAATCAATTTTATCAGTTCAATAATTTGAAATTCAAATATCAGAACAAAAAATATGTGATTTCAACGAACATGTGATCACCACCATTCTCCTATGCATTCTTTACGCTACTATCCTAAGACAAAGCTTGATCAAAAAATTAGGAGCCAGTGCCCGGCAGTACGTGTCTTTTGGGAGAAAATTCCACGTCTTCTGGCGCACGATTACATAACTTTCTCTTCTTATAAACAGAGAGGCTGAGAAAGACAGATAGGAGATGGGAGAGATGGAAGAGAGAGGGAGAGAAAGAGGGGTGGAGAGAGGGGGAGAGAGAGAGAGAAGGGAAGGACACACACACACACACACACACACACACTGAAAAAATACTCCGAATTTTTGTTCGCAAAAAGGTAAAACATTGCTGCCTTCACTTCATTCTCGTCTGAAACTCTTCGTCCCCGAAGGTTTTTCTTCAGTTTTGGTATGTGGGAGACTTTGCAGGATGCCCAATTGGGACCGTAGTATGAATGGCCCAACTCGTTAAAGCTATAGACCTTCACAACATTCTTTGCAATCTGATGAGAAAGAGCAGGTCCCTTGCCAAGGAGAAGTTAAATATCATGAGAGTTCAAGCAGATTTCACACAAGTATCTCTCTCCAAAAAAATGAGTGAGATATTGCCTGCAAACTTATATCATTACAAGAATTAAAGATATTCTGCTAAGAAAGTTTTCCCACAGTTGTGCGTTATCTTGGTCAGGCCGGAAAGTTACGGAAACACCTGTGTAGTTCACAAAGGATTCTAAAATTCATTCAGACAATATAAAGTGTTCCAAATAAACATTGTTTGACAAGATTAATATTTTACTGAAGAAAACTTTGAGCTACATTAACGTTGAATATTGAATGTGTTTGCAAAGTATACATTACATCTATTTAACTAACTTCAATTTCTTTTATTTCTTGCTAACCCCTATCTAAAAATTAATATTGTTTTAAATAAGATTCTTGTCACAGATCGCGGACAAATTAGATTGTATATTCATTGTCATTTATTGGAGATAAACAATGAAGATATGGAGTTAGTAGAGCTTCATAGACAACGAATGAATTATGATGATTATGATCTGGAAAAATGAACTCTGCGATTACTTTCACTATGAGATGATCAAGGGTAGAGACGACGAAGTCAGTACCACTAGAAGTGATTTCTTACTTACCGGCATCTGAAATACAGAGACCCAAGGGGAGAAGTGATGGAGATGCAGTTAGAAATTCTGTAAGGAAACAATGGAGGCCGTGAAGCAATGAGTTGCTGTTTTGGCGAGGGGAATTATGGCAGACAGACTTGGCGTCTGTCTGACAAGTTTGCCACGGCCTACTGAGGTAAAAGTGGGGCGTGGCGACATGAGGGCATGTGTGTGAGTGAGCGTCGAGGTGGGACACGAGGGCATGATCAAGGCGAGGGCGCGTGCGTGGGGCCAAGGCATGTTGAGAGCGGAGGCGAGGGCGTGGCAAAGGCAGGTTAGGAGGATGCGGGCGATGCCATGGGCAGCGTGAGGGGCGCGTGACTACGCGTGTTGGCGCGCCCGTGACCTTTGCGCGACCGGCCGACGGCGGCGGGGTCACGCGCGCCCACCTGCTCCGCCCCGCCCCGCGCCTCTTCCGATCCCTGACCTCGGAGAAACTACCAATGGCCTTCTTCAAACTGCAAATGACCAAATCGTCTGGTCCATACTTAGGATTTTGGATAATTGATTGATTGATTTGTTCGTGTTTCCGGGCTCGTCCACTGCTTTGGTCATTAGTCCCGTTGGTGTAGTGCATGTTCTTTTTCTCGGGAGATGGTGATTTTTCCCCCGCTGGACGGCGAGATCCGGCTCTGACCTACCGTCGGTTAGTGGGGTTTCCCCCTAACCAGGACTCTCCCACCAGCGGGGCACCGCCACAGCCGGGACAAGCTCTAAGTTCCCGACTGATCTCCCGGAATATGTGGTAGTGTAGTGCATGTTAGTGTCAGTGTGTGTGTAAGGGGTGAGTATAGGGCAAGGAAGTAGAAGGATAGATGGCGCGCGGTCCGTGGCCCGTTTGGTAGGGTACTTCGCCTGGTGTTGATCGGAGAAACCACGGAAAACGACCGATCAGAGTAGCCGGCCGCTAGAATTCTCCTCCAGACAGTGACTGAATTCGACCTAGCTGGAAACCTAGTGTCGAAAACCCTGCCGCTGTCAGGACTCGAACCTCGGTCCTCCCGGTCAGAGGCGCTGCAGTGACATCAGTTGATGCACTGAGCTACCGCTCCCGGTATTTTGGATAAGAATGTTCAAAACTGAAATATGTATAAAAAAGATATCTCCGCGTATGTTGAACAAAAATTTCGATATTTCGTTCATAACGCTTTTAGTTCCATAAATATCAACCTATCCTTCAAATGTCGTGAGTGTGTGCACACAGTTGAATGGTTTGTTTTTGAAAAGACGCTTTTGAAATAGAAATCATTCAAATATAACCAAAAGAAAACATCACATTCTATAAATACTCTTTTAGGATTTTATTTCCACTTAGCGTATCAACCGTAATACTTAAATTCACGGATTCAAACCCGATCAATTTGTATGCATTGTTGTAGCACTCAGTAATATTTTGACCTTGGAATGTGGTAACAAATTATCATGATTTTAAAGATTTATAATTAGACATAGGATGTTTAGGCACTAAAAAGTTGTTTTAATAATTGCAGTAGAGCAGCAGTGTTTTCCTCTTCCGCAAATGTGATAGTAATTTACTATGATAGATACGTATACCCTAGATATATGCATCTATCGTAGTAATACACTAACTTCGTGAAGAGAGCAATTGGAAGCCCCCGTAGAAGCAGACGCCTCCTCAGGAGGGCCGGGGCCGGAGATAAGCCCGGGCGCTCCATCTGCGAAGCCGCGCACGCCCCCTTCGCGACGCACATGCGCGGCGGATCGATGGCGCGACGGGCAGTCGCCAGAGCGCGCTGGTGTCCCGTCCGCGTCCGCGCGCGGCCCCACCCATCCGGCCCACCCCCAACCTCCTCCACGACCACCACTTGTCACTCGCCGTTCTCATCACTGCCGAAACCAAACACGAATCGTTGCGTCATTTGCCCTCTTCGTACGTCTACCTAGTAGGTTCTCCTTGCCCGGTCTGGAGAGGACAATTTTTCTCGGCGTCCTCACCCGCCATGTAATCTTTTGTCCTCAAAATTCCGTATTTTATATAGTTCAAATAAAATCGTCGGGTCAACACAGAAACACAGAACAATACAGTCAACACAGAACGATATGTTAGAGATAGGAAATACATGTGACACACGTCTGCCTACTGCCAGTGGTTCCTCAAGTCCTCCTGCGACTCCGGCAGCGAGCGGAAGTCCTCTGTCCCGCACCCTGAGAAGCGAGCGGAAGTCCTCTGTCCCGCACCCTGAGAGTGTCTTCACCGGGGTTGGCCCGGAAGAACGTTGAACAAAGCAGGAGCGCAATTGTTATGCTTTTGCAGAGCCATTTGAGGCAGAGATAAGCAACAGATGTAATTATTTCGTTGCTGGAATGTAATTAAAAATAAGCCCGTGATAGAGATGAAAAATGTTAATTATATGGAAATGTGAAAATTCTTCCTACATCTTTTCCTTCTTCCGACTACCCGCTTTGAAAATATTTGACTTGTAAATAATAATAATAAATTTGTATTGTAAATAATAACAATGTTTATAAAATTATTTGTACAGGAAAGCCTTATATATGTATATATATATATATATATATATATATATATATATATATATATATATATATATGGTTGCTGTGGAAAAACTCAGGATAACGAAAAATGCAAAAAGAAAGGGACGCCAACAAAAATAATCATCGATAATTTGCAAACAGAAGAGTGATAATAATGGTTTCAACCAAATGGAAATTGAACAAATCCCTTAGCATTTTTTAGTAATAAACGCTAATAAAATTCATAGGTAATCTGCATAACATATAATTGCTATGGGGCCTTAAGAGAAAATACTGGCGAAGTTGAAAAGCACGATGTGTGAGCGAATAACAAACCACGGAGAATTTTCGTATTGAAAGTGCAGAACATTGGATACTGAATCTTCCTAAAATGCTTCTTTACCTTCCGTCAATAAAACATAACTTCAGTAATTTAGATTATCTTCCAATGATTATCTGGAGGTATCCAATGGCTATCGATGAGTTTCTCCACTCAGTTTACTTTTTAAGCTTACAAGAAGTCATCAATCACGTGTATAGCCGAAATGCTGACCGATGCACTATATTGTGACAATAAATAAATTGTTAAAAAAATAGATACTAGACATGCTCGTCTTCGGAAGGACACCTTCTTAAGTTACCAAGGATTGCGTGGGAAGAACATGTCATTGGAAAAGTTAAGGTGTTGTAGACATTCAATTGCGTTCTGTGAAATATGGATTATGTTTAGGGGTAATTTTCGAATGTCATGAAGTTTTGTGATGGCATTTCTATTGACTTTATTTAATGGTTAAACTGCAATAAATAATCATTATTGCACTTTAACTATTATTGATGGTTATGCAACATATACAGCAGAATTTCGTTTACCAGAACCTCTTTAACCCGGACGTTTATAGCGCCGAACATCAACCTGCGAATTCAGGTACAGAGGGCTGAGTGCGCCGCGGATCGATGTCCCACTTATGCATTATAAGGATCCCCATCCATCGCGCGACGTCGCTTGCAGATGATTCATATTTCACCGCCTCCCGGAGCGCTTCAGCTACGACAGACGGGTTTCCCCACACACAGTCACGCGTTGTGGCCCGTGTTCTCCTCTCGAACCGATTTATATTGCAAAGAGTAAACACGCTTATTTCAGTTTCTGATCATTGGTTGGAGGAATGTCGTACAGTGGCGGAATGGAATGTCACCGGATTCAGGTGAATTGTGTGTTGTGGGGTATGGGAATTTTGAGGTTAAGCATTTTAGGTTCCCCTCTTCAGAGTTAAGTTTGTAAACTTTTGGGACATTGTTTGGACGCATGGCACAACTTTCTTTAAAACTTCTCTTAATTTTGTATTAAAAAGAATTACAATACTTTGTTTGTAAAAACTAGTAAATACTGACACAAAGGAGACGAAAAGGGTTTAAATGAAAACTATGAAGAACTTGCTTAAATTTCTGGTTAAACGAAATATTTTTTCTATAAACGAAATTTGATTACTATTTGGATTTCTTTATCAGCCCCAAAAATTTCACAATCCTAATTTTAAAAGAACATCAATATAACTTTTTTTATTTTCCTTGTCTAAAATTAGATTTTACGGATAGACTAACATCTTATCTTAAAAACATTTTTTGTAAATAAACAGAGCTACATTCTATACAGCAGATTAAATTTGGTTTTAATGCAGGAGCATTCTCAAAACTGTTTTAAGCGTCTTATTTCAGTTTTATACTTTAGAATTGTATTTATATACTGGTAGAATATTTTGCGGAGAGAATTTGGTAGGTACCTTAAATGAACGATGTAAACATTAATTACTGCTTCTTTCATTTTTCGCAATGGGTTTCTTTCAAGCGAATGTAACAGGCAGCGAAGAGCGAGCTGCAGGCGCGCGCGGCCAGCGGTGCCCTGCAAACAGAGCCTCCTTCCCGGAAGCTAACGAGCTGCTTTAGCGGCGGCGCGAGGAGGCGCCGGGAGAAAGGGCTCTTCCCAGCGGCGCGCTGCGTGGCCCCGCGTGTCGCCTCCTCTCGCCTGGCCCTGGCCTCTTTACGCTTCCTGAATCTTTTCGTGCGCATTCATTACGTGTTTATTCTGCTTCATTCATAATTCTTCCGCCTTTCTAGACTTTATCAGCTTTTTTATTTCTTTGTTACTGATGTAAGAAACAAAATCTGTAATATATACTAGCAGCAATAACTTGTCAAGTTTAAGTTCATAATTATGGGTTCAATAAAAGACCACATGATATCATTTTGAGGAAGAAAAGTATGTACTATTTATACTTAGAATAAAAATGAATTTCAGCTTGGGCTGTCGACCTACGAAAAAATTTGAAAATTGAGTAAATGGTCCGAATGAAAGGTGAAAAATTTCTGAACAGTATAATGGGAAACATAATGTGTTGTGAATCTATGGAATCAACATCCGATAAATGAGGATATCAATAACAATTGATTAGTCCGTAACTACAACTTCATTGCGTATTTCTATTTTATTACTAAATGTAATTCTCGCATTATAATGATTTCATTCATTCTCGTTTTTTTTTTACAATTTCTATGTTCCTCACTAGCTCAGTTCTATTTTGTTGTAAACTGTTAATGTCCACGTGCGTCTCTTGCCCGTGTGTTACCTCGCCCAGTAAGCTCTCCTTCCGTCTTCGCATTGGTTCTCGGCAGAGCCGTTCCGCCCCGCGCCTCCCCCCCGTACCGTATGCATGAGGCCGGCGCGGCCGCCTTCTACTTCCTGAAATTACCGCGTCCGCGCCTTAGAGCTCTCTTTCAGCGTCCTTTCACGGGGCTCCCGGGCGCAGCGCATTTTTAGTCCTAACGCGATACCAGAAGCCACGCGCTGAAGAGACCACATAAGCTAAAGCACATGCTTAAGTCGGCGAACTCGAAGGCAGCACCGAACACACGCGTGGGTATTTCTTCCTAGTGGTCTCAAACACCGTTCGGATTTATTACTTTTAAGATTTTAATTTCGAGATTTTGCCTCTGGTAGAAATTTCATTTCTGCAAAACAACATTTTTGACAAGAATTAGTTTGAACAGGTTTTCTAGGTTAGAAATAAAGACCGCATGTCTCATTGAATTTACCAGAATTTTCTACATACTTAATTCGTGAGTTTATCGGTAGACTACTTATTGGAGAGTTCTAAAAAAATTTTGGAGTAAGAATGTTAACTTTCTTTCTCAAATTTCTCACAAGCAGATGTAAAAAATTATTGTCTAAATATATCACATTTCTTGAGATGAAAACAATTATTATGTGTAGAGAGGAATGTTTTAATATATTATCGATCTCCTTATCACAATAGGTAATAACTATTCAAAACAAAGTGGCAGATGTTTACTACCTCATTAGTGAAACGCCGTACTTATGGCAGTACAAGTGCGATTTGTCCTGGTGAGGACGTTAGTACCCGAGTTCGAAATGTCGAAAAGATTATAAAAGAATATCATTAGGATCTCCAGTAAATTGACGTTAAATATTATATTTCATATTGTCGTGTGTATTCATGAAGAACGACTATAAAGAAACAACTACCTTATTCATCACAGTCGGCTAGAACTAAACTATATTGCTAATAAGAAACAAATACAATACGCTGGAGATTTTCAAATTAGAAGAAGAGTAATCGTGGAGTTTCTGAAACGTAAAGTCGTTGAATAAACCATTGACCATAGACAAATTGAATAAACCATTGCAACTCACACCTTAGACATTCCAAGCAATGTATAGGAAATAACTTTTGCGTGAGTGATTTTAAGTTTAGTTGACTGTTAGAATGATCAGTGTCATATATGTGCCATATATAAAGAAAGCAAAGCGAAAATAATCTCTAAAGGACTTCTTCCATTTTCCGGATTGTTTTGAAGCCTGTAAACACCCTAAATGTCACTTAGTATGAAATAATAGGATTTCCTAATGACTGTGAGATCGAATTGCAATTAAAGAACTTGTAATGTAATTTTCACTTTTGTTTCAAGGGTTTTAGAAAATTGTTAATTCCGAGCTACAACCAATTTAATTAATTAAACTCTGTTTGAGTTTCCTGGCAGATTCATTAGCGCAAAACAGGCGTGGAAATATTGGCGAGGTTTGATTCTCTTCAATTTAATACACATTTCGGTTTAAGAGTTAATGGAAATGAATTGTTCATGTTTGGTTGTACGTGCACATGATTTAAATTAGAACAACTCGTTTGTTTCTAATAGGGGTTTATAAGGCTGAATGAAAATTCTATCCTCAATATTAGAGTTTAATAGTTTTTCAATCTTTTTCCGTTGTCTTCTTGTACAAAATTATGTTAAAACAAAACCTATTTACAGAAAATACTTAAACTAAAATTCACGTTGTCAACATTCATTTCAATTTCCCGTTCTTTAATTCTAGAAATAATATTACAAATTTTCATCATAAGTGTATTCTAATGACATATTGCCGGCATACATACAATTCAAAATGCGACTTATGCTAATATAAGTATTTATTAAGGGGAGATGGTATCATGAAATGGGTCAAATTATGGATTTTCGTTTCTTTGGCTAAATGAATTCTTCAAAACTCGCGTTTTCCAAGTTTATTAACATTTTTCTTTTACGGCGTCTGGAAGTCCCTTTAATTCTTATTTGAATTTTTAGTTCGTATGAGCTACGCCCCCTTTTTGGACACTCCATACAGGTATGGCTATTTTTTTCGTAACTGTGAACGCGTATTGAATTGTTAATAAATTATAACCAATAAGAGCGCACAAGTTATAATTGAAAAAATACAAATTTTTTAATCAACTAAAACATGTCAAAATAATAACAAAGGTTGTACCTTTAAGTGTGCAGAATATCAAAATTTTCTAATCAACCATTTTCAAGAAAAGGTACATCAAGTGTAGCAAATTTAACATGAGCTGTGTACATGGTACCTTCTCCCCTTAAGTAATAGTTTATAATATCGTAATTGACGTTTCCACAATATTATATCTGGATTAATTCGACTTTAGAATGTGAGGGTAAAGAAGAACGAGAGGTCGAGCAAAAGATTTCCATTACAAGGCACTTAAACAGCTTGAAATGAGTGTCTAGATGAAAAACCAATGTCCTCAGCCTTTAGTGATGAGATAAAACGTACTTTCCTACACATCAACGAAAACTTTCATATATATTACGCAGATGTCTCAGAATAATCATGGCAAACTTCTAGGACACGTCGATGGTTCGAAGACGAATTTTTGCAATGAATGATAAATTTCATATAACTAAATTACATATGTGATTTTTGTCCCTGAGTTTTAAGCAACTTCTCATGCATGCTATTAATGGGGCTTTTGTAGTCAAGTAGAGTCCGATAGACGCTGCGCTCTCGGCACCCACAACCATCCACGTCCTAGGCACAGTTACCAATGTTCCAAGCGTCATTCTATGACGATCCTCTTCGACAAATCGGACCTCTTCTATCGAACAGCGAAAACAGGTCTGGCAAATCCGGGTTCAACCTGTTCCCCTTCCAAACATGTCCCCTACTTATCCTTCATTTGTGACCGAAATTTCTCATAAAAACACCGCGTTTCCTTTGCGTATGATGGACTACTAATGCAAAGGATTAGAAAGATTTTTAAAAAATAATTTGTAACTAAATTTCAAAATCAAAATATTACTAGGCGCCTCAACAATGTATACAAAAGTATAATCAACACTAAGCTAAATGCATAGAACTGTTGCGGCATTCCGCGCCGCGACTCGACAACTGAATTCCTATGAATTACGTCTCATGGTTGGCACACTATTTAACTGTATGAAAAGCAGTTATATTTGTCAAATTTGTACTAATGTTTGTTTCAAAGTATTTAGTTTATGCACTAAAAGTTGTAATGCGTTTTAGAAAAAATGATAACTGAGAAGTGTTATCTAGAAGAGAAATTGTGGTATAAATAGTATTACACAACAATTACAAAAGGAGAAAAAGTAGGTACATTTTTAGCACCACTAGTTTTGATATCTTATGAATTATATGTGTAAGCATAAAAAATTGTTTTGTGTTCCTATTTAGACCAATATTATGGCTGAAGAATGTTTGAATTTTGAAAAATTAGGGAGGTTTAAATATTTTGTCTTGGAGTTAGAATTGAGTTTCGCAATTTTAAAAGTGGCCCAAGGAAGCCGCTTGGGATTCGCTTGTTTCGTCCATTGTTTTAATTTTGAGTAAGTGAGGGTGCTACCTTTAACACACCATTTTAGAAATCTTAATTTTGGCGGGTTGTGGGATACCAAAAAATGTTTTTGATGTCGCCACAAAATTATGGAGAAAGATTTTTTGTTTTAAGAAGTTGGGGTGGTTTTGTTTTTGTTCTCGTAGTTAGGAGTGACTTTGCAGCTTTTGAAAAGTGGCCATAAAGAGCCCAACATTCATTTGTTTAGACTGTAAAAATAATTTCGAATTTTCGGTAAGTGGGGATGGTAACTTTACTATCACCAATTTTTCAAACCCTAATTTTTGGGTGTTCTGAGGTAATAGAAAAATGTTTTTGGAGTCACTAAAGAGCTCAAAATTATAGTGCAAAAGATTTCGAGTTTTGAAAAATTGCAAATGTGTATGTAATTTCAATTTCTTGATTTGACTCTCATAGGGGTGAGTGATTTGAAGTGAGAGATTGAAAGGAATGAGAGATTTAAAAAAAATCATACATGGTAGATTTAGTATAGAAAAGCTTGAAGAAAACATTTGGAGCCGTTTTTGAGAAAATTACGTGTGAGCTTTTTTTAATAATGCGGAATTTTCAGCTCATTTTTCAAAAGAAACTGTTGATTTTTTGAGAAAGTTATTTTAGCACAAGTACTCGTAAATACAATAATATGAACAGATTGCCGATAATGTAAATATTTCCGACGTGAGAGACAAGTCAAAAAAATTACATTTTTATAATCTTTGAAAAAACATGAGAATCTCTGAAGAAAAAATCGGTCTTCAATTTTGTATTTGTAGGAAGACCCTGAAAATATTCAATCTTACAAAATTAAAAAAACAGGTATAACTGTGTAAATCGGATCTATGCCACTCTTATAAGTGTATTTTGCTTGATTTTACAAGAAATGTTTAAAAAAATTGAAGCCGTTTCGAGAAAATTTTTAAAATGTTCCGGGGACTTCATGTAAAGTATCTCCAAATTTTAAAAGAATTCTTTTTAAAATCTCAAAACTTCGACTCGACCAAAATGCGCAGGAGTTTCTTCAATTAGGAGAAGATCGTACCCATGGTCTAGGTGCTAGTAGCGTTCACGGACGGATGGACGACAGACAGACTCACGGACGGACGGACAGACTGACAGACAGACAGACACGGACGGACAGACGGGCGGACAGACGGACGGACGAATTTTAAAAAAAAAAAAACACGTGTTTAGTATCAGGGGACCCCAAAACGTGTATTTCCGTTGAAATATCGACATCCATTTTCCGCGGCATTCTATACCTTTCTCTATACTACGTATAGTACTCAGTATATAGATATGTACATGAGAAAGTAAAAATAGAAATGAAACAGAAGTGTCACCTCTGTTTTGAACAATAAGTAGTACTTTTACTTTGTTTTCTCACATAAACTGCACTAAAGGCATAAAATGTTCGCCCTCATTTTAAAGAAATTCTTCTTAAACGAAAATGAAGTATATTCATATTATAGATACACTACAATGTTTATACATGCACTACAATGCAGACGTTTCGTTTTTTGTGTTAGAAACCTCGTGTGCCCAAAATGTGACTTCCTAAGGGCCACGAATCTTAAATTAGGCCGCTGGCCCGGGCCTCCTGGGCTTATCAGCCGGCTATCGCGCCAGGGGCGTCCTTCCTCCACCTGCGGCCGCCGAAATATAGCGAGGCCGTCACGATGGAAGCATGTGGCCGTCCGCGGGCGCAACTTTTTTGCCCGCTGTTTGTTCGACTGTTTACGCAGCGTCGGTCACAGGCCAGCGGGCGCTGCCGGAATGTTGGCAGTACTGCGGGAAGGGCCGCGGAGGAGGCGGCGGCGGCGGCGACGCCGGCTGGCTCGTCGGCCTCGACCACTATAAATACGTAGACGCGCTGATTTGGCGTCGCGGCTCGTATTGTCCCACCGTGGCCGCGTGGGGGTGATTTATTGGAGTACTCGCTAAGCGTGGAGCGGCCGCAGCGCCGCCGCCTCGCTTTGACAGGCCCCACGAAACAGCGACAGCCTTTGGGTTTTTCTCGGAAACCGCGCACCGAAACTATGCCTTTGTCCCGCCACGTGCGGGCGGGCGGGCGGGCGGGCGCCCCTTTTCAATTGCGCGTGCTGTGGTCGTGGCTGGGCGGGCGCGAGATGATGGAGACCGTCCGCGCTGTCGCTGATCACCCAGTCCTCTCCCCTCCCCCTCCTGACCCACTTGGCGAGTCCATCAGACTCTCCCCCCCCTCGTCCAATCCACACGCGCCGGCATTCGCACACATTTTCAAGAACTGTACTGCGACTACTGTTATGGAAATTAGGAATGACCTTTTTTCACATCATTCACATCGCATATCGCAGATCAAATTCCAGGCACTATGTAATGAAATATCCCCTGACTATTGTAGACATCCTCTAATTTTGATTCTCTAGCATTTAGTTCATTCATCACACATTTTGTTGTATTTTCTACTCAAAGAATCAATTATATATGACTACCCAGTACCCCATTACAGGCTATTCGGGACACGATTCCCGATCGGAGTGACAATTCTTCGTACCATTTGAAAGAATCTATTTACCGCTTTTTAGGGAGAGATCTGAAAGATCTGAAAATATGTTGCTAACTAGGGAAAATCTGGTCAAATTGACGGAAATGTTAAAGCCCTTTCAACAGTTCTAATCAACACTGCTCGGATTCTCAGGATAAAAGGTTAATATCCTGATATGTGTTTCAGAAAGAATTTGCAATTTGGCTCAAATGTGCAATAGCTAATAATCGTTTAGCACCAAATGACACACAAGTCAGGATTCTTTTATCCTTCAGGACATTATTTCACAAATTCTTAGATCTATTATTATTCCTCTTTAGTTTATTCTCGCGTATTACTTGAGTTTAACTTCTTTCCCATTTAGAAACAGTATGATTTGTCGAAACTCACTCTCAAAATGTAGAGAACCGTAGAAATGACATTTTCTTTGTCAAATGAAGTCTTATTGCTGGTACTTACATTTGTATTACACGAATGAAGTATATTGTTTCCTTATTTTTTTTAGACTTACTAAGAAAATATCTGTTAGAAAGGTGAAAAATCGATTACCTACAATTTTTAATCACAAGAAGTTTTTACCCAATGTTTTTAGTATCTGTGAGACACTATCACAATGGTTTGGCCTCCAAATCTGATTGCAAAGCTTCAAAGACAAGAAAACAAGAGACTGCTCAACCCCGACTGCCCAATTGGTTTTTTTTTTCTAGCAGCGATCTCCAACATCTTTGCAAGACACGGTCAGCGCAAAGGCGAGTAGAGAGTGGAAGACAATGCATGCAAGCGACAACCCGCAACGAACGAACGCAAATACCGAGGGGAAGTCAAATCGAGTCCTGTCGTAAAGGACTCCCCGAAGCCAACGGAACCGTGCTTGTTGATAGGGGACGGTGATTTGATCCACGATTGTGTTAGAAATGAAAGCAGTCTTATGGCCAACAAACAAATGCGGATCCGAAGGATTATATATATATATATATATATATATATATATATATATATATATATGGTCAATAAATAGCTCAGATGTAAATGTTCCCAGATTCCCGTCGATATGTCAAAAACAATGTTATGTGCTTTTCTTCATCCCAATTGCCTTTGTGAGAAACAGTTTAGATACAGAAAAAGACAATACAATTCTTTTCGCAAAATATGTATCTTGAAGTAAGGCTTTCCTTTGCTGTCTTCTGCCACGTGTACGTGTAACCGTTTTTAAAACAGACATTTAAGAATGTACTTGTATCTCAAAACCTTCGAGAAATGTTCTGTAATCGTGGTGAATCGCTGCAACTACATATATGAATTTACAGTTACAATATATGAATTCACAGTTGCTTTTTGCGGCACAAAGAAAGCTTTGGGAGAAGAGCACAACCCCTTCCGCGCTCCCGCCTGCGGATTCTCCCCTTGGATTTATAGCTCCGCCAAAGAAAGGAGCTGTTAGCTATGGACACTCAGAAATACCCTGAAGGTTCACAAATAGCTCTTCCTACTTCCACAAAATCCTACACTTGATCTTCATTTTTTAAAATTATTTTGCATTATTTCATTATTATATTGTTAAAGTAATGGATGTGAGAATTACTGCTTTTATCATTGTTAATTGATTCTATAGGGTAATCACAACCAAAATTATTGTAATTAGCCGGTTTAGATAAAGTATATTATTTTCACGTTTTGTTTTCCATGTTTCGGCTATAGATGAACAGTTGTTTTTTCGATGTTACGTACCAACATAATTGTAACTTAGCTTAAAGGTGACATACAAGTCGCTCCCAAAAGAATATTAACCCAATACAAGAGATTTTGCATTATACGTAATTAGGATTACTTTTCAATCGAGAGGTGTCGTTTTTATATTTATGTAAGTCAAAGGTGTTAAACAAAATATCAGTACATTGTTTCTCTGGTCATCTATTGAAAGGCACTCCTTCATTTATAGATACTTTATTTTAAAATGAGGAATTTAATCAAATTACTATTATTATTATTATTATTATTATTATTATTATTATTATTATTATTATTATTACTAAAACTATAACTTAGTAACTGCTCAAATATAATTTTATGAAAAGTCTAATTTGAAATACATTGTTGAATAGGAAAATAAAATTGTGTTAGCACAAAAATAAGTAGAACACAGCGTAAATTTGTCATGGTAGCATTACAATTTTATTCCATATTTTTAAATGCGGGTAACTCATGGAGCATTACTATTAGTCGTTAGTTTTATTTGATAATTTCACCAGAACTTTTAATTCAGATTTAGATACTGATGAGTTGCATCCTTAATTATTTCAAGTTAATTTAGAAATTGAAAAAACATACCAGTAAATTACTGTTCGGGTTCTTTAATAACTTTTTATATAAATATATTAGTAATAGACAGTGACGTCTCCTAAAAGATTGAGTAGGGGTTGCATTAAAAATTAGCAAATGGTTTGTAAATAAAACACTAGATGCTTTCACTTTTTACTAATATCTGGTGCTCAAACGCCATGGAATTATTTAGGGAAAATTTCTTGGAATTTTGTCACTACCTGGCACATATTTCTACGCATGAGTCACTATTGCAACTGCACAAAAGTACACGTAACTGCAGTACACTGCAAGAACATCCTACACATCACCTTCACGTACATTTTTGTCTTAATTTTAACAAAATGTGATTACACTCTCTCTTTTCGTCATACTTACAGCGCCTATTCACGCAGCACATACACACACAATTTTAATAATAAAATTATTTTAGTATTTTACTAACTTTAATAATAAAATATTGTTTTAAAATAGCGTTTTACAAAACTTGTCTTGACATTCTTAACGATCGCAGTTGAAAGTACGTTCTACATAATTCTCGAAAATTCGAACTTGACAACATTCTACATAGTTTTCGAAATGCGAAGCTTGACGGAAAAATTGTACTAAGATCTTTAACAACCTGCTATACAAGCACCCTTGTGAAGAAAATTGCTTCGACTTATATACTATCGCTCCTGGTGGCCAAAGAATGAAATTATTGATATAAGGCTTATACCAGAATCTGGTATACAAGCCTCAGCTCATACGTGAGGCGTTTGGGTAATCGCATCAGTCACGTGATTTGTACACCCATATCCCAAAAGGCAACCTTTTCGAACGTCATTGGCCTTGCAGAAGAATCGAACTTAGGGGACAGATGGGAGTCTCTTATGCGAAATCACAGTGTTACACAACGGCACTATAACCGATACAGTAGTCTGAAGCGTCTAAAGAAAGGACAATATATTTTTACATTGCGAAAGTGAGAAACATTATAAGAAATCATAAAACCAACCGAATGACGAAGGGATGAGTCGCATCACTCGTATGGACTGACGCTACGCCACTGGTAATAGAACAATTTATACGCAATGAAGATGCTTAGTCAGGTGTTCCTAATAGTGAGATAAAAATGACCCAAAAGAATTAAATTTTAATTTTCTTTAATGATTATTTTTCGAAATTACTTTAGAGGAAAACAATAGGCAAAGGCAATGACATTTATCCACAAAAAGTAAAAAAAATGTGAAAGATGTCAAGGGGTCTTAATTTTTTACAAAAATCACGTGCTTGGCAAGCAATATAACAAAACAACCATAAAATTAAAACAGTGTCATTTTTATTGAAGCGTGGCCTCATGAGTTTGTCGTGCGCTCTGATAACGGTCTGCCTTGATGTAGAACCCGCGGAGTTTTCGCGTTGCGCCAGCGACAGTTTCCCCCTCGCTGCCGAGGAGAGGCAAGCGAATAAAAAATGCACGTCTGCTTAATCCACGGAAGCATCAGTCGCCCCGCACGGAATCGATCAGCGCTGGCTCCCCACGGCAGCGCCGCCCACCGGCGCCGATTGGCGGAGCGCAACGGCAGTTTCTTAAACTTCCTTATTGCATCGCACTGGGCCAGTCGCTTGGCACTTTGCGTCTGTTACCTGCTTCTCTCTTATTAATTGGAGAGGCGAATTTATAATCTACCTTCCAATAAAAAAATTAATTGATGATGAACTCTGCTTCGGAGTGAATGAAAGGTTTGGCGGTAACAAATAGCGCAAGAGCAGTAGTGTTCACTCGAAATCAATAGCCAATATTTATATTTAAATATTTACAAGGAAATCGCCATGAATATTATATAGTATGTTCATATAATGCAATTATGACTACTTAATTAATGATTAATTGTCTCGCAAACTTAAATGAAAAAAAAGCGATAACGTAACAGACCAAACGCAACATTAGTATTTAGCCCTTCTAAAAAAGAAGTATCACAAGACAAAGAGGAATGCAATGACCCGTAAAACATGCTTACCGGCTAGGATAGAAGACATAATTGCCAGAGCAAAGTCAAATTCATTAGAAAGTAAGCAATGGCGCAGCCTGAAACGAAACAGTTTTCACTAGTGCGAAGCAAAATCGAGTATCACGCACATTTACACAGAGAATTTTGAACCCGGCACACTTGAAAGCGACTTCCTCAATGCATTGGAATACCAGACAATGCCGGAGCAGAACCGTAACAAACGGGCAACGGACCGCGCGCGATCTTTGTTTCACTCATCCTCATCCCTTACTTATACACACTTATTCTTCCATGCACTACACTACCACACATATCGGGAAACCCGTCGGGAGCCTCCGGAAACCTATGTGTAAGTCGGCGCCGGATCTCACCCTCCAGCATTCACCGCCACCGCCGGGACAATACATTCTCTACACTAACGGGACTAATGACCATACCGGTTGAGGTGCCCGTGAACACCAATCAATGGACGCGTAGGAGGGCGGAGGTTGTGGCGCGCTGCGGGTGCCGCAGGTGCCTGCCGCCGCCGCGACGCCCCACCCTCTGTCAAGGTTCGCGTCCCGCGCGGGCCACACCTCGGGATTTCAACGGGCGCTTTTCTAACACATGCCTGGATTAGGGATCCAACGTGGCAAATGCTGCGGCAATGGTGGTTGGTTTCAGTGCATGGCACGACTAATTCCAACGTAGATGCTTCATTCTATGAGTCGTTGTAATGATCCTCAAAGATATGATATTTCACTCCAGTTAACAAAGAGGAGGAAAAATGTTTAATAGATAAAGTGGAAAACTATAGAAATTCGAATGGAATAAACTTCAACACTGTTTAAAAACATTTCGTCTTTTTGTCAATTTATCAGAACTGCACTTCTTGCTTACACTTAATCTACGAATTCAAATATTAATGTGAACTAATTTGTAGTAAAAAGCAACCCCATGAAGTTCGATTTTAAATTCTATTGATTTTAGTAATCCTAGGTCAATTCACGCACAAAAACCGTTAGTGGATCGCCTTCAAAAGCAATGCGCCTCACCTGCTGCTCTCCTGAAGCACAAGATTTGAATCCTTCTCTCAGACTGGACGCAGCGACACAACGCCCACAGACACGTCCCGACTCCGCCGCTTGGCTCCCCCATCGCCTTAAAACGTCACGTCAGGACCTCTGAGTCAGACCTTGCCAGCCACCAATCGCAGCGCGCGCGACGACCTGACTCATTAGCAGTCACTATTTCAGCCATATCGCTCGTTTCCTAGGAGCAGCTTGAGTGTTATGGGGTCAGGCCGAGCGAGTGTTCCTGCCTGCGGTGGCTCGCCTCCCACTGTCCTCACTTCCACTCTATGGGCTCCTCGAGGGTCCTGCTCTATAACACGTTTCCCCCAACTATTGCCGTTAACATTACAGTTGATACTTTTACCGAAACTATTATTCTGTCATCAGGAAAAATTCCTATTACTTCTACTGCCTATTATGCAAGACCTTGGCAACTCCATTTTAGCCTCAGTTGTGTCCGTTCCTTTTGAAACCACTCTCCACATCCATCTTACCACTTGAGAACTAATGCCTCCAATTCAGAAGCTTCAATAACATTTCCCTTTAGCCATCCCCCTGCGCCATCATCGTTACCGCCATGACTTTCTTCTATCGCCCCCGCGTATTGCCTTTCCCCCAACCCCAGAGCCATTTGTGGCCGTTTGCGCCCCCCAACACATCTCCGTTATGATTTCCCCCGGACAACCGTAACAGCACCTCCAGATTACCCCTATCTCACTTTCCACTGTAATCGCGATTGCCATTAATTCTAGAGCTGAAGCTAACAATTGCCCTCCATCGGGTTTGTAACCCTACTTATCTGTCCCCTTATACACTGTCCATGATAAAGCAAGGCATTTGCTCTAAGAAGGTCATTATCAGATCAAACAAGAGTTGACATTAACCAGCAAAAATCTGCTCGGACCTCGGTGTTATATGACACTTGCTGAAAATAAGATGTTAAAATAATCTTTAAATGAGATGTTATTTTTATTAATATTTTTAATTCGTTTTGTGCATGTATCACTAATTGAACATGCTCACGTGAATACTTACAGAAAGTAAAGTTTTTGAAGTAATTCTATTGTAATGAATTTTAACCAAAGACATTTAAATTTCGTAGAAACGATATAGCCGAATAAGATAAAAAGTGCTCTCAAACCAAATCGATAATCGAGGTACCCATAAAGAGAGTAAAAAAAATGCCGTAGGTTCCCAAAAAATCACCTTAGGGCAATCTGTTGCAGAGATACGAGAAACGTATTTTTCGTGTTTTATTTTTTCCTGAACTCCTATTGATGCACTCATGATAGCCTTCAAAATTACAATATATTAGTGTTAAGAAGGAACATATTAGGATTAAGAAACCTAAACTTAGAATATCTGAATGAAAGTAAATTATAGAAGCCCTCTTCAGTATTCAGATTTAGTGATCAATTAATACTATAGAGATACTTCACAGTGCACGGGAGTGGTTAAAGTCAAGTAATCCAATCTTTTGGTAAATTTGCAAGCAAGTGAAGAAATACAATGCAATTAGTTCACTAAAAAAATTCTTCCTATGAATACCGATTTATATCATTTGACCCACTATCTAGAAATGATACAACTCTTTTATTTTTCATTTAATTTTTAGTGACATTTCTTCTTCTCCGGTAGTAAATAATTTCATCTAACCAATGTATTCACGACGCACCTTAAACACTTTCACTGATACTTTGCTTATTTCTTACGAAGCCTTTATCACGTATCTAATGAATAACAAATGATTTAGGGCAATTGAAAACTGTGAGGCTAGCAGTAGCACTTATTAACCTTTAATCAAATCAGTTGACAAACACGAAAAGACAGTGCAATAATTTCACCATGGAAATACATTTAGCAACACACACTGCCACCAGTGTCGAGAACAAATTCCATATAAAATGAGTGAATCGATTACCACGCGATATAAGTCGCCCACTAAATCCGGCGAAATAGCGGGTCCTGGAGGGGGTCGCTAACACTTCGAGAACGATTTCGAGTTGGCGCTTGTGCAGAGACTCAGAAATGCAGTCGATACCTGTGCGCTAATGCGTGCACAAACTCTCTATTATTGTGAACGTGCGAAAAGACGTCGCACCCTGGGATGCTGCTCGCACTTAGTTGCGATTATTAATTTGGTGCACGTTCCTTACTTGGCGAAAATTGTTATAATGACAGAACTTTTGAGAAGATTTTTTATAAACGAATACGTGCTCCCAGTTATTGAAGAAGGCAGTGACAATGATTAATTGTCTATGATTGTCTAATTGTCAATGATTATTAAACGTACAACTGAGTTATTTGATTTATATTATAATAATGAATGATTAATACACCTAAAACCGAGTAATTTTATTTATATTAGAAACAAATCTAAATCTAAAAGCAAAAGTGGTTTGATGATTTTATTTCGATAATATAAATATTTCCACATACAAAACATTTGTCAGCAAAAACTAGTAAATATTGCTGGTAAGTGAAACTCTTCAATAATTTAAATACAAATTGTTTAAAAATTGGTGAAAATGTGTTTCCAATCATATTTTGACGCGAATTTCAAATTTTTAAACTATTTCACTCATGTCTGGTCGTGCCGTAAGCCACCAATGCTAAGCAAGAATTCATGAGTAATATCACTCAAAGTGCTGTGGTAGCCGGTGCATTCACGACTCGCGTAACGCGGAGTGAATTTACCTGCTAGCACAGCACTTTGAGTGATATTTAGTGTGACTATTTCACGAATTAAGACATTACATTATTCGAATTGATAATTAAAATTACAAGAAATACGAAAAAGAAATATTAATCTAAATTGCTACCTGAATATTTGAAAATTCAGCTCAGTTATCACTGCCTCCTGGAATAACTTATAATCAAGTAAAATACGAATAACAGTTTAATGCAGAAAATGATTTCAAATATTTTCAACTTTATGGTAAAAAAAACTTCCAAAAAACAATTATAAAAAAAGCTACTTGCAAGAAAATATATTAAGACAACAATAATTAAAGTTGTAGGAAGTTGAGTTTTCCATATCTTGGTATTACGTGGAAGTATTTGAAATGGAAAATGTACGAGTTGAATTAGCGGCGGGATTCCTCAATTTCGAAATATTGAACAATTGTGCACTCATTAAAGTATGATTTTCCTTCGGAATACGAGTATTGTTGATCTCAGCCATACCGGTTGATAGCGAATTCTCGACTCGAGCGCAGAATCACGCGTATACTCATTAAAGTATTTTCTGAATAATGTTTGTTGTAACATTCCACATAGTTTTGATAGCATATTCTTTGTGCTCTTTATCACCTAATCTTCGCATATTAATTTCTTAAAATATGTGTAATTTCTTCATTTGTATTTTGTTCTGTGCGTTTGTATTTTCATTCTGCGCAAATTCTTGAAATCGCTTTCACACACTTTCTCAGATCCTTTTGCTTTCGGCACTGAATATTTAATAATATATTCTATTTGAGTGTTTTAAACATTACCAAAACCACACACTTCAATATTATATTGATGATCATAAACTACTATGGACCTAAAACAATTGCTCTTTATCTTAGGAAGGTATACAAAGTGATTACAGTGGAAAGCAAAATGTAAACAAAGTGATAATCACATGGCAATAGACATCTGGAATTGGTTTAATTTGAATATATTCTTGCTTAGAATTGGTTGCTTACGGCAAGACCATACATGAGTGAGTCAAAATCATGGTAGAAATAATCATGGTGTTATTTCCACCATGGTCAAAATAAACCAATATACTGAAGAGGTCTTCTGTAATTCACTTTCATTAAGATATTATAAGTTTACGTTTCTTAATCCTGGAAGACTAATATGTTGTAATTTTGATGGCTACCATGAGTGCATTGGGGTCAATGGAATTTTTATTCCTGTATTCAATGAAAGTGGATCTTGTCATACTACATTGTGTGGATATTTACATAAGTAGTTTATCGGTGTACCATTACGTCAAGACGTAGGTTATATCAATGAAGTTGGTAAGTAAATATTATATGATTCTAAAATATTACTGAAATAGTAAATACTGTGGATAACCAAATGAATGATGTGGTACCATGGTTAATAAAATGAAAAGATTTGTATTTATTATCAAATTTTATACATACAAGTAATGAAAATTTACAAATGTCTCAAATGAAGTTCCGAACAGCTGATGGTAATATCACTGTAGCAGCATTCTCTGTAACCACAATTTGGAACTTCTTCCAATGCGAATTATACGTTTCAACCTAAACGTGCACAAACTCTTACTCGATTTCACCTGTTATTGTTATCGATACTGCCTTCGATTGTTTTATCGTTCAAGAGTGCACAAACTCTCTAATATAGTTTCACTCCCGATATTCCCATGGTGGAAACAGATAGATCGGCTACTCTGATGAACCGATTTTTGCTTGTTCTGCGCAGCATCATTTAGCGTCATGTACAACGTGACCACAACATGGGCACTTCCATTGAAAACAGATACCAGAGGTTGGCCGCCAAGTTGCATGGGGAGCGAGAATTGTTGAGAAATATTTTGAAAGAGGCTTAAAGTGATAATTTTCAATGGTGACCAATCAAAAATAACACGATGAACGTATAATTGAAATAAAAGGGGCATTTTTTTTAATGTTATTATCTGTTTCAGTGACAAGTGATAATTTTGGCATTTTAAATTCCCACTAATATTATGCCGCAAACTGGTGCCTGACGTTCCTTGGCTGAAGTATGTTTAAGAGCCCACCCATCTCTTTAGAGCATTGATATTTTTATTGAATTTGGTACATAATCGATGTAACAGCTATAAAATTTTGAGTTCATATGTCGTCATTGAATCCGTGTTTACATATTGGTAAAAACATTTTTTCAACCACATTTTGGCGCGAATTTCAAGTTTGTAAACTGCCAAAATTGGTTTTAATTTTTCACTATTATTTAAAAATCTGAAAAAAAATAGATTGTAGAGTGTTATGGGAGACATTCTAGGAAGAAAACTGAGACAGTACTTGAACATTAGTACGTCAAAAATCAATTTCATAAATTTATTAATTTTTTCTATTTGAATTTGGCGTCAAAATTGGATGATAAAAATACTTTCACATTCAACTACTTTCTCCCGTCTCAGCAATTTTTTGCCGTTTCTGCAATAGAAGCTAAGAAAAAATAAAACATGAAAAACACGTTTCTCATTGTATCTCTGCAACAAATTCTCCTAGAAACCTGATTTTTTTAGAATCAACGGCAATTTTTACTCTCATATGAGTGATTATCGATGATTTGGGTGCACTTTTTACCTCATTCGCCATATCCTTTGAATACCAAATTATTGACGTCTAGCACAAATGTGCTATTCGGAAAGAGCAAGAATCACAAATCCAGTTTATAATAGTAATAGTGATAGCAAGTACTAATAATAGCAATTAGTGTTGTCAGCTGAATCTTGGATTTCACATTTGTGTCGAAAATTTTCGACAAAACAAAGATGGGTTAAGCGAGATTGAGGCTGGGGACAGAATGGAGAAGGAAGAATCGCGTACGATCCGTGGCCCGTTGTTTAAAAGACTGCTCCGGCATCCTGGGAGAATTCATTGTATGAATCCACTGAAACGACCGATCGGAAAATCTGGCGTAGTTGTTAGTATAGTCAAGGATAAATTTTTGTGAATTAGACTTCATTATGAACATACGTCATAGTATAGTTTGCATTGTTCTTGGCGAAACGATTTTATTCATTAATGAAATTCAAAGTACTTGAACTCTAGTGAACATTTTATTTCATTGGAAATAGCACTTACAAGTACTACGCAATGATCACAATTTCTTTATTTATTCTTAGAAAAAATAAATATTTCATTTAAACTTCCATGTTTTCTTTACTCTGTGATATGGATGATAGCAAGTTATAGTGTAAGAGAATGAATTGAAGTAAATGATAATGAAAACGGAACACACCTTTCATTGTGTTGATGAGATTATTGTCTAGCAGAGTAATCAAAATGACAAATTGCAATGTACGTAGTCTTAGCGGTGATTCAAGATTCAAAGCAGTGTTTTATTTTTTTCACTAAATTAGAAAATTGTTGTTTGTGATTCTATAAATAAGGAAATAAATTCTTGTTTGCAAAGCTGGGGTGCAAGAAATAATGGGTGACTTTTCAGAGTAAATTTATTTCAAGAACTCGCGAAACGTAGAACCCCAGTATCCAAGGTCCCTTCAAGGTTACTCAATGATTCGGCTAATGAATAAACTCCTATTTTCTTGTACTATAGTCTACTATAAATAAGCTTAAAATACACTATTTCTCTCGTAAAATTTAGTCAACACTTGCAAGAATTCGGATCGAAAAACTGATCAGAGGCGAATATTCTACGTATAATAGTCATTTTTACTTTCTCGCTACCGCTTACGCAGTAGAGAGAAAGTTATGTAATGCTGAACAAAAATACGATAAATTTTCGACAGAAAAACTCTTATTACTTGGCCCTGGAAACGAAAATTGGATAAATGCAGTTGCTTAATTAAAAAAAACCCTCTATCCCTTGTTGCAAAATCCATGTTTTGTGGGTCATACCGAAAAATCGAGTGACGGGAAAATATATGTCTGTCCGCCTGTGAACAACGCTAGCAGCTAAACCGTCCAGCCCAATTTCTCCAAACTTGATATTCCCCAATAACTGACGTTGTGGCCCCTTGAATTTACAACCGATATTTTAATTTTGGGGATATTTTACAGCAAGTCACTGAAAATTCTGATTTTTGGTGAAAATATTGAAAAATTCAACATTTTTCGACGTCTTTCTACAACTACAATTATGTAGAAAAAACATATTTTTCTTAATGGAATGAGTTCATGAAGAACATCTAAAGACAATACCATGTTCAATTTTCTGAAAACGTATTTTGTGCAACATTTTGTATCAAGCATTGGCATTTTTATTTCATTTATTTAATTTTTGTTTAAAAATTGCACAATTTTTTAAAATTAAATCTGGGCCTTAATAGAAAAAAATTAAAAAAAATTGGCGTCCTCCTAGAACAGCAATTATGAAGAAATTTTTTCATCTTCATGAGATGGGTTCATCAAAAACAGGTCTTCAAATAAGATCACGTTGAATTTTTCGTAAATACGAGTATTTTTTGCGTAATTTGGCGTCAAACATAGTTGCTACCGCTTCAAAAAATAAGCGCTTTGTAAACATAAATTGAGGGGTTTTTGGAAGTTATTGCTAATCTTATAAAATAAAGTAGACTGAAGAAAAGTCATAAATTTAACTTCGAACTAACAAATTACTTCTTTGCTTCAAGAAATTTTAATCGCTGATTAAGGTATGTTTCATTTCTAAAAGTAAGAAGGACGCTTTTACAACAGATATTACACCCAGACGAACTCAATCGTAGATCTCAGTCGTCATCCTCAGGTGACATGCAGCTAAACAATTGCACATTGATGCACTTTTGAATATATGATGCAATGCTAGACGAAAAGAGTTCAGAAAAATAATTATTTTGTGAATATTTTAAGTTTTATGGATGTTAATCATAGCCTACAGCACTCCTGACCTTCAAAGGAAATTTATTTCACCAATGTTTAAAAAAATTTAACCAATCTTTAAATTATTAAAAAGAGTCACAGACAAAAGTTCCTATCACATTTTGGCGCTAATTTCAAATTTTTGAACTGATAAAATTGGTTTTAATTGTTTTTCACTATTGTCCACATTGTTGAAAAATCTGAAAAAAATGTATGTTATAGAATGTTATAAGACACATACTAGGGGAACAACTGAGACAGTAATCCCACATTATCACGCCGAAAATATATTTCAAACATTTATTTTTTTCTATTTGACTTCGGCGTCAGGATTGGTTGCCAAAAATATCTCAAAATTTAACTATTTTTCGCCGTCTCTCCAATTATTTTCAGCCTAATACAAGCAGTAGAAGCTGAGAAAAAAATAAAACATGAAAAACACGTTTTTCGTTATTGCTCTGCAACAAATTGCCCTAGGAGGTTGATTTTTTGTGAATCTACGGCATTTTTTATTCTCTTTCGTATAAACATCGCGAGTATGGATTTGGTTTCGGGGCACTTATCACCCCCTTATTCGGCTATACCCTTTAAAACTTTAAATAATTTAGCTATCTTTTGTTTGTCTGGTTGTGAGTCTTTTGTAGGATGTTTGTATTTTAGCATTTTCTGCTATGTTAGGAAAGTACTTCTATATAATAGGAAGATTGGAGGGTTGTTGAGGAAAGAGGTGGGTTTTGCACGATTTATGTCACCATCGACCCCCACACTTTTTCGGTATATGCTTCCACTGGATAGGAAATCCTTGGACTTGATGAGGGCATTCCCATTTGAGAATTTACAAAACACGAATACTAGCTGCTCACAAGCTCCATTAAATATAATATTAATTCGTTGTTTCGCGATATTTTCTAAAGCATTTATGACACAAATGAACAGTTCATCTTAATCATCGTATGATCCAAATTTACGATGATAACTATTCTTGTTCAATATTTTCTAAACGAGAGCTGATGAACTTACAGTGGCTTTAAAAGTGGTAAAACAAAGTTACGAACAATCCCCAAAATAGGGTTTTCCATTATGTTTTTCATGGGCATAATGACGTACGCGTTTATTTTCTATGAAAAGACACCAATAAATTGAGAGAAAATTGATCTTTTGTAGCGCACGCAGCATCACGTCTAACATGAGCAAACCACATTCAGCTGCCATAAAGTAAGAATGAGAAAGCGTCCTCTGCCTCGTCCCACCGTCGCAATCGCATCATTTGCCGCCGCCGCCTCTCCCCGCCCGCGGGGCAACAAAAGGCGGCCGTGAGCTGCCAAGGGGTGGGGTGGGCCTGCGGCGCGGCGCGGCGCGGCGTCGCCAGCCAGGAATGTCGCGATCGCCGCCACCGCCGCGGGGCGTTATTTTTGTTTGTGTGTCAAACGACGGCGCCCAAGGGCTGCCCTCCCAGGCCCTGCGTCCAGCCCAGTCATTTCCGCTAATTGCCGTGGGATATCGAGAGGGATGCGAATCCCGGGAGAGGGGAGGAGGCGTTGCGAGTCCCTGATCGCCGCTCACGGGGCTCCTATTAGCCAAGGCACTTTAGAAATAATATTCTTGGGCTGTTCTTTGAAATAATTTAGATTGATTTACTGCACCACTTCGTAAAAATATGTGTACTTACCTTTTATTTAAATTTCTTAGATATATGCCATATTTTTAGTATATACGGAATTTTGAGTAGATTGCGAAAATGTTCAAGGAAGAATGTGTGATAAAATGTAACAAATAATTCAGTGGGAACAATACGATTTATTGATTAAAATCAGCGAAAAAATTGGTAAGACAGAATTATTCTCTACATATGACTCTCTGTCTGTCTGTCTGTCTGTCTGTCTGTCTTTCATCCAATTTATCGAAAAAATTAGTATTTAATAAATTAATATTGAATTCTGTAAAATAGTGTAAAGTGAACAAGACTCGTCTAGCTGACAAAATGTTCGTTAAGAAAGTACATTGACATAAAAATGTTTTGAGAAACTATGGAAACTCTTTCAAATGGGATGAGGAGTGATAAAGTTATTCCCTGTATGTATATTTTATACGTCTCCAATCATGTATTCAGTTATTCCGATTTGAATATTATCAACAACAATACCGACTGACCTCTGCCTCCTGATCTCCTGCTCAGAGATGCCGCTGACCGGGAGATTCTAGGCCGAAAGTGTTGGATTCTTGACATTAGCTTTACAGCTAGTTCAAATTCTAGTGGTCTAGAAGAGAATTCTATTGAAAAGTAGTTACGGTTTCTCAGGTGAATACCGCAATCAGTACCCTATGAAAGAGGCCAAGGGCCGCGCATAATCTTTCCTTCCTAACCCTTCTGCTTCCTCTCCTCTTTATACATACACTTTACCACATTACAAAACATGTCGAGAGCTTAGAACTTTTCTCAGCTGGGGCGGTGACCCGCTTGGGAATACCTGAAGATGGAAATCCCGCAAGCCGAAGAGTAGGTCTACTGTAAGTGTAGTTTTCAGATCTCACCATCCAGTGGGGGAGTCATCTCCAGGGATAGAAACATTCACTACAATCAAGAAAGTGACGTCCATAGCAGTTGACGTACTTGGGAACATCAATCAATGAATAAACATATGATATGAAGAAAAAATATCTATAATTATGATACCAACAATGATGTTCGTTAATACGATTTACAGTTTTATTTCTAACACATTAATATTTTTACTTTCTCGCTACCGCTACTGCGGTAGAGACAAAGTTCTGTAATGCTGTGCGAAAAAACAGCAAATTTTCGGCACAAAAACTCTTACGGGAACGAAAAAGAGGATAAATCCAGTTGCGAAATTTAAAAAAAATCCTATGAATCGTGGAGTAACCAGAATCCATGTTTGTTTGTCCTTGATACTGAAAAATCGACCACCAAAACGTCTGTCCGCCTGTCTGATCGTCTGTCTGTCTATGAACAACGCTAGCAGCTAAACCATGCAGCCAATTTTCTCCAAAATTGATATTCCCCAACCAATCCGGCCGATATCGTGGCTCGTTGAATTAAAAACCCATATTTTAATTTTTAGGGGTACTTTACATGAAGCCTCTGGGACATTTTCAAAATAAAAAAAATGGCTTCAACGTTTTTTATTAAACTTTGTTATTGAATAATGTGAGGGACGTTGAAGAGAATGGCGCAAGTTTCATGTTCTTTGAGAGCCCTAATTTTCCGAAAATTGAAAAAATTCAAAATGTTTTGGGGGGTCTTCCTAAAACCACAATTATGAAGATAAACATTTTTCCTTGATGAAATGTGTTCAAGAAAAACAGATCTAAAAATAATGCCACGTTACATTTTTCAAAAACATGAGTATTTTTTGCGAAATTTGTTCTTTCAAACATAGGTAATTTTTATTTTCTTTGAACCATTTTTCTTTAAAAGGCACAAAATTTTCTGTTTAAATTTAGACCTTAGATATCGTAAGAGGACGCTTAAGAAAATAGTGCAGATTTCCATGTTCGTTGAAATGCTGATTTTTGAAAATTAATTGTGAAGAAACTACAATTGAGAAGAAACATTTTTTCTTAATGAAATGTGTTCATCAAAAACTGATCTTCAAATAACATCATGTTCAATTTTTGGAAAATTGGAGTATTTCTTGAGAAATTTCACGTCAAACAAGTTCGCTCGCTCCGAAAATTCTGCGCTTCGTGAACGTAATTTTAAAAGTATTTTCAGGCAGTTGGATCCTACGTAAGTTAGAATGTGAATATTATTTTATATTTCTTTCCTCGTTTCCCACTTTCAAGATTTTTTATACGTTTATAAATTCATATTTTAGAAATTATTTATTAAATTGAAATATACGAAATGAAAATTGCTAGCCTTCAGGGATTAGATTGTTAGATCCTCTGAAAGAAAAGGAGTTATAATTGATAAATTTGTATTGATATTTGCTTGAAAATATTTAGATTTCGCACCAAATGCTCTACTATTTGTAATGAGTTAACTCCGGAACTTCATGCACTAAAAAGTTAAAATAATGCATACAACCATGCCATTAAAATTGGCAGTATACGCGCTTAAAACTCAGAATATGCGTTAAACAAAAATATAGAGAGATAGACAGATAACATTTATTCAAATAATTCTTAATTTTACACTAGTACAAAACGCGTGTAATAAAAGTACGTTTTCAATTATTATAATAAACAAAAAGTTATTAAACAATACATTTAATACTTATTGCAATAATATTGTTACAAGATGCCGTAACATTCAGACCAGTAAATTGTTTGAAGCGAAAACAGTCATATTGATATTATAGCATTAGCATGGCTTAATTCACTTTTCATTTGAAAGAGAAATACACGAAAATATCTCACTTCGACCCCTTTTTTACGCAAAAATGTGGAAAATATGCCCGTAAATATGCCGCATAAATAAAAATATGCAGTTAATGAAAAAATCCCAGAAATATGCAATTATGCAAAATAAAAATTGGTTACTTTTGTTTTATTTTTGGTGATAGGCAAAGTTATATACATTTCCTTTGGATATGCGCAATCAGTAAAAAGTATGCAATTGCATGAAGTTCCGCCGTCTAGTATTGATTTACAAATAAAATGACTGAGCTGTATTCATTCATATAAATAGAATTACATAACCATCTTTAATGGCTAGAAAGTACGTAGGACCACTAGTTTATCTACCTAGTGTGGAAATTGTTTCCTCTCATGTCAACATCATTTAAAATTATTTTAACCCTCTAAATACAGAGATAATGATTTTCATGCCGTCAGTTTACTAAATTGATCTTTATGTATTGTAGAGATTTTTTTAAAATCCTTAAGACATGACATTGGTTCAAACACAAGTTTGTTCATTGACTGCAATTCTTTCTCAAATGGTCCCGTTGTAAAATCAGTGTATCCATCACAAAATGCTCTTTATTGAAGGTAATCGTTTGTGAAGTTCTAGGGGGTTAGTAGAGTACATTTGAGCTGGAGTAAATTTGATCGATTTCTTACTTCGCTTCGGCCTCATCGTTCATAGCCACGCCAATGCCCATTGCCTCTCCTTCCGCCGCCAGAACAGCGGTCTGGAGAGAGCGCTCTGCCGCCACAGCGGACATTTCGTTTTGTTTCCGCCTGCCCGCGTCGCACGAGCCGACCGACGACAAATTCCCTGCTGGCACATGTCATGTAACTATTCATTGTGGACTTGTAGCTGCGCACGCCAAGGCCTGTCGCCGCGCCGCCCACCCGCCCACCGTCGACGCTCTAACGCCGTCGCAAAGCCCCTCCGCCCCACCCCTCGCCACCTCACCCCTTCCCCTTATCTTCCCTTCGCCTCTTACATCTCTCCACCACGTTTCTCCATCATCCCCTTGCCCGCTGGCCTTGCACCTTGTCCCTGTCCATACCTCCTCTCGACACCCTGCGCCCTCTGCCCTCTAACCCCCTCGGCCCCCCTTCGCCCTTGCTCCCTTCACCCCATCACCACGTCGCTCTCTCGGCCCTTCGCCGCCTTGCTCTTTCATCGCCTCTCGTCCCATCCCCCCCCGTCCCCTTGACCCACTCGGCTCCGCGGCCATAGAGTAAAGATGTATATGCCTCTTTCGTCTATGCCGCGGCCCTTCGTCCCTTTGCTCCTTCAGCCCCTCTCCCCCTTCTCGTCCCCTTCCCGCTCGCCCGCTCACCCTCTCGCCCTCGCGCTCCTTTGTCCCTTCGCCCCGTCGCGTCGTCTCATCGCCCACCGGCTCTCTGCGGACGCGCTATTTCTAGACTCGCAGCTCTCCGCTCTTGGCGAGGACGTTAATACTGGCATTAAAAACGAGATGACCTAGGATGAGACATTTATTAGCGTGGAAGTTTCGAAACCGGAAATATTGTTCAATCATCGACAGAGTCCCACTTAATGAATCCACTTCAGTGTAAGCTTGTGCTGTTGAAAAATAAGAAACTCCAACAATTAGGTTAAAACAAACAATTTTGGATGAATTATTAATTCACATAGTACGTATTTTTTATCTAACAAGTGTTTTCTAACAAGATATTTCAATCTGTACGGAAGACGAAGAATTCTTGTTTAGGTTGTATTCAAACATGGAAAATTAGGAATTTCATTTCTTATAATGGAGGTCGTAATTTGACTTTAGAAATTATGGATAGCATAATGTTCCTCCTATTTATGATAACCATTGACATTGTCTTTTATTTCGACGTCTTCCTCTTGTCGAAGAGAATTTCATATTCTATGTCATAGGCTTTCTTGCATTTAGTAGTAATTCTCTCGGTATATTTTAATATTCTATTTTTAACTATTTCAGATAACGAATATAAATCAAATGGAGGGATGATACCGAATAGTTAATATGCCACTGAAATGAATGCGAACTTGGAAGTTAATAATATTCCTGTTTTATTTATAAGCTACTAAAATGTGTATAAAAAGGTAATCCATAACCACGGAGAAAATGTCAGTTTAATCCCCAAACCTCTTGAAATATTGTCAACGAAGTAGAGTGTAGTTAAAATTCGTATTTAATCGAGTTTCAAACGAATGGACTGAAATATATACAATAGACTGATTCGTAACTCACAATTGTACACAATCTCTTTACGTTCGCGAGTTACCAATGCAAAGGGAAGATGAGACAGCTACGTGTATCATTTGTGTCATAGTTATTCCTCTTCGGTTGCTTGACATTCATTCTGCTTACACACGAACTGAGTGATGTCGGAAATTAAATTAGTTTATGGGAGCTGACCTATGAGAATGCGAAATATATTTAAAGGAAGAACATTATATGCGATTCAAATATTGAACATTTTTCGGCAAGGATGAGAGATAGCAGATGTCTGGGGGAATGACGATGAAGCCCAACAAAACTTCCAGATGAGAATATACTGTAGAAGCACAAATATGATAATTTGTAATAAGCACAAAAAAGAGCACGTAATATGAATTTATTTCTGACTGACCCATTTTATTAGCGTAAGGACACGAATGAATATGATACACGTCGCTGGTTTTCGAAAATTACTTAGCGCTCGGATCGCATTAAAGTTGGCGCTCTCGGAGGCTCGCGGCGGCGCTTAGAGCACTTCCATTAAAGACGAGCGCCACCGGAAGTTTGTTGACGTGGAGAACGGCCCGCGGAGGAACCGCAATTAGAGGGGGCCTCGTGCCGCCGGCAACGACGGCCGGGGCGTGGGCGGGGCCGGAGCCGGGGTGAGAATCGGTGAACGCTGCCTGGGGAAATCAGCGACGGAGGGAGGCCTGGAACGGAAGCTGCTTCGAGTGGATCCAGCGGCAGGCGCAGGCGCGGGCAGCGGAGTCTCACACTTCTTCAATAGCTTCGCCTCCCCCCCTTTCACACGTATCATCAAGAGCGGTGTAACAAAAAACTGCATTTATAAGAGATGCCTCTCAAGAACGGTTTTTTCGAAATGTATCGATTGATTGATTTTTTCGTGTTTCCGGACGCGTCAACTGCTTCGGTCATTAGTCCCGTTAGTGTAGTGCATGTTTTTTCGGGATATGGCGGTGATCTTCCCCCGCCGGATGGCGAGATCCGGCGCCGACCTACCGTCGGCTAATGGGGTTTCCCCCTAACCACGACTCTCCCACCAGCAGGGCACGCCCCAGCCGGGCAAGCTCTAATCCCCCGATCGGTCTCCCGGAATATGTGGTAGTGTACTGCATGTTAGTGTAAGTGTATGTGTAAGGGAAGAGAATAGGATAAGGAAAGGGAAAGAAAGATCGCGCGCGGTCCTTGGCCCGTTTGGTAAGGTACTGCTCCGGCATTCGCCTGCTGTTGATCGGAGAAACCACGGAAAACTATCCATCAGAGCAGCCGGCCGCTAGAATTCTCCTCCAGATGGCGACTGAATTCGACCTAGCTGAAAAGCTAGTGTCGAAAATCCTGCCGCCGTCAGGACTCGACCTAGGACCTCCCGGTCAGAAGCACTGCAGTGACATCAGTTGATGCACTGAGCTACCGCTACCGGTTGAAATTTATCGACACTTGTTTCTGCCAGAAAAGAATTTCTTAGTATATCTGTTCTAATAGTTGACAGCAACGGAGCTCTAATTCATAAAGTGATATTGAGATAAATTAAAGACATTTTTTAGGAAATTTAAATTGGTAAACTGTAATACAGTTAAAATTGAAAATTATTTAAATATTATTATAATCATATAAATATTGGCACTATTATTTTTCATGTGTATGCGTATAATGTTTACATATAATTAAAACTCAATACATACGAGTACTAATATTTATTTTGCTGGTCTTGAATTTTCTATTAGAAATTGTTTTAAATTAGAGTATGGATCACGTTGATGAACAGTTCCAATGTATACGCTTTGCACAAAAGAATTGCTATGATGTAAATGGAAGTGATGGATTTGGCGGTAGAGGTTCCTAACGCCTTGGCAACAGCTCGGAGCCCAGCTGTCGATTCGCGGAAGCGGTGGTCCAGCTCTGGGGAGGCGGCGTGCAAATGTCGCGTGGTCAGTGGCAGCTCATGCTTGTAGACTGCACGGTTGCACAACCTCCAGGCAATATGTTACGAATATACATTCTCGTTTTAATGGCATTCAATATTCAAGATAGTGCAGCAACATCGATGCATATCAAATCATTTTGAAAACATAGACCGCTCAACTGGCGCTCTTTCCGGCGTCAGGCGACCTCCCAAGTATTGCACCACGCTCTTGCCTCTATTACTGCGTTCACTAACTTTTACTTTCTTGTATACGAACGTATATACGGAGTAATATACGTAGTATAGAGAAAGTTATGTAATGCTGCGCGAAAAACGGCCGATTTTTGACAGAAAAAAATTCATTATCGGGCCGTGAAAACAAGAAAGTGGATAAATTCAGTTGCTAATTTAAGAGAAATAAATCATCTAACACGTGGTGCACTCAGAATCCCAGTTTTGTGGGTCCTTCTTGCCAAAAAACCAATTCGAAGCAAACCGTCCTCCCGTCCGTCTGTGAACACTGCAAGCGCCGAAACAATGCGTAGGATTTTTATCCTAAGAATGAGTGGTAAGACTGTACAGTACCAGTCCACAAAAAGGAAATTAGAAAACTTTACTACGGGAAAGTCTGTGCCATTCTGTAGCACCTCTACATACTTTCTCATATGCATACGTATATACGGAGTAATTACGTAGTATAGAGAGTTATGTAATGGTGCGGAAAATTTAAGAAACACCTGTCCATTTGACTCTAGTTGACGCTTTGAAATTTTAAAAAACATTCTTTGAAATTTGGGGATACTTTACATGTAGCTCCCTAGACATTTTCAAAAGTTTCTCAAAATCGACTTCAATTTTTGTTTCAATATATTGTAAGAATATAGTATAATACACTTATAAAAGTGCAAAAGTTTGAATTTTCCGGCGTCTTCCTACAAGTATAAAATTGAAAAGTTTTTATTAAAAAATATCTATAATTTTTTTTAAAAAAAATTTTTTCATAAACGGCTCCAATTTTTTTCTTAAAATTTTGATAGGGGTAGCACCATACCCGATGACATAAACATCATATTGCTCTATTCTTTTGTTATTTAAAAAATTACAAAAATGAATTTTTTGCCTTGTCTCTCACGTCGGAAATATGTACTACACTAAAGGCAATTTCTTCACTTTACGATATTTATGACTACATGTGCTTTAAATAATGTCAAATAAAGTTTTTGGAAAAGTCAACAGATTTCTGTAAAAATTAGATCTAAATTCCACATTTTCAGAAACGATCAAACGCGATTTTCTCAAAAATGGCTACAAATGTTTTCAATGGGTAGTGGTAATTGCACTCTTTAATATGACGTAAAGTTCATTTTGCTCCATTCTTTTCTTTTTTCAAAAATCACCCAAATGTAATTTTTTTGAAATGTCTCTCATCCCGTGGCGCCAACGCGAGCGAGCGACGTACACTGCGAGGCGCGCCTGCGTCTCATCGCCTGTGGCCGCTGGCGCTCCTTGAGGCCATTAACGGCGAATGTTGGATTTTTCCTTACAGCATTGTATGTGAATTCTAGTGTAACTTCCATATTTTATTCAGTCTCATATTTCTGCCATTCATACAAACTGATGCTTTCAAAGTATGTTTCGTGGTGTTTTAGGCATGGCATATTACTTTCGAGCTCAGCTACACCAGTGTGTTTGTTTCATTTTCATAATTTATGCCTTTACAACGTATCACAATGGCCCAAATTAATTTATAGTTATAATTATATAGCTTAATTATATGTATTAATTCAAGAGAGTCATGCCGATTTCCCTATATGATGACATCCTATCAATTATCTTTGTATTTCAGAAAATTCAATAGCACTCATTACATAAATACACTGTCCTTAGAAGCTATTAACTCATTAAGTCCCCACGTTGCACTAACGCATCATTATATATTTTGAAATTTGGAGATAAGGATACTGTTACTGATTTTCAGTTTTTAATTTAATTATTACAATACTTTCTTTTACTGTATATATAGACAAACGTGCTTTAATCTTCTTTTTACGTTTCAGAATATTTATTATGTAGATAAGTCCTTAGTATTGATAATTTACAATAATGTTGCTTGTATCTAACATTATAATTAGTGAGTATATGGAACAAACGTAATGGAACAAATGGAAGTAATAGACATGTTAACTACTATTTCATATTTCCGTTCCTGATATGATTATACCATCGTATCATCTTTTGTTGCATCATTGTATAAACAATGCTTCAAGCTTAATTATTTATTTTCTTCAAAAATTCTGCGTATTTCGGGAATGATAAAAAAAATAAAGACCTCTATCTTGATATTTATTTAGTCAAAAACAGAAAAAAACTGTACGTGACCTATGAGGGAAAAAATCATCTGCGCAGGCTTACTTGAGTTTCAAAATCCCTTCCCCAACAATTAACTATTAATAGTTAAAAGATAAAAAATGCGCTAGATTATCATTTCTAAAAGTGATAAATAGCCCAGCAATTTTAAAAAAAAAAAAGAAATGAAAAAAATCGTAACAATTTGTGTTTTAAGAGGAACGTTTAAGAGCCTGTTCCATGATTCTAATATACAATAAAAAACTATTTTTGGTATCTTTTTTCAAAAATAATTTTTTGAGTTCGAATTTGGGTCGGAGAAAATATCAAACATTTTCTTCATAGTATAAATTGTTTTTATATTTTTCATATTTTTCAGTCAGATAAAAAAAAGTGATAAGTTTTCGAAAAAAAATTAAAATTAAAAAAACACGTTTTTGGCTGTAGATGGGTGCGGATGGTGGGACGGGAGCTAGGAAACCTTTCAAAAATATTATTTTTATGTTAGAATTAAAATGTAATCACTCATACGTCATTTGGTTAAGGGAACATTTTTACCATCTTATCAGGGTTGTTATCTCTTTTTCACAGAAATTTTTGAGTTTCAGAAAAACTTCATTTGAAGTCCTTTGAAGCGCTACCACTCACAAATGTAGTAATGTATAGAAATCGATGGAAATGTGAATATTAACGACGGGAGAGATATTTAAAAAAATACATTTGTGAAATTTTTGAAAAAACAAAAGAATACACGAAAATGGACTTTACTCATATTAAACAATGCAATTAGCACTGTCCGTTGGAAAATTTTGAAGAAAAATATCTAGCCATTTTCAAGAAAATGGCGTTTGAGCGTTTCTCAAAATGCGAAATTTTGAGTACATTTTTTATAGTTGTAGCAAGAAGCCGATAAAAATTCAAAATTTTGCAATTTTCGAAAATTCAGTGTTAACTGTGAATATCGGACCTACGCCACCTTTAAAATATATGAAGTGTGGTTTACTCTATTCTTACAAAATATTTAAAGAAAAAATTTGGAGCCGTTTTGGAGAAAATTTTGAAAATGTCCGGGCGGCTTGATGTAAAGTACTCTCAAATTTTAGAAATGTTTTTCAAAATTTCGAAGCTTAAAGTAGAGCCATATCGACAGGGGATTCTTCAATTTGGAAAAGATCGTAAGTGTAGTTTAGGCTCTAGCAGTGTTTACAGACGGACGGAGAGACGGACGGATGGACGGACGTATTGCTTTCAATTGATTTTTTCGGCATCAAGAACCCACATAACATGGATTCTGGCTACACCACAAGTTCGAGGATTTTTCTCTTAATTTAGCAACTGGTTTTATGCATTTTTGCGTTACTAGAGCCCGACAATGATTTTTTTTCCGCCGATAATCCGCCATTTTTTCATGCAGGATTACATAACTTTCTCTATACTACGTATATTACTCCGTATATACGTACGTAAGCAGAAGTAAACGAGTTATCAGTCGTCGCCGGACTGCGCGGGAGACCTGGCATCGGTGCTGGCGGAGTCTGTGAGAGACCTCGGCGACGTGGTGTGACAGGATATCGACGGAGGCGGCGGAGAGACGCGACGGTGGCGGCGGGGACGGCGGCGGCGTGGAGGCGACGGCGGCGCGCCCGGCGGCGGCGCGCGGCGGCGCGACGCGCGACGCGACGACGCGACGCGCGCGACGACGCGGCGCGGCGTCGCAGCGCGGCTCGGCGCGTCGGCGGCGGCTCGGCGGCGGCGGCGGCGGCGGCGGCGGCGGCGGCGGCGGCGGGGCGGCGGCGGTGGCGGTGGCGGCGGGGGGCGGTGGCGGTGGTGGTGTGGCGTGGCGGTGGGGGTGGCGGCTGGCGGCGGCGGCGGCGGCGGCGGCGGCGGTCGGCGGCTGGCGGCGGCGGTGGCTGGCGGCGGCGAGCGGCGGCGGCGGACGGACGGCAGCGCGGCGGCGGACGGCGCGGCGGCGGCGGCGGCGGCAGCGGCGGCGAGCGGCGGCGACGACGACAGCGGCGGCGGCGGCTTCGATAGACGCACAAGTACACATTCAGGTGAGTACACATTCTCCCGAGTACACATTCAGGTGAAGGGATTTATTAGGTTGTTGCAGGTGAAATGTCGTAGTATAATCAATAAATAAATAGAGTTTTGGAATCTAGTTGACACCTGTGATCTCGACATAGCGATAGGGAATGAGTTTTGGCTAGCTCAGGAAATCGGATCCCCGGAAATTTTTCATTCTGATTATAAGATCTTTAGGAGGGATAGAAGTAGTAGAGGTGGCGGTGTCTTTATTTGTATCAAAGCAGACATTAATTGTAGATTAGACTGGGTCAGTACAGAGTTTGAAATGATGGAAATAGAAATTACTACTTCAGGAGGAACCTCATTAGAAATGTTTGCATGCTATAGGCCTCCAGGGGACGGCAATGAAATTTTGGAAGATATCATACAGAGAAGAGGAAATGAAAATAATCATCCTATTGTTGTCGGAGGAGACTTAAATATCCCTAGCGCAAACTGGGAGGGAGCCGTGAGCGAGGGGAAAGTCCAAACACGTGCTAACAGACTAGTTAGGGATAGCCCAGATAGTACGGAGCGAGACGCAGCAGGACGTGATTTTGGATGTTTACCTAATTATGTTCTTCCTGTCTACCTTGTGAAGTTGTTACGAAAATTAGTGATCACAAAGTGGCTCTTCTTGACTTAGACGAAAACATATCAAGGAAAGGTATTACGACAGGAACGAAAGTGCATCAGTTCAAGAGAGCAAATGTAGAGGGACTTCAGTTGGTTGGTTGGTTTTTTCGTGTTTCCGGGCGCGTCAACTGTTTTAGTCATTAGTTCCGTTAGTGTAGTGCATGTTTTTCTCCGGAGATGGCGATGATCTTCCCCCGCTGAATGGCGAGATCCGGCGCCGACCTACCGTCGGCTAGTAGGGTTTCCCCCTAACCAGGACTCTCCCACCAGCGGGACACCGCCACAGCCGGGACAAGCTCTAAGCTCGTGACCGGTCTCCCGGAATATGTGGTAGTGTAGTGCATGGTAGTGTGTGAGTGTGTGTAAGGGGAGAGGATAGGACAAGGAAGAGGAAGGACAAATCGCGAGCGGTCAGTGGCCAGTTTGGTAGACTGGAACTACTGGTGTTTAGGCAGCACGTAGTACCTTCTCGCTCTTAGAATTGGTTACGTAGTACTATACCGCCATTTCTGCCAATATTAACACATCTCAAGCACCACTTGTACAACTCATTATTAGAAACAGGATGTTTCTACGCAGTATCTAATACAAAATTATGCATGCAAATATGTACTAACAAATAGCCGCACATACACGATGTAAGTTAAAGTTTGAGAAAACATCCACAATGGAATTTTAGTTCAGTATTCTTTTTTCGTTTTATTCCCTCTGGAATAGAGAACAATTAACAACTTCTCTAAATGTTACTCTATCAAGTTCATCTTTTTTCATAAACGAATGTTTATTACCTAGAATTAAAATCTCAGAAGAACATCAAAACGAACTACTCTTCACAAACTATTCGGAGGAGAAGAGAACAGCGGAGAAAAGAATATCATGGAGGCAAAGAAAAGGAATTGTTTGCCTTTAGGATTATGATAAAGATGATGATGATGATGATGATGATGATGATGATGATGAATGTTTCTGATCGTAAAAAATGCTTCCTACCTCATAAGTTGCACTTGGAGCATACTTCAGAAATGAAATTTGTGACAATGTCAGATCAAATCCTGCATTTTCCGATTTTTAAACACTAGTAATGTTTCTTATATTCTGGAGATATTACAAATCAGAATTCGAATTTAACACTTCATAAAATTTCTCCTCGGCAGCTGCACTCATACCTACGAAACCCTAATTCCAAAGACAATTTAATGACTTCAACAATTTTAATTGACACCACTACAGGAAAACGATGTTTCTAAATTATGAGTTTCTATTAGCGATTTCACAAATTTTGATTAAATATAAATTTTGATATTTTACGGCAATATGTTTAATACATTTATTTGTTTATTTTTTTCACACTCAAGGGGACTAGGAGACAGCTCTTCATTATTTCCGGCTCTCATTCACTGTAAATAAGTGATATGGCATCTGATATCTTCAACATCCTTTGTGAGTAAATCACTTGAGGTTGATTCATTCCGCAATTCTTCTGCACAGCGCAAGTACTAGCTTCACAAACTCTAAAACGCGTGCGGCAGGGTTAAATTTTGAGGTAAAGCAATAGAAACAGACAACTATGAGAGATTACCAACTACTAAGAAGATGTGTTTAATGTTTTTCTTTGTACAGCCCTGATTTTTTGAATATATAAACTGGAATACTTTTTTTCCGTAGAACCTCAAATTTGTGTTACATTTTGGGTGGGGTTTCAGATTTTTTCTGCGGTGTTTTGGTTTTCGCATTAATTCCCGCATAAGAACTAATGTTAATATTCCTCTTTGTTTAGTCCTAATTATTGGAATATAAATGCGAAAATAATTTTTTCCCAGGAGCTTCAAATTAGCCTTACATTTTTGGTAGAATTTCAGATTTTTTCCAAGGTTTTCTGATTTTGTTGTTTTTTCCCCATGATCTTACGTTAATTGTTTCTCTTTCCCTTTTTTTGGAAGGGGTATTTATTTGCCGGTAAGAACGAATGTCAATTGTTTCTCTTTGTACAGCCCTGATTTTTGGAATATGAATGCCGTAGTAATTTTTTTCCTAGAGCCTCAAATTAGACTTAAATTTTGGTTAGAGTCTCTTATTTCTCCTAAGGTTTTTGGATTTCGATGTTTATTGGTCCATAAGAGCGAATGTTAATTGTTTCTGGTTGTACAGCCCTGATTTTTGGAATATAAATACGGGAACAATTTTTTTCCTAGATACTAAAATTAGCCGTAAATTTTGGGTGTGGTTTCATATTTCTGAATTGAGTTTGAGATGGATTATCTGGGTGGGCGCTGCTAGCTTTAGACCAAAGCTAGCAGGGCCCACGACTTTGGAAAATCCAAAAGAGCCCCAAATTCGGGAATAGAGCCTTTAATTAGCCTAATATGTTGGATATAGTTTGGTAGAGATTGGTTTTTGGGCACTGCTTGTTTTAAATCGCTTTCATGAGGCCGCGCAGCGAAGGCCAAAGCGGCGGGGCCACGACACTCCGGAGCGACGCGGCGCGCAAGGTAACATGTGATGTGGAGCGCGTTGTGAGGTGGCAGGCCGACGACCGCTAACATCTTGTGTTTGAGGAGCGGTCGCACTGTAAGAACTGAATAAATGATGTGGCATTAGACAAGATTGTATTGGAAGTTAATACAGCTTTATTTAGAAAGGGAAATAGGACTGAAAAAGCAGAATTATTAAAAGGAATAAAATACACGTTTTGCGGGATTTGTTGCACAGTTGTACGCTTGTTTGAGTGAGTCTTTTAAATTGTTTGTAAGTTGTGTTCATTAATTTTGCTCAAATGATAATTCATGTAGGTGTTGTTAATGTACGTAATTGAAATATGCCACCTTTTCTTCTAAATTTTGTGTAAAGTGAATGAACACAATTCTGACACTAGTGATTGGTAATCTCAAGTGTGGTTCAAAGCAAAAATAACTGCACATCGCAATAAGTTATTGACCGTGCACGGTACTAGTACACTATCAAATTGAAGGTATTCAACTCATTTGAAAAACTAGTCGATTTTTGTGAGAAAATTGAGTTATTTGAAGAATATTTGAACTGAAAGCAAAAGGGTCAGAGCTTTGAGGTGTTATTCGTGAAGCGAATGCACGTACAATCAAGTATTTCTCTTTTTTTCCTTTCTTCGTTTGCTTCTTTGTGTGTTGTATTCAAAGTTGTTTTTTTTAGAATATATGAGCGACGTTTTCGTTGATTTTTGTGCGATGGATTGTTCCTTTCTCACACTCAGAAGATCCTGCCTTCCTGAGATCAATTCAAAGCACATATTGAGCATTCCTCAACGACTCCCCAATTAGGTGCCTGCTACTTGCATTGGTCGAGGGGTGGGGTGGCGTGTTATATATATATATATATATATATATATTCATATATATACACACATATTCATATATACATATATATGTATATATTGAAACAAACTATATAATTTAATTTTTAAATTTAATATCGCCTCTGCCCTTCTAATATTATTAAATATTAGTTCAACGTAACCCGTTGCAAATTTATATAAGAATATGGGCGCCAGGAAAATATTACGTTAATTCTATTATTAAAATTAAGCTTCAACTGCTATTTCCAATAAATTAATATCCGGCTAACTGGGTCGATGGGTCTTACAAGAAATAATCGCTATTGCCTACTAATACCCGATTATTCGATCTGCCATCTGTATAGAGTGGCCGAGGAATCTGAAAAGCAAATACACATTTCTAGCTACTCATTTGCTGTAATTGGCTAAATGAAAATCATCTTTTCTATTCACAGAAACTTGTAAGTTTATTCAATGTTTATGAAATTTTAACAATACGAAACTTTACGTACTTTCGGTCATGACCAGTCTCAAAACTTACACTGCAGTACCCGTCTTCGCGCGCTCTTTGCCGATGTCGCCGCGTAGTATCATTTTCATTTTTTCCCGGTGTCGATGGCTCCAGGTCCAAATACCATCTTCTTTTCTTCCGTTCTGGCACAAGTGTACTCAAGTCACTGATCCTCACCGCCTCATAAGTTGATGTCTAAATTAATTTGCCTTTTAAAATTCCCTTTTTCCCTTAAAATTAAAGTTCAGTAAACTATTATCCGCTTCAAATACTTCCAGTCCTGTTGCCGGCAAATTCACCTAAGTTCACAGTTTGAATTCTAGCTTTAAATTTAATTCCAATTTCCGCACATTACATCAATATTCAAAGTCCGACAACCATACGCTCCAAAGTAGACGTTCACAATTCCCAAACTCCCAACATCAATTATCTACACACGATCCGCACAGCACCACGGCATAAGTCGGAATGAATCCATATTTCCCTCTTTCAGCCCTTCAAAACTAGGTCCATATTTTCTACTGTTTCTTTTCAGAAAAAATTCGATCCACTTCCGTCGAAATACATTGTCATTCCATGCCTCGCCAATCCCTTAATTATTCACAAATTTAACTAGCCGCGCCCCGTGGTTCAAAGGAATGAAGTTTTTTGACCTTGACGACAACTCGTATACCGTTGCTAGGCCGCCATATTTACATATGTCTATCCTTACAATTCACTCTGTTTACAATAAATGTCACGGAATACAATGTCCCACATACTGGTATGTCACAATATATATTTACACACATGAATATATATAAAGGAATTAAGGAAATTACATTTCCGTCATTCGAAGCAGTTTGTTGGGATAGCAGCCCAGATCGTTTCGCACCGCAGAGTGCGCACGCGCCCTCGCGTTCAGGAGGTTCGCCACACACTGCTCCACCTTCGGCCCCTGTCTCTTAACCTACGACTCTCTCTTCTGACACATGAACGGGTTTGGATAAGCTTCGCTCCAACCGTCTTTCGCATTCGCCCTATCTTTCCTTTCCTCGTGAAACTCTTTTGCCGATCTTAACAGCATCATCTACTCCACGCCACCAGACACGATATACACTCCACCAGCACATTCTAATAATTGATATCTTCTCTACGTTCCATTACTCTACTTGCATGGTCTTTTCATTATGCACTTCTGCGCTCTCTTCTACCGCGTTTCGCTCCGTTCCGCCCCGCCCCGCCCGCCCCGCCCCGCCCCGCCCCGTTCCCTGCGCACGAAGCAGCGCTCGCCGGAGGCTTTCAGCGCAAGGGGCTTACGGGCGCCGCGCGGCGGAGCCCAATGACCTCCGTATGGGATAAACGAGCTGACGGCCAACGGGATCCCACTGGCGACGGCCACCGGCAGTGTTGGGGAGGGGGCATCGTGAGGGCGAGGCAGGCCACCGGTCCTCTGGCGTGACTGTTGCCTCAAGCCTCTAGTGATGGACTTGCAGTTGATGGAATTATCGCTGTCGTGAATCAGGAATCGCTTTATCGTAGACACTTTTGATATTTTCTTATTTGAAGCAAGTTAAAAATGTTATATTTCAACTACTTACTAGATAAATATAATGATTAGTTAATAACGCAATTAAAGGTTTTCATCGATAATAATTTAGTAGTGACAGATATCATTGTTAATCAAAACAAAAATATACTTAAATAAAAGATTTTGTGAGTAAACAAGGTTGTAAATAATGTTTGTTTCGTTGTACTGTCCTACTTCCGAGATGAATTTTATCCAAGACGCCCAAGATAATGCCTCTTGTCCAAAGAACTCGTCTCGAGAAGAAGAAAATGCTTCATCCACGTGTTGGGTAATTTTTCCTCATTTTTCAACATTTGTCATCTACTTGTTTAGTGGAAAATGGTGAGAGCGACAAATACGAGTTTTAGAAGAAAACATGAATCCGTACGTCACACGTCATCAACTTCCGATCTATACATCAATTCGCAACAATACTTTGTGATTCCTTAATGGTATCATGAAACGCAGAATATTCAGGAATATAATTAAAGTTATATGGAATGATAAAGGAATATAATAAAGTTAAAAGGAATAAGGTGATTTAACTTGGAATTTCTGTTGTTATCTTTGGAATTAATTTCAACGTAATGCAGACGCCGTTTCTGTTTCTGGCCGAAGTTTCAGACGTGGAGCGCAAGTGAGAGAAAGAACGAGATGAGGGGCCATATTTATAAACTTCAGCCAGGGGCCTGCCAGGCCTAGCAGGCTGCCAATGTTCGGTTTTGCGATTTATGAACGGCCCCCAGCCAATTCCAGTGGCCACTTGCCCTTCTAGTAAGCCCCAAGATGGCAGACCCCTAAGAGCTCTGCTAGCAGAGCTTCATAAATACGACCCTAGTTGATTTTTTTCGATATCTTCAGTTTCATCCGAGTTATGAGCTAATGCATTTCATTATTTTTTCGTTCTCATCATGAATATAAAGATGTAGAATGTGTTTGAAGCGCACTACACACATGTGATAATATAGAGTAGGTTACTTCACTTACGTAGTTTTCACTAATCATATTTGCATTAATCAATAACTGAACACCTGAATTGGGCCCAAACAGTTGTGAGGAGCCCTTTTGGGAACAAATTAAACACCTGATTTGCCAGAAGTGCGTCAGAGGATGCGTAGGATGCAGATGTGAAAAGGTAAATAGGGTCTACCGAGCTACTTGCAATGGAGCGTCATGGCAGCTCCCGCGTCTGCGTCCCCGCCTACCCCGCTGCCGCGTGCATAATTGAAGGCGGAGGTAACTCTGCCGGTTGCCCTTGTTCCGGTCGCGTCCCTCGACGCGACCCCATCGACCCGAGGGGAGGCGGCGCGGCGCTCGACGCGCGTTCAGCAAGTGGAAAAATATCAATGACTTTCACTTGCCTAATCTTTTCTCATACATACAATTAAGTGAATATATATCTGTGTATTTTTATGTAAATATTTATGTCTGGTGAGTATTTGACAATTTAATATTGAAACTCCCTCCTCCAGGAGACACCGCCTTAAAGAAGCACTGACAGTGCGGGCAAGGAGGTGAAACTAAGGGCTATGACAGGGGTAGCATTGCTAATGGGTTGAAGAATCGATTAGTGCTGCTGCTGGTAGGGTCACCCAGGCTGTACAGACCTCAGTTGAGGAGCCAGACGAAGGGTGGACTCACGACGCCTCGTCAATCCTGTTCCCCACCCTCCTCCTCATCACACTTCAACCACATCAAGTATCCAACCCAAAATCGATAATTGATTATATTTTAGTAAATTTAAATTAGCCCCTCTTGTATCCGATACTCGAGTCCACAGAAGCTTTGACATTTTTTCATATCACTTCATAGTACAGGCACATATAAATATTCCCGCCAAATGGACTAAAAAACTTGCAAAACATAACCATGAAAAACACTATTTCAATATCCATTTATTACAACAAGACAATATAAGGAAATTACACTGCAGACGTTTACGTTGAGGAAGACCACGATAAGATGGTCGAAACGTCGGCAACACAGCCTTCGACGCGGCGTCACCTGGACAGCCAAGATCATTTACATGACTCTGGCCGCGGAAGCCTACGCCTTCATTTTCATACACGCCCAAAAATATCTATAAACATTCAAAATATTCGGCAAGTTAGGGACAACGGAGCCGCAAGCTCTGCCAGCTTGCGTTCCTCCTACGATGCAGAGACAAGGACGTCCTTCCGGCGTTCCTCAACGTAAAAATAAGAAAAAAGGCACAACAGCCCTGAGGAAGACCACGATAAGATGGTCGAAACGTCGGCAACACAGCCTTCGACGCGGCGTCACCTGGACAGCCAAGATCATTTACATGACTCTGGCCGCGGAAGCCTACGCCTTCATTTTTCATACTGCCAAAAAATATCAATATAAACATTCAGAAATTTCAGAAAATGTGCGAAACTATACTCTCAGACAGGAAGCACGTAGAGACACTCAACTGAAATTTTATTAAACAATGACAGTCCCAATGATAACCAATGGTTGTGAAAATTGGGCCCTCAATACAACAGATAAGAGAAAAATAGAAGCCGCGGAAATAAGATTTCTTTGACCTTTGGCGGGCTATTCAAAGCTAGACCATAAAAGGAACTCGGACATCAGAGACGAATTAAAGATCTTCAACCTAACTGAAAAAATAGATACATTAAGAAAGAATTGGCATGATCATTTAATGAGAATGCCGGAAGATCGAATGCCAAAAATCCTCACAACTACAACCCGTACAAGAGGAGGAGTAGGGGAAGATCAATAAGACGATGGAAGGATACTCTTGAAGGCGGAACGGGTCAATAGGTTCAACTCATGATGATGATGATGATGATGATGATGAATATTGAAAGCCAAAAAGTCAATAATCATTTCTTCTTTTGAGTGCAGCCACAGAAAGAGGATTTTTTACTTACCCTCGAATATCCTAGGGATGAATCCAACTGTTATACCTTTTAGTATATTTATTGTTATGTATGTTTATTCAGTACCCTAGATTATTGTTCCTTATACTATTCGAATTATTTTAGTGAATTATTGGTATAACTATTTTTTAAAATTATAAATAAATTCTAATTCAAAAGTTGTCTTAATCGAAGCGTTTCAGGGAAATGAATTAGATTCAAAATACACTGTATTCATATAATAATCGTGTAAAATTTGCTAAATGTATTATGAAAAACCAAATCTCTGAAGTAATTACTAAAACCATTGGGTTACAACTGTACCCCTCCGGGTATCCGAAGTCCTGAAAAAACGTGGGTATTATCCGCGCACGTTTTCTTGAGCCCTCCCCTCACTGCTTGCGAGAGGAGTGGGAAGTTTCGTTATTTTGACAAAAGAAATTTAATATCAGATTTGTAGTTCGTTTTTCAATGTAAAATAATTTCTATTACACGGGAGCGAACATTTCTGGTTATCAGATTTTGTCTACAACGCTCGTTGCTATAATTTATTCTGAACTCAACTAATGTTCGCTAAAGAATGGGGATACGTATTCCGGGGCTCAAGAAAACGTGCGCGTATAATACACAGGCATAAATAAAGATTTCAGCTTGTCAAAATTTATGTTCAGGTACGCTATTAGTTATTCCTAATCCTCCGCTGTTTCAGTTAAGCTGAGCAGGCACTTGTAGGCGGAAAAGCATTTTTTTGCGTGAAATCATTAGGCACTATAAATTTTGTTCGTAGTTATCGGAAAGTCATGAAATGTGATTATAAAGCATTTGGAGATGAGAGTGAGAGAGAAGAATAGAAGGGTAAAATAGGCATTTCCGTAAAAATCCAGTGTGTATATCACATAATATTGCACATTTTCTAAAATTATTTAGCTTACTTAGGGGTTCTGATCTTAATAATGTGTTGCGGTAATAATTGAATAGTATTCGGATGTTGAGAAATATAAAGAACCATTTTCTATGTATTACATACTCACAACACCATTTACGATCGCTTCAATCCCAGAATATCAGCTCACCTAGAAAGCATAGAAAGATAGCATTAGATTCAGTAGTTAAGGAAATTATGCTACCCAATATCTTTGCATTTCTCTTTTCACCAAAAAGGAAAATTCTTAAAAATCAATTTTGTCACAATACATTAATTTGTATGCAAAAATTATTCAATGTTTGTTAAAAAGTTGTGTTTTAGAATGAACAAGATTTCCAAACATCTGACAATATTTGTAGAAATATTTTTTTGTGTTTATCCTTTTTTAATGTATTGCGTGATATACTCATATTGCTCAGCAGCTTTTTATAATAAAAGTTATATCATTATATCTGTAGGATTGCATTGAATTTGGCATCTATTTTCAGCCATTTGCAGGGTAACTATAGTTATAATTAGAAAACTTAAATACTTAATTAAAAGAGTTAGTAATTGTTTATGGGTTGTACCGGCAAATACATATACTATTATCAGACATGTTACCGCATAAAGGATTCAAACAAATTAAAGAGTCTACACATGGAAAATGTCCATTCCTTCCTTGGATATCATACCGAAAAGGATTTCTTAAATCGTGATGTCACACCTTCAACAAGATAAGTCAAACAACTCATTCACATTCATTCACAATTCAAACATCTTTCTTTTATCAATGTTTTGCGTTAATTCTCGTCTATACACTAACGATGTATACACATAACTTACTCAGTATACAGAAAGTATTGAAAGATGACGATGTTTCGACAGAAAACGTGTTATTTCCTACTCTTGTAACAAAGGATACGGAGATGCAAAGCCCTGCTCCTGAGACAGTCATTTTCCAGAGAAATTAAAGTCCAGATTGATATTTTGTCCAAAAACAACAAACATTTCTTTACCAAAACCCACTACAAAATCAACAAGGTAAAAAAAACTAAATAGCCAAAAACGATTCTTATGGTAACAACGCAAATATTGAAGATCGGAAAAAATGTGGGACAATATTTATTAGTTTATATTTTTTTCAATAAGTACGAAGTTAGCCCAAAATTATTTGAGTGTCGCATATAATTTGTCAATATGTGTACAATGTCCAATAAATTTCTTGTTTCACTCCGTTCGGTATTTTTGAATTTATTATGCTGAAAGATAATTACAATATTTTACAAAATTTCAAAGAAGTTTATACTTAATTATGAATAATTTATTGGAAGCTTGTGTAACGTGTTATTTAAATGAACTTTTTTTCACATTTATTATACTACAATATTATTGTGGCTTATTTATTTATTGACAAACAGTGATTATCGATTGGTCGAAACATTTATGATTTTTGAATTTCTCTGTTTCGACAGTACTATCGATATTATTCGAATTCTCTCGATAGTTTCCGATAGTCATACTATCCAGGTTTAAACCACTCTACTTATAGCCGTTCTGTGGTCACGTGGTTTCCGTCCTCGAACCAGGTTCAAATTATTGTTGCGTTTTGAAAACTGTTGCTTCGGTAGCGCGAGGAACGTTATGCAACATCTATCAGCCGGTGTGGGATTTCTAGCGCGGCCGTTCTTTCACGACTGATTGCGAAGGCCATATTCGTCGGTCTCTTTGTAGTTAGAAGTGCAGTGACATACGTTCATAATAATTCTACCGAGGTCAGTTGTAAGGATATCGTACACCAATGCTATTATTAAGGAAACTGAAAAAGAAATTTTCATTGGGTGCTCCTGATGTCATTGTGTTACATTGTGTGTTTTAACATTTTTTATTAGACTCCATACTTGTGATCATTTTGTTCCTAAAATATAAAGTATGTGTTTTTTTTTATTTATCGTAGTAAATCGAGGTTACATTCTAAGGCATTATTTTGCTAAAATTGTATTTGAATTATTCAAGCGTGTTATCGACCTCCTGGTCTGTCCGAACCTACGACTTAAACATACAATTTGCCGCCTCGCCAGCCCTCTGAAATAATGGACAGTGCCGACATTCGGGCTGATAGAGGCGTGGCACACGAGTAACGGCCGCAGTGAGGTCACGAAAGGACTCAATATTAATAGTCTCCAAAACACTACTTGCTAGTTATGTTACTGGGAGCGAAACTAAACATTTTTTGTGATGTCATGAATTGTAAATAACAAAAGTGAATCTTGAATAAAACTCCTGGATAGAAACTAAACTCTCATGATGATATAGTTTCCTTCCTGTAACGAAACTAAATTCCCAGCTGCAGTAAAGTTTCTTTACAGAGGCAGTTTCGTTACTAGTCAATAGATTTCTTCGCCGCGCTTCGGATTTTAGTTTCGTTACGTACTTTACTGTGCACAAGAAACAGTAACTAAATGCTTAATTTTGCTTAGTTTTGTTTGTTGCCATCCTTGCATTAAAGACTCAAAATAATGGCGCATGATTTTTTAGTTATGAAATATTGGGACGGTTCTCATTTCTTGTTGTCGTAGTTAGGGGTGAGTTTAAAATTTTTGAATAGTAACCCGCAGGAGTCCAAAATTCAATTGTTTCGACCAAGCAAAACATTTTGAATTCTGAGTAAGGGAGGGGTGCTAACTTTCCCACGCACTATTTTTTTAAGTTATGAGAAATCGAGCTGGTTTTGTTTTTTGTTTTCTTATTTGGGGGGGGGGTTCCAACTTGTGAATAGTAGCCTACGGGAGCCGAAAACTCAGTTGTTTCGACTGTTCAAAACATTTTGAATTTTGAAACAAAGAGTGCCAACTTTACCACCCCCTATTTAGAAACCTTAATTTCCGGGGGTTGTGCGGTACCAAAAGAAGCCCAAAATTATGGCGCAAGAATTTTTGAGTTTTGAGAAATTGGGTGGTTTTATTTTTTGTTTTCTTATTTAAGGGTGAGTTTCGAAATTTTGAAAAGTGCGTTCGGGAGCCAAAATTTTTTTTGTTTAAATTTTGAGTGAGTAAGGGTGCTAGCTTTACCACCCCTTCTTTTGAAACCTTAATTTCGGAGGGTAGTGAGGTACCAAAAATAATACTTTTGGTGTCACTGAAGAGCCCAAAATTAGATAAAAATTGCTCAAAACTCAAAAATCAAGAATTTTTGAGTTTTGAGAAATTGGGGTGGTTTTAATTTTTTGTTTTCTTATTTAGGGGTGAGTTTTGAAATTTTGACATGTGGCGCTCGGGAGTCCAAAATTCTCGTTTTTCAACCGTACAAACATTTTGAATTTTGAGTAAGTGGGGGTACTAGCTTTTTCACCTCTTATTTTGAACCCTTCATTTTTTTTATTTAATAGGTAATTATTACAGACAAATGAAAAAACTTGATTCAATGTGGCTAGGCCGAAGGCCTTTAAGTCATTACAATACCTACATTCTACCGCGTTCTAACCTTTCGAATTCTGGTATTCACCCCAAATGGTCTCTTCTTCGCATCAAACCCGCGGAAAAGAGACCATAAGGTACGGCTGAGGAAAAAAACCCTGAAGGGGGAAAAACCTGCCGTCAGAAGCCGAGTACATGCTAATCTATCCGGTTTTTAAACTATTTATTTATTTGGCGCCGGCGTCAGGCATTCTCCTTCCAGTGTTTGGCCTCCTCCGCACCTGAAAACAAACAGCACCACAGAAAATCGTCCGCACCAACGCCTCTGCCCTAACATTTCCGATTCCCACTTCCCTTCGCCGCCTAATGTGCTTTATTTTAACCGTTTCCTTTTATTTTAATTTTTTTAATTTAATTTAATTTAATTTAATTTAATTTATTTAACTTATTTTTATTATTTTAAGTTAATTTATTTATTTTTATTGACTTATTTATCTACTTATACTTAACAATTGACTACAACTTATAACTTTTCTTTTGTACTGTTTACTAACCTAATATAACTTACTAACTTAATTATTGTTAGTTTATTGATTTATTATTTATTTCTCTCCAGTCTAGGCTCTGCTCGTACTAACCAGTGCTGTTTTCCCACTCCCCAATTTCAGTTTCTCTAATGGTCCGAACCTTTCCTAGAAATGTTCCTAATTCTTTCACGAAGTTAGATCTTTTATCACCTAGAATGTTTTGAGCGAGCGTTACGTTCCTATGTTGGAAGTAGTAATTTCCCATTCCCATCCATTTTCCTCTCCATTGAACCCTTAATTTCGAAGGGTAGTGTGAAAAAAATAATATTTTTGGTGACACTGAAGAGCTCAAAATTAGCTTAAAATTATGGCGAAAGAATTTTTGAGTAATTTGGGTGGTTTTGATTTTTTTATTTTCTTATTTAAGGGTGGTTTTGAAATTTTGAAATTAGGCGCTCGGGAGCTCAAAATTTACTTAAATCGACCGCACAAAAAATTTTGAGATTTGAGTACGTGGGGGTGCTAGCTTTACCAGCCTCAATTTAATGTCTTAATTTCGGGGTGTTGGGAAGGAGCCCAAAATTTTTCGAGGGGGTTGAAATTAGCCCCAAATTAGCCTAAAAGTATGGCGCAAGAATCTTTCAGTTTTTCGAAAGTAGGGGTGCTAGCTTTATCGGCGTCGCCTGATCGGTAGACGGGCGTGGTCACGGGCCCCGACGACGCGTCGGCTGTCTGTGCGTGCAGCTTTCGTGAAAGCCCGGTCACGGTGCGTCGGGAGGGGCAGGCCCCGATCGGTAGGCGGGCCGGCCCCGGCCCTGGCGTCGCGGTGGCGACCGATGCGTGCAGCTTCATAATGCGACTCGGCCTACAAGCAGAGCAGTAATTTTAGAGATTATTTTACTCTCCTGCTACTTTTCTGCATGTCCTATAATGACATAGACTTTTCTGAAAGTGAAAGGACAATGCTTGATATCTCTATAATAAAATAAAAAAATAAGGTATTTCTGTCAACGTACGTACAAACAAACCGTTTTCCTGAACGTTTTGAAGATTCTTTTGGGTAATCTTCGCGTATTCCTCTACTCAAGTGTTAATGTCTTCAATTAAATATTTGCACTTCTTATGACAGCTCCTTCATTATCCTTTACAAATTCATAGCTGTTATTTGCTTGGAAAAATATATAATTTAGTTTCTTAGTTCGTATTTATTTATATAAAACCAAAATATAAGTTTAGTTACTAATAAAACATGTTGGGTTTTTAGTTCCCATAATGATAAAGACTAATATCACAACTGTTATAGAAAACGTCCGAAAACGTGGGAGCCGATTGCTTTGCCTATGACCACAGCAGTCGAGAAATTTTTTTCTGTTATTTCCATGGAAAATTTAAGTTAAGCATGATTTTATTTACAATTATAATTTTAATTACATGTTTATTATTATAATTATACAATTTTCGTGAGTCATATATAGTCATATTTTGGCTTTTTTAAATATTTTGTCATTTTTCGTTAATATTTCTATTGTGGTCAATTTTTTCAGGAATTTTCGTATCTTTTGTCATATTAAACTTTCTCGTATACGTACGTATACACGGAGTAATAGACGTAGTATAAAGTTATGTAATGCTGCGGAAAATTGATTTCGAGATTTCAACAGAAATACACGTTTTGGGGTCCCATGATATCGAAAAAGTTTTTTTTTTGTTTGTTTGTTTGTTTTGTTTTTTTGTTTTTTTTTTCAAAACGTCCGTCCGGCCATCCGTCCGTAGAATTTTTCTCCAAAATGGATATTGGCCGGTCGATCTGCCTCGAGTCGAAGCTTTGAAATTAAAAAAAAATAACTCTGAGGTACTTTACATGGAGCCACAGGGACACTTTCAATATTTTCTCAAAAAATGGCTCTCAATTTTTCTTTAGATTCTTTAAAAGAATGGTGTAAAATACCCTTATGGTTCCGATTTTCACTGTTTACTCTGAAGTTTCGAAAATTTTAAAAAATTGAATTTGTTCGGTGCCTTCCAACAACTACAAAATTGGAGATAGCGATTTTTCTTTCAAGTAAAATTCTTTTTCTATATATAGTTTTTTCATTTAAGTCGTATATATTTTAATAGTTTTCGCCCAATATTGGTGCAATATATGCAATTTAAAAAATAAAAGAACAAGATTTTTCTCGAAAACGACTACAATTGTTTTCTTTAAACTTTTGGTAAGGATAGTGCTAAATGTACTCTATGAGATGACATTGTACTGTATGAGATGGCATTATCTCCCTTTTGCTGTATTCTTTTGTTTGCTTTTTGTAATTACGAAAATAATGTTTTCACAAGCGTCTCACGTCGTTAACATTTACATTAGCGGTGATTTGTTTACATTATTGTATTTACAAGTACATGAGCGTTACAAAATGTCATAAAGTTTCTCGAAAACTCAAAACTTTTCTGTAAAATCGAGCTAAATTTCAGCATTTTCAAAAATTCTCAAACGCTCTTTTCTCAAAAATGACTCATTTTTCTCGAACATTTCTTACAGAATATTTAATATGACAAAAGGTTCATTTTGAGGTATCGTTTTGTTTTTCCAAAAAATATACAAATTTTTTAAAATATCTCTCACGCCGTTAATATGCACATTTCTAGCAATATCTAAACAGTATTGTATTTGTAAGTTAAAGTGCTTCAAATAACTTCAAATGAAGTTTTTCGAAAACTCGAAACTTTTTTGCGAAATGAGCTTCAAATATCATGTTTTCGGTGTTGTCCCATCGTCTTTCCAGCTCCCATCTATCGCCGCCAATAATGCATTTTTTTTAAATTTTCCCCTACCTTTCGGTTCTCTAATAGTAGAATCGAAATATTACTTTAAGAATGCATTAGAAGAGTGAAATCTCGAACTAAATAGCAATTTTCATTCAAAACGTTTGAGTCGTTTTAAAGAAAATGGCCATTGAGCATTCCTGTAAATGCGACTTTTGAAGCTTTTTTTTTTTTACAGGAATCTATTGAGTTTTCGAAAAACGTCACTTGAAGTCATTTAAAGCATTTCTAGTTAGAAATGAAATATTGTATACAAATTTATAGAAATGTGTATATATGTGTGTATTAATTTTATATAGAGATATTTCAAAAAATTTACATGACCTTAATGAAAGAACTATTTATGGATGGCAAATTTCATTTAAGGGAAAAATCTCTGTCTTCAATTTTGTAGTTGTTAGAAGACGCCGATAAAAATCCAAACGTGTATATTATCTGAATTGACTGGATATCGGAATGGGTTTCCGAAACCGCTTTACAATTGGGATTCCCCCACAGCGCTGTGGATCCCCTTTCCGTGCGATGGAGAGGGGGAGCGGCGCGAGCGCTCTGCGCCGAATCCCCCGCAACCTGTTGCGCCTCGATGCATCCCGCCGAGGAAGGGGCGGGGGCAGAGGAGCCCACCCGCGTGTTTCGAGGTGTTCAGCTGCTCTGCGCAGCCTTCGCCCTCCTGCCTTCGCCTCCACTTCCGCGCGCTATTTGTTTCCTTTATCGCCTTTATCGTGTCGCTTTGTTTTAAGAAAATAAATGTGCTCTCCACCAGTACTATGCAGCTCTGTGCTTGATTACAATGGTGCTTTGCATTTGTTTTCGTATCTGACACGCGATCTGCTTATAAAGAGGTTTCTGTTTTATGGTGCTGCAGGCGTGACTTCTGGAATACGAAAAATATGTGATTGATAAGAGCGTAGCTGTAATCAACTAACTTTTTTTTCTAACATATTTGCTTTCTAAACAATTTGTTTATGGTAATCAGATTACATATTTGTTCTTGCACCATAAAAATCAGACGTTTTTTTCTTATCATAACCAATAAGCATTCGTTAACCTAAAGTGAACATCCATTCCGTACCCAAGAGGAATTCTTGAGATCTGCTGCCACCAGCAAAGGAGGGTGTTTCATTATTATGATGCCTAGACGGTGAGACTTTCCAGTCTTATCCGAGACGAATGTGTAGATGTATAGGCGATGAGTGAGACTGTCATTTGAGCGATGTTGAAGCAGTGGTAGAATACGTGGCAGGGAAAATACGAAAATCTTGAGAAAAGCTGCCAAGCACCCGCATTGTCCACCACAAATTCCACAGCCTTGTTTTGAATCCAGGATCCCCGAGCTGGCGGCAGCTGTTCCGCGTGGCGTGGACGGGGCGGCGGGGCGCCTTTGATCTCCACCGGCGCTGAATATTCTGGCCCAATCTGGGGCGGGAGTGGGGGTGGCGTTGGGGGCGGGGCGCTGCCCAACGTATTAAGCCTGCCTTGCGCTGGAGGTGCGCGACTAGCCGCTTTGAGAGGATCTTGCGCCCTGAAATAGGTTCCGCGCGCAGGCGGCAGCGCGGGACGCCGCCGCGCCGCCCGTGTACTTCAAACGCCGCGGGGGGCAAGGGCGCGGCGCGGGGCAGCGCTAGGAGGAGGAGGGGAGGGGGAGGGGCAGCTATAAATAACAAGCGCCGCCCGCGCTTTCCACACGCGCGACAATTAGATCGTGGGCGAGGAACAGAGCTACTTGCAGCGATATTGATCCACATACCACCCGCAAAAATCCGCTGGAGAGTTTTGCCAAAGGATAAGGACGCGTTATGAGAACAACCATTGACACTCGTAAAGTTTCTGTTGTAAATTGATATTTTAATATTAATTTCTCCCTATGGAATATAGAGAAAATTATCCAATGATGCGCGAAAAAACGGCGAATTTTCGGCTCAAAAACTAATATTGCAGGACCCAGCTAACGAAAAAGTGGATAAATCCAGTTGCTAATTAGGAAAAAAATTATCTAACTCGAGATGTATCCAGAATCCATGTTTTGTTGGTTCTTGATACCGAAAAATCGACTGATGGCAAAACGTGTGAACAACGCTAACGACTAAACCGTCCAGCCGACTTTCTCCAAAATTCATATTCTTCGATCCATCAAGCCGATATTGCACCTCCTTGAATTTAAAACATATTTTAATTTTGGGGAGTACTTTGCACAAAACCCCTGGGACATTTTTAAAATTAAAAAAATGGTTCCATCGGTTTTTATTACATTTTGTTGATGGATAGGTAGAACGACGTTTATGGTGCTGGTCTCATGTTCGTTGAAAACCCTCATTTTTCGAAAATTGCAAAAGTTCACAATTTTGGGGAGCCTTCCTACAATACGACAATAGCACATACTGTCACGCGTGATTGAAAATAGTTACGTATTATTAAAATAAATGCCTTCGTGCTTATCTGCATTTATTTCCATTGTCAGGATGAGTAGTAGTTTCTTACTTTTAGAACAGAAACGAACATGAATAAATTTAAATGTTACAGTATTTACAGAAAATGTTACATAAAAGAAAAAATAATTTCACACAAGTATACCTTGATTACGTTTGAAGTGAGCTTTCACTTTTTTAATACCAAAATCAGCGATTAAAACTTCTTATTGTATAGAAGTGTGTTTGTTATTTCTAAGTTAATATTTGTTATCTTCCTGCAATCTGTAGATTGACGATGACGGCAAAGCCGACGAAAGCCGGCTATCTTAATAAAGCTGATATGTTGACGAAGATGACCTCTTTTATTTCTTCTTATAAGAACGTCAACAACACCCAATCAGAATTCCCACAATTCCTGCAATCTATTTCCTTTCATAAAAATACTAGCTACGTCATACAATCATCATAACTCACAACAATCGGATGAATTCGAAGAATTTGGAAACCTCTATGTTGCTATTTTCCGCACTGGCAACCCCTGGAAAGAAGCGCGCGAAATTCGAATTTACAATTCAGAACGACGAAAATAGGATCAGCACCACTAACTTGATAGTTGTTTGCTACGTAAGAAGATAAAAATGAAAGGCACAATTTCAGACCGTTTCTGAGAAAATTCTTTAAAATGTTTTTAAAAGCGCCTATGTTTCATCTAAAATTACAACAAAAATACTCGCATTTTCGAAAAAATGAACATATCCTCTTTTGAAGAACTATTTTTTATGAACACGATTAAGAAAAAATATCTTCAGAACTGTAGATTTAGGAACACGCCGTAAAAATTCTTAAAGGCAAGAAAGTAAATAAAAAATCTTCACATTTGTAGTTGTAGGAAGACCCCGAAGATAAAGTGCAGTCAATTCGGAAGGGACTTTTATTTTTGTCATGAAATTACACAAAATGTACTCATATTGTCAAGAAATCCCATATAACATTCCAAGATTTTTAAAATTTTAAAAATTTCTTTTAAAACGCCAAAATTTTGAATTATTTTATTAACGCAAAATCAAGCATTGCAACAAACATACGACTTGCACCTTTCTTTCAAGTACCCTTAAGCTATTTAAGGTTCTATTTAATAAAAAATGTGCGGTTTTTTTAAAAAAAAAGGTTAAAAAAAAAAAAAAAATTGAACCTGACCTTATTTAAAGACCTGTGTTTGATGAACACATTTTACCACGAAAAAATATTGTATCTTCATAATTGTAGTTGTAGGAAGTGGCGGAACAAAATTTGAATTATTTCAATTTTCGGAAAATCAGGGTTTTCTACCAACATGAGACGAGCACCATTTTCTTAAACGTCCTTTGGACTATCCAACTCCAGAATTTCATCCAAAACAATGGAACCTTTTTCGAAAAAAAAAATGGTTTGAACAAAATTAAGATTGCCTATATTTCATGCAAAATTATGCGAAAAATACTCAAATTTTCGAAAAATTGTACGGAGCCTGACTTCAAAATCTATCTTTAGGGAACAGATTTTAGGACGGGGAATATCTCCATCTTTAATATTGTAGTTGTAGGAAGGTCCCGAAAATCGTTTGAAATTTTGCAATTTTCGAAAAACCCTGCACGATTTCTTTGAACGTCCTTTACACTATCCAACAACAAAATTTAATTAAAAGCGATGGAGCCATTTTTTTTAAAATTTTGTAAATGTCCCAGGGATATGATGTAAAGTATACCCCAAAATTAAAATATCGATTTCAAAGTCAAGAGGCCGCGACATCGAGCAAATCGATAGGGGAATATAAATTTTGGAGAAAATCGGCTGCACGGGGTTAAGCCGCTAGCGTTGTTGACAAACCTTTTGCCATCAATCGATTTTTTGGTATCAAGGACCCACAAAATATGGATTTTGGCTACACCATATGTTAGACAATTTTTTTCTAAATTTAGCGTCGGAATTTCTCCACTTTTTCTTTGCCAGGGCCATGTAATCAGTGTTTTTTTTTCTGCCGAAAATTCGCCGACTTTTCGCGCAGCATTACATAACTTTCTACCATGATAGCGGTAGCAAGAAACTAATATTAAAGATAAAGATTTCTCTCTTAATTAAATCTGTTCCTACAAGATAGATTCTAAAATCAGGTAATGTACAATTTTTTAGTACACTCTGCGTAATGTACAATTTGAAAATTTGAGTACTTTCTGCGTAATTTTGCGTGAAATTACGGAGGAGAAAGTTCGTACTGTTTTAGCACCACTAGTTTTATTCATTGCAATGATGGAGATTTTCCGTAGCTGTAAAAAACCTTCGGTTAGAGTGGATATTAATAGTCTAAAAGGTATGATATTTTTTTACATTGACCAGGGAATGCAAAATGCTTTCATACATTAATGATTTCGTATAAAAGTGAATATATATGTGTGTGAGTGTGAGTGTGAGTGTGAGTGTGAGTGTGAGTGTGAGTGTGAGTGTGAGTCTGAGTGTGAGTCTGAGTGTGAGTCTGAGTGTGAGTCTGAGTGTGAGTCTGAGTGTGAGTCTGAGTGTGAGTCTGAGTGTGAGTCTGAGTGTGAGTCTGAGTGTGAGTCTGAGTCTGAGGTGATGTAGGTAGTGTGAGTGTATGAGAGTTGAGTGTTGAGTGTGAGTGTGAGTGTAGTGTGAGTTGAGTTGAGTAGTGTGAGTGTGGTGTAGTGTGAGTGTAGTGTGAGTGTGAGGTGTGGTGTGTGGTGTGAGTGTGGTGAGTGTGGTGTAGTGAGTGTGAGTGTGAGTGTGTGTGTGAGTGTGTGTGTGTGAATTAATCCATTAACTGCCAAATTAATTTTGTAGTCATACTTTTGAACGCCTTTTGATCACACTGATGCTAGGTGACGACGGCGAGCTCATTCGGAAAATGCTAATTGGGGACATAGTCGCTGGAGTTGTGTTTGTTTCTGGGCTAGGATATGACAATTGCAGGGCGTTGTGGCCGGATGATGGGATTGCTAAATGAGCCGGGGCGAGACGGGGAGGTGGGAACCAACAGGATGGGCAGGGCGGAGGGAAGAGGCGCTCGCAAGTCTCAACACTGATTGTGTCAGGCAAAGCCGGCTAATCAGCTAGTCCATTGAAAATGGCAAGACTGTGACAACGCACGTAATTCTATAGTCAAATTAATTCACTTGAATTTGTTGTAGAGTACCCACATTCCAGGATACGAATACGGAGAAAAAAGGGATTTATTTCAGTTAAATTGAATTTACTTCATTTTAATATCTGTTGGCCTCCAATCCAATGGAATCGATTTTCGACTTATTTATCTCCTCCTGCTCTTCCTGGTGTAAAACGATTGATTTTCTAAACCTATACGTAATAAACAATTTTCAGTAATGTTAAAATATATTTGAAAATGTTACGAACTTGGATGTTTTACAGATAAAAAAAATGCCTTCGATAGTCTCTCCATGATTACTACGATTGACGTCGAAAGACGGTCTCTCGCCCGGAAAGAACAAAGCAAACTTCACGGGCCTCGCCTCGAGGCGAGTATTAATCAAAACTTTTGATAACGACTTCCCACTTTATCATTTAATTGCGTTCCACCAACACAATGCCCAATTTGTTGAGCTAACCGAGCGTGCGACAAAGCCCCCCGCCCGACAAACCACGCCTCGCGTCGCTCTATTCTACGCCGAGCCATCTCTGCTCTGCTATTTTTCTCTCCAGCTCGTCCCTTCACTGTCTCCTTTCTACATCTGCCCCACTCCCGCAGCTCCTTCAATGTATTAACATAAAAAAGCCAAGTCTCAGTTTAACCCAAGCATTACCAGAAGGGGAGGGACTCATGCGCCCATGAAAGATTATTTTTACTTTCCCGTATACATACGTATATACGAAGTATAGAGAACGTTATGCAATGCTGCGGAAAATCGATTTTGAGATATCAAAGGAAATACACGTTTTGGGGTCCTCTGATACCGAAAAAGTTTTGTTTTTTCAAAATGTCCGTCTGCCGTCTGAGAACAACACGTGCGCCCTAACTATGCCCAAGATATTTTCCAAATCACTTCCCTATCGATCTGGCCTCAGAGATTTAGTAATACATTCTTTAAATTTTGGGGCTATTTTATATCAAGCTTCTGCGACATTTTTAACATTTTCTCGCAAATGGTTTCAAATATTTCTTTAAATTTCTTGTAAGTATAGAATGAAATACAATGGCTTAGGTCCGATTTTCACTGATAACTCTGAATTTTCGAAAATTGCAAAAGTTTAGAAATTTTCGGCGTCTTCCTAGAACTACAATAATGAAGATAGATATTTTTCTTTCAAATGAAATTTGTTGTCGATAATTAGTTCTTTCATTAAGTTCTTGTACAATTTTGAAAAGTTTAGTCGATTTCGCGTAATATTGCGTGAAATATGTACAATATTAAAAGATATCAAAAACAATAAAGTAAAAAATGGGAGCTGTTTTTGAGACATTAAACTTTTGTCAGGGTTAATGTTAAACGTTGTGCAACAGATGACTTCCTATCCTTACATTACTTAAATTACATAATTGTGATTTTTTTATTGCCTCACATCCTTAATATTTACATTTTGTGCACATTTTGTACAATTACATTGTGATTTGTGTACATAATTGCATTGATGACATGTGCTTCAAGTGATATCTTCTTAAAAACTCAAAAGGTTTACTGTAAAAGTTCGTAATTCCCCCTTTTTATAAATATCCAAACGCTATTTTCTTGAAAATGGGTTTAAAGTTTTCTTTATATTTTTTCTACGGATTGCAATGGTCGCCGCGTGCCTTTGAAAGGCGCGCCGCATACGACGGATGGAGGCGAAGAGAGGGCGACGCGACGAGGGCGGAGCAGGCGCAGCCGCCACGCTCCAGTCGGCGCGCCCCAGCGCGGCATCGCCCGTATGGCCGGGCTCGTCGGCAAACCCTTAGCCCGGAGGGGTGTTATATCAGCCCTCTCCGAGAGCAACAGGCAGTTGGAGCACCCCCAGCGAAAAGCGAAGTATTGGTGCGACAGTGCTTTTTGATTACGAGTAACGACCGCACAACTAGACTTCTCTTTCGGACTCTGGTGACACGGTTCGTTTTGTTACATCTGGTAATTAATGATTTGGCTTGCGTTTGGTACTTCTTCAGGTTATCCGATTAACCACTTGTCCGTGATATATTCTGGTGTACAATTGTGGTGAATAAAAAACCATTTAACGAACTTGGTTTCCTTTTTTTGGTCATAACACGGATAATACTAAATGCACTTAATATATTAATGCTACTGTTATTTATTGTTTTGCTTTTCAAAAATTGCACACATGCATTTTCTTAAAAATATGTCAGACGTCGTTAATATTTAACTTTTAAGGGCGCTTCTTATATTTTATTGCATTTTTTTATTTTTTACGTCAAAAAACAGTTAAAACTGCGTATGACGTGCTATGGGGAAAAGTGAATTATGTGCACATTTTCAAAATTCTGTGATTATTTTGAGTACAAGTGTTTGAAATAATTTCTAATGAGGTTTCTTGATAGCTCAAAATATTTTGTTGAATAGAAGCTTGAAAATGAGCAATTTTAGAAAACCTTACACAAAATTTTCTTAAAAACGGCTCGAAATTGTTCAAATAAAACGTAAGAAGAAATAAAAGAAGTCATCTTCGTCAACATATCAGCTTTATTAAGATAGCCGGCTTTCGACGGCTTTGCCGTCATCGTCAGTCTCGTCAGTCATCGTCAGTCATCGGCAAAAGTCGAGCGACTGTGCTCGACTTTTGCCGACAGCAGCGAGACTGACGATGACGGCAAAGCCGTCGAAAGCCGGCTATCTTAATAAAGCTGATATGTTGACGAAGATGACTTCTTTTATTTCTTCTTATAAGAACGTCAACAACATCCAATCAGAATTCCCACAAATCAGAATTCCCACAAATAAAACGTGCGTAAAGGACCATATTTTCCATAATATTATTTAATGGATTGCACATGCATATCAATCATGCATATCAATTTATTAATTTATCAAAATAATCAAAAGCATAAATAAAATCAAAATCTTAGTGGTGAAATCCAGGGCCTTCCCCCTTCTTGATAATTCACAGGACTTCTGAAACGTGGGTTTTGCTGGGGTTAATAGTGCAAGTATTCAAATTATTTATAGTTATTATCTTATTGTTCTCAAATGTCAAATAATGTTGCACATTCCAATTGTATGAAAAATAAAGACAAAGACATTTACATACTGTCTTTATTAGAGCTGAGAAGTTTATGAAAGCTTTTAGCCCTGAAACATGCATGCAAATATACCACAATAATATTGAAATATGCACTGAAATTGTTCAAATATGCAGCATTTGGTCACAAAAACCTATATTGCATTGATCTTAAATATTTTTGTCACTTAAAGAAGAAGAGAATAGGCAAGAGAGTGAAGGGGATGCTTTGTATGGAGGAAGGTTTTGAAAAGAGATTGTCTTGTCACGCAAGGTCAATCTGAGGATGCCGAAAGAAAGAGTGAGGTGTTAAGTCTTGGCGTTAAATCGATGACAGCATATATTACTTCAGCGATGTTCGCCGTCAGTAGTCTGGAACTCACTGTAATAACGTATTTGAAGTAACAAGAAAGTTCATGATTTGCATTAAAGATTTTATTACTTGAAAATTATTATTTTAGACAAGGCGAAAAATATGCAAAAACATTCGTTGTTCCTGAAAGCTCTAATTATGCAAGATATACATTGCATGCAAAACAATTCTCGCTTTACAATTGTCACCTTTCCCGTCACCTTGTTGGACGCGTCTAGGATCGGAGAATATGTTCTGCAGACGTAGAGAAATACAAATTGTGACCATATTAGAGAGTAACAATATATTTTAATAATTTGTTCTAAGAACGGTCGTCTCGGTACCTTAGTGATCAGAGCAGCTGGGCGTAAACCAGGAGGAGCGGGATCGAATCTCGGTCGGGCAGCCACTTCTTTGAACAAATTTAATCATTAAAATTCTCACTTCATTTTCAATATTTTGCCATGAAATATACATATTTGAAGTTTTAGGAAGTTACCACCATTAACAGAAAACGTGCAATTGCATGAACTTCCCAGATCTACTCATGGTATATCTCACTTGTTTGAAAGGCTTTGAAATCAGTGAAAACATTTTTATATTGTGCTACAAGTTAACTTTTATTTTAAAACGATCACATTGAACCAGTAATTCACGTCCATAACAGCTAATACCTCGGTTGGTCACCGGCATCGCCTCACTCACCCATTTTGGACATCGTGATCGATCCTATCGAACGGAGGGCAGGGGCCGCCTCGTCGATTAGTCCCCATTGCGAGGCACATGGGGCGCGCATTAAAAATAGCTGCACGCCGGCGCGGCGCCAGGTTGATTATTTTGCGTGAGCGGCGGCGGCGGCGAAAAATTAAAAATGATTTCTGGGCGTCTCTTAATTCCAGACGTTTTGAAACGTGTTTAATTCCATGTTTATGTTGCAAACTTCATGTAAGTGAGATGGTAATAAATCTTTTATACGAATGGTTATTTGGACAGCAGAAACTTGTTGACAAGCTTCAGCCAGTATGATATACTTTTCTTGTCAAGTAATAATTTTTTGAAATAATATCTAATTACTACTGAAGGGATAATGCGATAAAGGACTAAAAGGAAGTGAACATGCAAATGCCAGTTTTACACAATTTGTTTTTAATGTCCATATATTTTTATAGATTCATCTTTCGTAAAAAAAGTTATTGAAATTAAGGATGTGTTCTAGGAATAAAGTACATTTCAATTGTTTCGATGCAAATCATGGTGGCTAAATATTTGCATGGAGACTATCTACTTCTTCGGCTACTTAAGAGCGGCACTTGATAACACTATTCACATTATCCGAGCACTCCTTCGAAGTTTATATTTTGATCACATTGACAATAATATTATGTAATATGAAAACATGAAGCGCAATGGACTTCAACCTGCCGGTGAGCCGGCCCGGGGGCCGAGATCGCTATGGCAGTAGTGTCGTAGCGATCTCGGACCGAAGGATCGCGGGCTCCAGTCCCGCCTCGGTCATGGTTGTATTTGTGCTCGTTGATTGATTGATTTTTTTCATGTTTCCGGGCGTGTCAACTGCTATTGGTCGTTAGTGTAGTGCATGTTTTTTTCTCGGGAGATGGCGGTGATCTTCCCCCGCTGGATGGTGAAATCCGACGTCGACCTACCGTCGGCCAGTGGGGTTTCCCCCTAACCAGGACTCTCCCACCAGCGGGGCACCACCCCAGCTAGGACAAGCTCTAATCTTCCGACCGGCCTCCCAGAATATGTGGTAGTGTAGTGCATGTTAGTGTAAGTGTGTGTGTAAGGGGGAGAGGAGAGGACAAGGAAAAGGAAGGACAGGTCGCGTGCGGCCCGTGGCCCCTTTGGTAGGGTACTTCTCCGGCATAACTTCAACCATTCAAAAATTACAGTAGGTGCTAAAGTTCCGTGACTCATCCTTTATACAAGCAAGTACGTGTCTGAAAACTTGTGTATTTGCATGTACTCCGATGTAGTTAATCGAACATTGTTAAAAATACTTGTGTTTTGTTTCAATGTATGTCTTACTGGAATGACGAATGTTGTAGAACTATCCGGGAATTTTGTACTGGCATCTGTCCCTAACAATGAAGTTGTTTCAGAATGAATTATAATAACCCTTGATCAAAATTGAGCGAGGCTGTCAGAGAAATACAAATGCTCCCTAACACTTTCTAATTTGTGAAAGACCAGAAGCCGCCTCTGCGTGGGGTGGGTGTTCCAGACACAATTAGTTTCTGCCAATATGGTACTACTTCTTTGAACCCCAGCCCCATTAGACTTGTGAATCGACGGCGATATGATTGGCGCCTTGCGGAGCGCCTACAAACCATTCCACGTAAAATTCCACGCACACGAACACACGCCCACGAACCGTTCCACGCACAAAAAAGGGCAAAATTTCACCTTCATATTTTTAATCAATTTCTTTTTTCTATTTATTTTATTAATAAAATACGTTACAATGTGTATTTTTTCTAGCTTTATTATTTTTGCATGTTGAAAGGCTCTAACCGGATATTGGGTGTTCCCTGTCTTAGTTTGCAATACGACCCAGATTTTTTCCACGTGTTTGAATGTAGAAAATATTGTTTTCAACATATATACCCGGAAAGTACAGCGAAAAAACTGTTTTTTCGTGTTTAAATTAATAAAATCATTTTATGGCATTTATTTTATTACTCTACTTCTTGTATGACCTTTGCCTTAAAAATTGACTTGTAGATGTAGATGTCTTTCAATTCATAAATAGAGTAATAAATTGGTTTAAATATTTTTTCTAAAAAATTGTTAACCAAAAATTTCTTTTTTTAAAATAAAAATTTACCTTGTTCATATACTTCTAGAAGGAGTTTCAGACAGTGCTACTTATGAAGAGAATTTCATATGTTTTTGAGTGCTAAGACTGGCAAATGTCTAGGATTTGATCGACCTGGTGAGCCGATTTCGTAACCATCCTTTTTTACGATTTACAAAATTTTTCATCACTTTCTTCACTTCAATTGGTGATATATTCTACCTGATTGTCAGATGTATCCTTCGGCTGATATAAAGTGTGATATTCTACACGGTGTTCCTGCAGAAGTTCTTCATAACACTTTACTCACCTGTCTAGGCTTATAAGCTGCAAATGTCCACATCTCACTTCATTTGTTCTCAATTGTTTCAACACTTACCACGTTTCCCATGATCTTCAGCTTCCAATAATGGTTACTAATATCTTGAGATTTTAGGTCCCACATATCACTTTTAGTTTTTATAATCTCCGTTTCTACTCCTCTACATTTTCGTGTAGTGTGTGTTTTTCTGTCTTCTAGATCACGGGTCGTCAGCCAGATTTGATAGGCGTTTTTCTTCTCCCGTGTCCTTTCAGCAAATTTGTCACTCCTCCAATACGCCCCAGTCCTCTGCTGCTTCCTTTCATTTTCCCCCAAACTTTCGTATGCCGCTTCGTGTACGTATTTTGTTATACCTCTGTACATTGTTTCCGGAGAGGACTCATCCAGATTTTGCAACTTCCTACTTAGTCTGAACTTATGCAAGAACAGGATTGATAGGTCTTTTAGTAACCTCACTTTGTACTTAATATCTATGTATTTTCTTCTAGAGCCTCCCTTTTTTATATGATGTTTTACTTTTCCATTTTGGAAGGGGAAAATACATTTGGTTCGCAGAAAGAAGTGGTCAGACCCGCACTCTGCACAACTACATACCCTACATTTCTTCACTCTGGTACCAATAATGTAATCAATTATAGCGTATAATTTCCTTGATGCCAGGTGTATTTATGGATAATTTTGTGCTAAAAAAACACTTCAAAATCTTCAATTCATATTGCTTGCACATATTGTGACATACCAGACTGTCACACAATATTTTGATGGAAATTGGGGACAATCATTTATTAAATTATTCGTAAAAAGTGTAAATGTTGAGGGCATAGGAATGCAGGTAGGGCGTTCCTTAGCAACCAGGGAAGCGGAAGTAAATAAACATAGCGCGGCAAGTAACGGACAGAAGATTGTGATATAATGGCATGTAGGATTGGTGGTAAACTAGTAATGGGGTGTGACGTAGAAGGAAACTGGAGATTGTTTTGTAAAACAAGAGACAAGAAGGTATGAAAGCTATCGAGGGTTGAACTTCGTAATATTTGAGATGAGCTTTAGACCGCGGACCGATCACATCGTACTGCAGAGGTTATTGTAAAAGATAGATGCGGGACTTGGTGGAATTTTGCGGGAAATAATTTAGCAGTGAGGACTTATGTTTTGTGTGCGTAATCCTATTCGGAACTTTGGATAATTCTGGCACCGGGAGTGCGCAAATCGGACTTGAAGAAAATACGGACGTGAGAGCAGGGAAGAGAGGCTCGAGACATATCTTGTAGTCTAGGGGATCAACTTTTTGTTTTATCGCGTTGAAAGTTGGAGGAATTAGTTACAAGAAATAGACTTTCGTGTATCGTGGATTAAGCAAAACGTGACAGTCTTGGAGTTAGTGCCCGTCCGTGGCAAAGAATAGGGAAGTAAGTGAAACAATAAGTTGAGGAGGACATTGACCCGGCAGCGGACCGAGAAGATACAAGAGAGAAGATTGGTCGGAGCGGTGGATTCTTCCTGGCCTCATTGTCCAAGAGCGCATGGATATCTAAATTAGTAAGAATAATAGCGCTATTTACAATTTTTACTACCGGTCATGACCAAGGTGACATTTTATGTTAAAAAGGATTAATCGATGAATAAACTTATAACGTTCTCATTCTGAAAAATAATTACAATTTAATAATTTCTTTCCAGAAACAAATTTCCTCGCTTCTTCCGTATGGAGAGCGGATCGAATGATCGTTTGCTAGGAAGAAAGTAAGTACCGGCGACGATTATTTTCGTAAGAACCCAACCGGCAGAGTTAGTAGGATTATTATTTCCCTTTAGATGTGTTTGCGAGAAACTTAAAATCGCAACCCTTTCCTGGCGCCCAAAATGACATAAATTCGGAAACTGGTTGCAGAAATAATCTAACAGAAACGGAGAGCGTTTCAATATACATCAGTCTTCCCCCATTCCCGTTCTTTGCATCTTCTCCAAATTTCCCTACTAAATTTCTTCCATATTGTCTTCCTACTTTTTCATTAAAGTCGCCCATTAAATATATTTTCTTCCTGTTCCCAATTTGGTCCAGAAGGTTCGTCAAGTTGATAAAAATTCCCTTTTTTTCGGCATCAGTTGCAGTGTTCGTGGGCGCATAGGCAGCAATTACGACCATATCGTACCCTTTTGGACGTAGATGAACTGGTAGTAGGTTTTCATTAATACCATCCCATTTTTATGTGATGATTTAAAGATATGACAATCGATACTCCTTTCTTTACTCTGTTTTCTTTATTTACTCCGCTGTATATGTGAACGTAATTTTGAAAATCTTTCAAACCCTTCCCTTTCTTTGTAGTTTAGATGGGACAGCAACACCTAAATTTAATCTAATTGTTTAAACACTTCGGATTCCTTTGTGGCTATGCCTCTAACCTTCTAATCTTTTTGTTGAGCCATCATCTTCTGCAACGTAGCATTTGCTACTAGAGCCAGACGAACAGGTTCTTCAATTAAGAAAAAATCCTACGCATGGTTAAGCGCTAGTAATTGTCACAGACTGACGGACTTGTAATAGACTGACGGACAGACGGATGTTTTGAAAGAAAAAAACAGGGCTTTTTTCTTTCAAAACATCCGTTTCTTTTTTGGCATCAGGGGACCCCAAAACGAGTATTTCCATTGAAATCTCGAAATCGATTTTCCGCAGCATTACATAACTTTCTCTATACTGCGTGTAATTACTCCGTATGTACCCACGTATACGAGGAAGTAAAAAGTCGTGTCAACTCTTGTGCGATTTAACATGACATGGCTCGTATGTGGCACAGACTGCCGTTGTGAGGCGTCGCCACCTACGGTTCTGTAATTAGGGGCGAGTATTATGGGCGCAGGCGCCTCCCCCTTGCGCTCCCTCGAGGCGCCGCCGCCACACGGAACGGCGCGGCGCGGCGGCGGCGGCAGCGCCGGGGGCGGAAGCGGGGCTTACCCAGCTCTGTTTGGAGGCCTTCCCCTGAGACGACCGCACAGCCCGCCCGAGATTCTCCCGGCCATTGTCGAATCTGGTGCATGGAAGCAGGTGCGCACGGCGGTGATTGCACTGCGACCTACGCGCTGAGACTGGCTTGAGTTTCAATGAAAAATTAATAACGATAACAGTAATAATATTAATAATAATATTAATAATAATAATAATAATAATGATAATGATAATAATAATAATGATAATAATAATGATAATAATAATAATAATAATAATAATAATAATAATGTGTGAATTGTCAGCTAACCAGTGCTAACCCATTGCTTTCCTGAAATTACCAACATGCAGACTTTATAATTCTCGTACGACATTACTCTTCCTAGTTTCAGTTTTTATAAAATCCAATAAAATCTTCAATCGAAGATCTTCACACTTCAGTGAATCTTTACTCTCTGTTTGCTGGTAATTTCAGAGGGGCAAAATTAATATACCTGACACGTTTGTCTGTTTAAAATGATGCTTTCTCCAGTTCTTGGAAAGAAGGCCGTCTTTTAAGCCCATTAGCCGTGAGAAGAAAAACAAACATGCTAGATTGTAAAAGAACTAAAGACGGCACGTTTACTTTTCTAGGATGACCAGAAGGAGGTCATGTTTGTAATGATTGCATATATTCTGAAAAGTTAATTTGTTATTTCTGTTTTAATTCAGGTTACAAAATTGGATCTTAGCGAAGGTCTTCGTTTGATAGTTCTAATATTCTTACCTTGGTTTGAAAAACATGTGCATGATACTGCTGCGCGCATCAAGAATCTGCCCCCCCCATCGTGAAATGCGCTCCGGCAAAAGGTTTTTCTTGATGTTATTGTTTAAAAAAGGGAGAAATTGACAAGTTAAACCTCGCAGTGACTAACATTCAATGGAGGTAATACCGAATTTCAGGACATAGTCAACACCTTGTTCACAAAATTAAATAATATAATAATAGAAACATGTATGTAGGAGGAAAATAATTTTTCCAGAAAATTCAAAACAGGTTATGTTATTGTTAGCAACTAGAGCTAGACTACCTGATATCAGAGTTCGTAACGAGTCTCGAAAAGTTTACGGAAGTTAACGAAAGTGAATAATCAAAATAAATAAGTACATAAATAAATCATTGTTTTGTTAGCGGCGATATTTAAGTCACTTAGCCTGCCCTTCCGCCTGGCCAGTTTTGAAAATTTAATACTTCTAATTAGAAATAAATGGAAGGTCATTCAAAAATCTACATATGCTGTTATGAGGAATGGGGAAGACATTCTCCCAAATGTGACAAGAGCGAAAACAGACGTGACGATGATTATGAAAATAAACACAATTAGTGCTTGCTATTAATTTGTCTTGGCCATTTTGTGAAATTTTAATGTGAATGCTCTTTGCTGCGTTCAGGCCTTCTTGGCAGCCCATGCTGCTGCTCGTCTCTTCCCTCGGACCCCGGGGAGCGTCCGCCCGACTGATCGATGTTTCTGGGCACTTCTGGCCATTAGTACGATTAGTGCAGTTAATGTTTTTTGCGGGAAATTCCCCTCCCCATGTATCTCTCACTGCGGAAGAACGCTCCAGCCGAGACAAGCTATTAAGTTTCGACTGGTCTCTCAACACGTGTGGAAATGTCGTGCGTGCGTGCGCGCGCGCGCGCGCGTGTGTGTGTGTGTGTGTGTGTGTGTGTGTGTGGTGTGTGCGTGCAAAGGGGAGAGGAAGAAACAAAGTTGAATAGGTTCGAGTCCTGACGGCGGCAAGATTTCGACACTAGCTTTTCAGCTAAGTCGAATTCAGTCGCTGCCTGGAGGAGAATTCTAGCGGCCGGCTGCTCTGATCGGTAGTTTTCCGGGGTTTCTCCGATCAACACCAGGCGAATGCCGGAGCAGTACCCTAACAAACGGGCCCGGACAACGCGCGATCTTTCCTTCCTCTTTCTTGTCCTATCCTCTCCCCTTACACACACACTTCACTAACATGCAGTACACTACCACATATTCCGGGAGACCGGTCGGGAGCTTAGAGCTTGTCCCGGCTGGGGCGGTGCCTCGCTGGTGGGAGAGTCCTGGTTAGGGGGAAACCCCACTAGCCGACGGTAGGTCGGCGCCGGTGGTGGCAGCTGGAAAAGATCACCACCACCTCCCGAGAAAAAAGTATGCACTACACTAACGGGACTAATGATCAAAGCAGTTGACGCGCCCGGAAACACGAAAAAAACCAAAGGGTTGAAAAAGGAAGGATTGCGCGCGGTCCGGGCCCGTTTGTGAGGGATACTACTCCGTCGTTTGCCTGGATTTGGTCGGAGGAAGCGTGGAAACCCCCGATCAGAGTGGCTGGCTGCGAGCGGTGGCGGGCCTCCCCGGGGCGCCGCGCGCCTACGCAGGCGAAGCCGTGTGTTCAGGTGGGCTTCGGCCCGACTCCTAGCACTCGCGGGTTCAATTGCTTTTGCGTTCGCACCTTGGCGTCGGCCGCGGCGAGGGCAACGGCTTTGCGAGGTGGTCCCACGCAGAGAAACCTTGGCTCTCCCGCACGGATGCCCAGGCTCTCGGCGCTACTCGCATCGCTAGCAAAGAAATCGCAGTGAGGAGACCGGTTAAGAGAGTTGGCAGGCACTAAAAAAAGGGGGTTACCTGAAAAAAAGGTCAAAAAACTTTTTCTTTGAGTATGCTGTATGTACCCAGGCAAAAGTTGATACTCCCAAGTTTTCGAACTCTTTGATCCTGTGCTAATTCCGGGAGGGCAGAAAAAAGAGGTATTTTTTACATTTTTCTCGTTTCTTCTCTATAACTCTTAAACCTTAAGTCCTTTAGAAACACAATTCAGTTCAGTTTTAAAGAGAATACAATTTCCTACAACTTTTATATGAAACATTTTTTTCGAAACAAATTAGCAAGAAAATTACAGCTTTAAAAACGCGATTTTTTTTTCATTTTAACCAAAATGTGAACAAAAATACAAGTATCCATGTTTGTTGGGCATGTTGGACATCCAGGTTTGCTGGACCGAAGAGCCGCAGATTTCTGTCCCGCTGTGAGCATGCCGTTTTTGTTTTTTCTCTTTCATGAATGTGTGTTGACGCAGAAGGTCTTGTGAGTCTGCTCATCCCAGACCGAGGTGTGTCAGTGCCAAGTGTAATGGAATCTGTCAGTGTTTTGAGTACTGTTCATCCGTCCGACCATCTGCCTGTAAACAAAGTTAACGGTTAAACGGTTCAGCCGATTTTCTCCAAAATTGTCATTCCCCAATTCATCTGGCTCATGTCGCGGCTTATAGAATTTGAAATCGATGTTTTAATTTTGGGGGATGCTTTACATGAAGCCCCTGGTACATTTTCAAAATTTAAAAAAATGGCTCCAACGTTTTTGATTATATTTTGTCGTTAGTGTTAAGGACGCTTCAGAGACCGGTGCAGTCAACGTCTTCCTACAATGAAAATATTAAACATAACGATGTTTTTTCTTAATGAAATCTGTTCCTTAAAGATAGTTTGAAATAAGTTCATGTACACTTTTACTCATGTTTTCGATAAATTGAACATGACATAATTTGAAGATATGTCTTTAAGAGACAGATTTTTTAAGGATTATCGCTGTCTTCATTATGATAGTAATTGTTGCAATACATCAAAAAGTTTTAAATTTTTGCAATATTCAAAAAATCAGGAATATCAACGAAAATGAGTTCTGCACCATTACGCTACGACAGAAAAGTTAAAAAAAAATATTTGTTGAAATTCAATAATTGAAAATTTTGAAAATGTCCGAGGGGCTGCATGTAAAGTACTCCCTCCCAAAAACATCAGTTTCAAATTCACGAAGCCCCGATATCAGCCAGATCAATGTAGTTGAAAGTAAACATAAAAGTAAGTGTAAGTTTAAAGAAAAAAATTGGATTCATTTTTGAAAACATTTTGATAATGTCATTTTTTTATTTTTAACAGGTGTTTCATGTAAAATAGCCATAAAATTAAAGAATATTTTCAAAATCGGAGAGCATCTAGTAAAGCGAGATCGATCGGGGAATATTCATTTTGAAAACAGTCTTTAAAATAGTTCAGGCGGTAGTGTTGTTCACAGATGGACGGAAGGAGAGGCGGACGGACTGTTTGAATAAATAAATAAATAAATAAATAAATAAATAAATAAATAAATAAATAAATAAATAAATAAATAAATAAATAAATAAATAAATAAATAAATAAATAAATAAATAAATAAATAAATAAATAAATAAATAAATAAATAAATAAATAAATAAATAAATAAATAAATAAATAAATAAATAAATAAATAAATAAATAAATAAATAAATAAATAAATAAATAAATAAATAAATAAATAAATAAATAAATAAATAAATAAATAAATAAATAAATAAATAAATAAATAAATAAATAAATAAATAAATAAATAAATAAATAAATAAATAAATAAATAAATAAATAAATAAATAACGCTTTTTTGGTATCAGGATACCCCAAAACGTGTACTCCCCTTGACATTGTGAAATCGATTTCCCCCATCATTACATACATTTTTCTATTCTACATATATTACTCCGTATATACGTATGTATACAAGAAAGAAACTAGTGGTGCTACAGAATGGCACCAACCAAAATACATTTTGTTCACATTTTCTCAACTTTTCGATTTCGTAATAATAGAACCGAAATATTACTTTAAGAATATTAAAGAAGAGTAAAAGCTCGTCGTAAATAGAAAATTTTATTGAAAAATTTGAAGCCGTTTTTAAGAAAATGACAATTATTGAACGAAATTTAAGCTCTTTTTCACAGCAACCTTTTGTGTTCTCGAAAAGCATTATTTGTAGTCATTTGAAGCACTTTCACTCACAAATGCAATAATGTACACAAATTGAAGGAAATATGCATATTAACGGCGTGAGACATATTTAAATATAATACATTTGTGTAATTTTTGAAAAAACAAATCATTGACCAAAACGAATTTAACGTCATATTAAACAGTGTTGTTACCACTATCCATTGGAAAAGTTAGAAAAAAAATTGGGAGAAAATGAATTTTACGCGTTTCTGAAAATGCGGAATTTTGAACTCATTTTAACAAAAAAGTGTCGAATTTTCGAGAAACTTTATCTGACGTTATTTAAAACACATGTACTCATAAGTACAATAACATGAAGAAAACGCCAGTAATGAACATATTTTTAACGTGATAGAAAAGTAAAAAAAATTCATTTTTGTAATTTAAAAACAAACAAACAAAAGAATAGAGCTATGCCGCGTTTATGTCATGGTATAGGGTTTGTTTGGCACCAACCCTACCAAAAATTTAAAGAAAATTTGAGCCGTTTTTGAGCAAACCTTGTTACAAGAAAACTACTAAAACTTTCAAAAAATCTACATACTATGACATAAATAAAAGAACTAATTATGTACAACATATTTCATTTTAAGGAAAAATCTGTCTTCAATTTTGTAGTTGTAGGATGACGCCGAAAAAATGCAAACTTTTGCAATTTTCGAAAATTCAGAGTTAACCGCCACCTTTATAAGTTTAAATTACTCTATTCTTACTCGCAAGTTTTAAAAAATGGAGCAGTTTTTGAGAAAATTTTGAAAATGTCCGGGCGGTTTGATGTAAAGTATCCCACGAATACCAAGTTTCAAAACTTCAGTCAGGGAGTCAGATGGACAGGGGTTTCTTCAATTTGGAAAAGATCGTACCCATGCTTTAGGCCCTAGTAGTGTTCACAGACGTACGGAAAGACGGACGGACTCACGGACGGACAGACGGCGGACGGACAGACGACAGGCGGACGGACAGACGACGGACAGACGACGGACGGACGGACGGACGGACGGACGGACGGACGGACGGACGGACGGACGGACGGACGGACGGACGGACGGACGGACGGACGGACGGACGGACGGACGAACGGACGAACGACTTTTTCGGAATCAGTGGACCCCAAAACGTGTATTTCCATTGAAATCTCGAATTCGATATTCCGCTGCATTACATATCTTTCTGTATTCCGTGAGTATACGTATGTATACGAAAAAGGAAAAAGAAAGTGAACTAAATATTTTTACCACAACTTTACGTGTTGCTTCTTTACAGTATATTGACGTTAAGGCAACGTATTTCAGTTAGAGATCATAGATGAAGATAAAATTAGTGTTCACGAAATTGGACTCTTGTTCTGTTGGACAGTTGATGGTTGTCACAAAGATACACCCAATCTATTGGCCTCTTGAATGAGAAAATATTGCCTGATGAAGACTAGCGATTATTGTGGAGGATATTTAAATATACGACGAACGTAAGACAGTTATCACTATTTTAAAATGTTTTCTATTGACATACATACACATCTATTTGGGCAAAAATGTTGTGATCCATATGGAAGACCCAAGACTGTTATTAAGAAGGGTTGTGACGAATAACAGAAGACCTGGCCTGCAATGAGAAAAAATCTTCCTTATACCTGAAATGTGTGTGTGTGTGTGTGTAAATTGCTATGCAAGATTACAAAACTGGAGTGATGAATAAGACAAGTTTATGAAAGATCTATCACCAGTAGGTGTTCTTCCAATCGAAGAAAAAGAAACAATAAATTCATCATTTCCAAAAGTAGGAATATCCCCATTAAAGGAGAGCAGGCTCAGCAACGAACAAAAACTATCTCTTGGAAAGAAGAAATTAGCACATGATCCATCATCTAGGTATATCCTATAGATAAATTAGAAAAAGCTCTTCTGGTTACATTGAATTAGAGTTCAAATAATTCAAACAAAGATTTGATTACACTTGGTAGAGACTATGAAGATGTAATCTATCGCGGTAAAATTTCCTTACAAACAGCCGTAAGAATTTCCTTACAAAGAGCTTCCTTACAAAGAGTTCAGCCCTAAGAGTTTCCTTACGAAGAGCCGTAAGAGCCGTAAGAGAAAATGCGGATAATTTCAGTTGCGCCAAGAAGCTTATCATTACAGAAAGTGACTGGAATGAACAGAGTGTCAGAATGTGGTATGAAAGTCGAGATCACATGGTTTGCTCTTCGACATCACAAAGAAGAGTGGCGACTCTTTGTCTGTAAATGTGGTAACAGCAGTGGTTGTATTTAACGAAGATGATACAGTTGTGTATGGCCTGGTAAAGAGGGCGTTGTCTTAGTAAAAAAAAAAGAAATGAAGATGATGGGTACAGTGGTGAATGGCCTGGTAAAAGGGACGTTGTCTTAGTAAAAAGAAGATAGAAGATAAAGAAATAAAAAAGCACGTGCAAAAGCTTTTAAGGTTGTACAACTTAAAAGAACTAGTCATTATTCTGCGGAGATAACCCTACTATTTCTGTGGGATTTTCTATATTTGCCGTGCTGCATCCAAAGTACTGTGTACTAGCGGGGGGGAAAAGAACACATACAGTGTACGTGCGTGCCAAATATCAAAGCACTAGGCTGATGGTGCAAAGTTGTAAAACATATCGAAGTGGATGAAAGAATTCTTCATCAAATGATAATATGTTCTATAGAAAATGAACCATGTTCCGTGCAATCCATGCAGCAGATTCCGACAGATGATGCGATCGATATTCGTTACATTATTTTCCTTAAAAAGAAACTCTGTACGGCAGGTTGTCGGAATGACGTTTTTATGATCTGCATTGTCACCATTCAACATACCCGTAAACATTGAACGCGTAAATATTGTTCTTTGCTTGAATTAGTAGTCGTGGTAGTAGCCGTGGTGGTGGTGATGGTAATATTAGTGGTAGTATTGTACTTTAATCCACTTGCTGCAGCTAATTTCGTGGACGGGACTGAATAAATTAATCAGAGAGAAAGTTATTATCAGGAACATCCCCTAAATGCTGTTCGAGAAGTTAACTGTCACGGTAACTACCTCAAATAGTAGAGTCTCGTAACTGGGTGTATGCCCAGAAATCCGAGTTTAATTTACCCCTCGGCAATCAATTCTTGAACTGCTTAAACATCTTTTAACTAATATCTTTAGAATATTACGCATGGATATTATAAGCTCCAAAGATGAAAATTTTTTGTAATAAAAAAGGCTGAAAATTGAATTTTTAAGAAGAGAAATGTAATTACATAATTTGACTAGCCTTTGCTTTAAGAGATGGCGAATCGGGAGTAATACGCAATAATAAGAACCTTTGAAACTTGTCAAAAACTGCTGCATAACACATTCAACGTATTTCACATGGAGCGACTGGACGCCCCTGTCCCGAGGGGGAAGATGTAGTGCGGGGCTTGGCCAGGCCTGTCGACTCATTGCTGCGCTGCTGGAACAAGTGCCATCCGTGTCGGCGTCTACGGCGTATGTCGCCGTCCCTGCCCCACGGCCGGAGTTGTTCAGGCAGTATTAATTACAGCCCCTCAGCGGCGGCGGTGGCCCACGCAGAAAGTTGCTCGATCGATGCCCGCCTCCCGAGCCCTCCCTCGGGCGCGTTATTTGCTCTTCACCGCATAATGACGCTGCGCTGCCGTGCTCGAGACTCGCTGATGCGCAGCTTTTTCTGCGGAATAGTGGATGATCGGCAGTGATTGGCAACACTGTTGCCTTCTATATTTTGACATCGATTGATTTGGTATTTAATGCGTTAATTGCTGACAATAAAAATACTTGTTTACAAGTTAAGATAAAACGTAGACGCTAGCAAACTTGTGCACACACATATATTCGTTTGTATTCTCTACAGATTGTTTTGACATTATTACATAACAAAACCTGTTGGTTTTACAACAGCACTTTCTCGTATTGATGGTAAGAGTCGCATAATATTACAATGTTGAAAATTCTATCCTACTAACCTTTCAGCCATATCTTAAGTAGTGGTTCTACAACAGCAAATACTGTCTAGCGAATTATTTATAACGGCTCTGTAATATTATACTACAACATGTGTGATATACCAAAATGACGAACCATTTTTATTATGGAAATACCATTTTATATGACATAGAATACAGGGATGTCAATAGACGATCGCGAGGGGGTCGCTATGTGACAAATAAACAACCGGTTAAGGATCATTCGTTAGGTTGAAGTGACAGCAGAGGCAGAATAAGCATTGTTTTGAGAGACAAAAGAAAACGATATAAAATTCGGATGCTTCCGTGTTTTTAAAAGAACATTCATTCGCTCGAGCAACGTGGTGATGAGCGGGTTGGCTCTTAATATATTTCACCAGGTCGAGGAAAGACCTTAATCGACAGTTATATAATATAGCTATCGTTTCTTACATTAGGAAAGAGCGTTATTGTAGGAAGTAAATACGTGTCTGGCGCCCCCGAGACGCAAGTCACGTATTATAATAGTATCACCTGGAGAATTTGGAACCAGATCACGGACATTAGGCGACGACTTTATCCAGAAGCAAGATGCTGCTGCGTCGACGGAGAAGGTTCAACGGGACGCTATCGAACGAAGAAGTGAAGAGCGCGCGAAGACCCACGAATGAATAACAACTATTGTAATACAGAGAAAACTGGTCATGACCAAAGAATGATTCATTTTTGAGTATCATAATAAATTCTAGTTTGTTAAGTTGAAAGAAGGCTGATTATAATTGTTCGTTACGTGCAATCCAGCATTTTAATAAGATTTTCAGACTCCTCGCCACTCCGTATGGATGGCAGATTGAATAATTGGTTGCAGAGTAAGTAGCAACAATTATAAACTTCGGACCCCAATTAAATGAACTAGCACAACATAATTTTGGAAGGAGAGGTATTTAAATTACGTAGGAATCATTAGGTTTCAAGTGCAACCTTTTCCTGGCGCCCAAATTACATTTATCAGTAATAATTAATCAAAACGTAGTGGGGCTTGTTTTTATGTAGAAAGACAGCGCTTGTATCAAATTGGCACCAGTCAACGTCGGGCATGTTTCACATGAAACGTTTTCAACAAAAACGTTTTCCTCGGTACAATTCGAATTGACGCCCATTGAGCACTTTACCTCTACCCTAAACAGTAGCTAGATCGAACTCGCTTTTGTCGACGCTCAAAAAAACTAATGATCATTCCAATTATTGACACCACGCAATTTTTGAAAATTCAGAGTTCAACGAATATTAAACTTGCACCATTTTTTAAAAATCCTTTGCTTTTTCTGTGAAACAAAAATTAAAATAAAGTAGAAATGGTACAACAGTACATACTTTCTCACATTAGTCAGTTACGAAATACTATAATATTTCAATTTTTGTCCTCACTTCAACCATCACAGGCAAGAGTAAAAACAAATTGAAACGAAGCGCTTGCGAATATATATATTGAGACTTACCAATATGTGAGACAATATGGTACAATGTTTATTACAAACAGCATTTATAGGGATAAATCTAGGTGAATATGCCAGCGTAGCAACGGTAAGCGCGCCGTCGTCAAGATCAACAATCTTCATGCAGGGACAATCGCGGAGACGGCTAGTTCATTTTGTAAGAAATTTAGGGATTGGCGAGGTACGCAAGTACATCAAGTGTTGTCTGTAAAGAAACATCGAAAAGATGGACCGAGCTTTGCAGGGTTGAAAGAGTATGATAGGCATTCATTCTGACTGATGCCGTGGTGTTGAACGGATCGTGGACAAATAATGTTAGGAGTTTTTTGGGGACTTGTAAGCATTTACTAGGGAGTAGATATTAGTAGAACTTTGAACTTGAATGAACAGTAAAACTTAAAATATTTCAAGTGAACGAGTTAGAAGGACATTGAGGGCTTAGGCCAAGTTATCAGTAACTGGACTGGAATGCTAAGAGCAGATAGTTTATTGGTCGTTGAGTATTCAGCATACGCGTGGGATGAACTTGGAATCGTAAATTGGCGAACGAATTTTATTAACGAGACTTTATTAACTTCGGAAGCAGTGATTAACGGTGATTGGAGTGTGCTTCTGCAAGAAAAGAAGAGAGAAGATGGTATCTGGACCTGAGGACAGCGACGTCGGAGAAGAATGAAGATGGTCCAAGAGCGCGCGAAGACGAATACATTATAAGATTGGAACAGGTCATGACCAAGGTTTTTCAATTTTGTGTAAAATTATCAAACACCAAAAATTGTTTAATAAATTTCCATGTTTTGTGAAATGAATACATGATTCTCATTGAGCCAGTTCTAGTAACGAAATAGCAAGATAGAAATATATTTGCTTTTCAGATTCCTCGACCACTCTGAATAGATGTCAGATCGGATAATCATCTATTAGTAGAAAATAGTGATTATTTCTATGAAACCCATCGACCCAGGTAGCCGGACATTAATTTATTTATCAGAGTTGAAGGTTGACTTGTATGATAGTATTAGCGTAATCTTTTCCTGGCGCCCATCTATACAAATTCGGAACGGATTACTTTGGAATAACATCAACTAAATCATTAAAATATATTCAGTTTATTTCAATTTTTTACACACACACATATATATATATATATATATATATATATATATATATATATATATATATATACACATACACGTTTGCTATTATTTTAAACATCTCAGCACAGCCACCGATTCGACCGACGTCACGTGAAGCCCAAGCTTGCGACGTGCGCGAGGGAGTGGTAAGTAAGAGAGTGCTCTGTGAGCTGCCCACCACAACGCCGTGACCAACTTTCAGAAGAAGGGGTGGCTGGAGGATTCTTCCCGAAGGGATCGTTGACGTCACGTTTCCCCTAACTAACGAGAAAAGTGGAGTGTATAAGTAGTATGAAAAACGAAACGTACTGTGAAACACGTCTTCTCTGGCGAAACGCCTACGTATAAGTTTGTTCTTCCCTTACCAATCGCTGATGAGTAGGGAACGGATTTTCGTGTAAAAACATATTTTTACGGGGACAAAATACTTGCATTCACTAATATTTTTTAGACTTAACACGACATTCTGAACTAATGGGAACCATTTTTATTTTACATATTTGTACATATTTTGGTATAATTACATATTTTCACATATTGTTTCTATTGCTACACATTTTGTTACATTTTAATATATTTATAGGTCAAGAATGAACATTTCACATGCGATGTTCGAAATATATGTTATGTGAAAACTAAGTTTGTTACTGAAATACTTAAAAAAAAAACACGCAATGCGCTTGTATTAACGCCGGATTATCGTATTAATTCTCAATCTTACCTCCCCCCGCCCCATATTCTTCATGGAAACCGCATAGTCTGGATCAAGGATGAACGGATGTGTTATTCCAGACCGGACAGGCATATGTGAGTGATGGTCTAATAACATATTTAAATATTAAGATAGCCCATTCCAAATTTCAGGCTGAGCGGAAGTTAATTAATGGGTATAGTTTTGATATTTTGGCGTATGTTGCATTCGTTATTACTTCAATGTGCTTTTTCCAAGTTCACTTGCTATCAATATGAACCCCAAAGTATTTTACTGGTGTATCGGATGGAAGCCATGGGATTATAGTGTTATTTAATACTAGTGGGAGAGGTAACTTTGCTTTACAAAGAGTAAAAATTTTGGCCTGGGTTTTAGTTTTTATTTATTTGTTTATGCCAAACTTTATCGAAAGCTTTCTCTACGTCTAAAAACAATACTATTGTATGCTGTTTATTATGGAAATTTTTTGCAATTTGTTCTACCAGGCGGATGAGCTGATGAGGTGTACAATAATTTTGCCTAAATCCGAACTGCTTATCTGGCAATGCTCTTATTTCTATGAGGTATTTGGTAAGTCTTTTTTGTATCAGTTTCTCAAATATTTTTTTAATAAAGAGGATAATAAGCTAATAGGCCTATAGCTCGTTACGTCCTTCGGAATTTTGCCTGGTTTACTGATTGGAAGGATAATCGCTTGTTTCCATGATTTTGGATAATACCCAGTTCTAAGTGCTGAGTTGTACACTGCTGCCAGAACTGCAATCGAGCTTCTTGGTAGTTCTTTCAAGACTGTTTGTTATTTGGTCATGGCCTGGAGCCTTCCTAATTTTGAGGTAATTTATAATTGTAGTTATTTCGTGGGGGATAATAAATTTTATTGGGGTGGGAACTCTGTAGTACGTGTCTCTCATATAATCTTCAATTTTTTTGTTATGCTTAACATCGATCATTGGGTTGGGGGTAAAGGTTTTTTCACAATTTTCGGCGATATAATCGGCCTTTTCTTGGTCCGTATGTGGAAAATTTCCTGTTTGGGTGTTTAGAGGAGGAATATTTGTTTTTTCCCCTATTATAGTTTTTATTGTTGTCCACAACCGTTTTGAATTAGGATGTATTTGGGATATATAAATTTGAAAGTTTGAATACCTTAAATTATCTAATTCGATTTTGATTATCCTCGCTAGTTTGTTTTTTTTTTTTGTAATTAGGATTTCTATTTATTTGCCATTCCCTTCTCAGTTTTCGTTTTTATTTATCAGATTCAAAAGTTCTTTAGGCAAATTCCTACACGATCTCTGTGTTGGAAGGAATGGTATAATACTTTCATTCAAGTTTTTATGAATTGCATTGTTTATTCTGTTTATCTCTAATTCAAGTTGAGTATCATTTTGAATTGAATTTGGAAATTCAAGGTTTTGGGACATTAGATAACGAAATTTATTCCAGTTGATGTTTGTGTTTAGTGTTTTATTGGTGCTATCTTTTATTGGAATTTTTCCTCGGAAGGAGCAAATAACTGGATTATGATCCGAATCTAGATCCGGAACAACCGTTTGATAAATTGGGTAATTGATTCCTTGAGAGATTATTATATCTAAGATATCTGTGATGATTCTATTGTTGTAAGGATAGTGTGTTGGTTCACTGGGTGTTTGTATATCTCAATTCTCGTCAGTTATTAGCTGCAATAGCTTTCTACCATGTGTTGAGGTTGAATTGCAACCCCGAGCTGTGTTCTTGCTATTTAAGTCCCCTATTATAAGAACTATTGAATGCTTCTTGAAAATATTTTTATAAATAGCTTGTGGGAAAGGGTAGTTAGGTGGTTTATATTCTGATACAATCACAATTTCCTCATTATTCACGTAAGTTACAATTGCTACCGTTTCTAGGTTTTTGTCTGATGAAATCTCTATTTGTAAATGTTTCATGCTTTTGTGAATTAAGATTGCCACCCCTCCCGAAGCACAGTGCGTAACCTGTCGTTTCTATATATTGCATATCCATTAACTTTAAATTTTTCACCTGGCAGTAAATGCGTTTCGGTTATGCATGCTATTTTTATTTTATTTTCATTTAAAAAGTGAATGAATGAATTTGTTTGGCGTTTTATGCCATTTGCGTTCCAGTTTAATAACCTCGTTTCATCATAATTATTTAATGCCATTAATAAGAGCAGGAACTAATGATTGAATCATTGTTTGTAGCTGAGGAACAATAATTGCTAATATTTGATTTACTATTGTGCTAATTAAATTGAAATTGTTTGCATTATTGGAATTTTGGGTTCTCCAGTTTGAATTAAGATTTTCGTAGTTTTGAGAAGGCAAAGGCATATTTACTTTAGGCAGTGGGGGAAAGTTTTGAATGTTATCAGCTGGTGGCGGCCCCCTTGAAGGTTGCTTACCGCCAGTGTTTGAATTGGAGGTTTGAGCATTAAGACCTCGCCATTGCTTTCGTCCACTTTCTGCTTCTTTAAATGTTTTGCAGCCACGATAATTCACAGTGTGATTTCCCCCACAGTTACAACAAATCGGTTGTTCTCTTTTTGATCTAGTACACTTCGAGTAATGATGAGACCCATCACAACGAACACACCTTGGATTTAATATACAGTTAGCTTGGATGTGTTTGAATCTCTGACAACGCTTACATTGTATCACTTTCTTTGGAGCGTTTCGCATGCGCACTTTAATTACAGAATAAAATAATTTAGTTTCATTAAATATTGATTTAGCATTTTCAGTGTTCGTTAAATCTACAGCACAGGACCATAGAGGTTCTCTATTTTTATTATACAGCCTTGTTACGCTTGTCACTGGGTACGTAAGCATTACTAATTCATCATATACTTCTTTCTGAGAATAAGCTACAGGTATACCATAAATTATGACGTGAGCTTAGAATGATAGGGATCTCTGAAAGAATGAAATTGGATATTATTTCCATCACAAAATTTTCTGTATTCTCTGCAGTCTTCAATTGTTACAAAGTTCACTTGATAAAAGTCTTTTTGTTGTTTAATAGTAAACTCGTTTTTGGCTACTTTTTTAATATCACTCACTAGAAGTAGATATCCGTTGTCGTTAACATTATGAATGAATATTGGTGGAATTTTTACAGTTACATCACTTGCAAAATTAGAACGATTGTCTAAATTTCTAAGTAATTCATAGCGTGAACTTACTGGTACGTTGTACCTAACATTATCCTCTGTTCCATGGTCAGAATCGAACGTTTTCCTCTTGTTTGAATCGGAGCACACGTTGCCGTTTGGACTCACGTTCTATGATGCATTTTCCTGATGTTCACCTGCATGTGGTGTCACTGGCGGAAGAAAGGCGCCCACTGATGACGATAAAGATGTGAAACCCTGCCCGTAGGATTCACCGCCGTTGGGATTTTCATTGGTCACTTCCATTGACTACACAATTAACCTTGAGGTTTCAAGTAGCCCCCCAGAGGGGGCACTATCTACACTCATTTTTCACAGATAAATCGTTGCACTGTTTGTTGGTTGTTGTTTTACTTAATATCACCAAATACAGAATATCACCAAATATTACTGCTTAAAAAAACACTGTTAAATCACATCGCCCAGTCACCTCGGTCACCACAGTTGTAACTGAACCAAGACTACTAAGCGGAGCGCGATCTTCACCGTGCCGTGGTCAGCAGTAGAATGGCGACGCACTACACTAAATAGCCAAACAATGACAGTAATAACAGCTTATAAATCTCCCTCAGCAAAAATCTATGACGCTAATCTAATTAGCCTATTTAACTCGAACGAAAAAACATTATTACTCGGGGATCTTAATGCCAAGCATATAAGCTGGGGCTGCCACACCAACAATAAAGATGGCAAGATCCTTGCCCAAACCATAGCAAACAATAACTTAAAAATCATCACAACTATTGACCTAACCTATTACCCACATGATCGAACACGTAAACCAGATATATTGGATAGATGTATAACAAACACAGCCATATAACTTCACACCGCCACAGCGTCCGAGCTAGATTCTGATCACAACCCCGTACTGATATCAGCACAAAATTTAACACCACAACATGCAACTGTTCCTAAATCAAACGCCCTAGAAATCAACTGGAGAAAATTCCAAGAATTACTAAGAAATAAAATTCCTCGATTTAAAATATTAAATAGTCCTGCCGAAATCAATCAGGCTGTATCACACATCAGTACGCTAATCCACTTTACCATCCAAGTAACACAAGTAAATATATCACCTAATAACCATAGTAATAAACATAAAAAAATTACCATCTCATACATTAAATGCAATCTCAATAAAAAATAAAACAAAGAGACTATGGAATCAGCTAAGAACACTGAACTTAAAAACAAAACTAAATTTAATCAGAAAAGTAGTTAAAAACTTAATAATCAATCACAACCACCAACAATACCAAGCATTATTATTTTCACTTTATGCAAACAAAAACTCTTTATGGCAATTCACTCGCAGAATTCACTAGCAGAATATTGAAAAAGAAAAGCACGATACCACCAATTAACACTTCAACAGGTAAAGCATATACATACATCCATTGAAAAACCCGAAGAGCTAGCATCCTACTTCTCATCAACGTTTGCAAGCAACATCCCAAAACTACAACCTGAACATAAAACAATGCACAAAAGCAACAAAGAGACATACTTCGGCACACCATCACAACATACATTTCACCAATCCAGCTGAAATAAACAAAATAATCCAAAAATTACCCTCCAGGAAAGCACCCGGCCACGACAATATTAACCATATCTTAGAGAAAAACCTACCTCCTCTGCAATAGCATATATAACTAACATTTACAATTCCTACCTTAGAATAGGTTATTTTCCTCAATCTTGGAAGCATTCCATAGTAATTCCCATTGCTAAACCCAACAAAAATCATGCAGATACAAATAGCTACCCATAAGCTAACTTCCCAATTATCTAAAATTTTTGAAAAAAAATTCTTAAAAGACTAAAAGAACACTTACAGGAAAAAGTCATACCGAAGGAACAATTTGAATTCACTGAAAAACTTTCTACACTACATCAACTCTACCGCATTACCGAACATCTTTATTCATCATATCAAAAAAAATATCACACAGTAACAGTTTTCATCGACATAACACAGGCGTTTGATCGGATGTGGCATGAAGGTTCATATACAAAATAAAAAAAAATGGCACATCGCATTATATCCAGTCCATCGTTCAAAGTTTTATTAATAACAGAACCTTTTCAGTAAATGTAAACAACTACCATTCCAACCCAAGACCAATCTTAACAGGACTGCCACAAGGATCATCCCTATCACCTACTTTATTTCGTTTATATGTTGGAGACATTCCCAAACTAAACGACATCCGTATTGCACAATTTGCTGATGATACAGCCTTTTATAACTCCGGTCTTTCACTTACTGATTGCAGCAACAAAGTTCAATTGTACCTTAACCTAATAGACAGCTGGGCTTCAAAATATAAAATCCAACTCAATCCAAACTGCCGCCAAGATCTTCACACTCCGTCCACACTCACCCCCGCGACCACTAATGCTAAACAATACATTCATCAACTAGATCCCTTAACCAATCAGATAAACCAATCAGATACTTAGGTCTGAACTTCGACACAAAACTCAATTGGAAGCAGCATGTAGATACCAAAATCACTCAAGCCAGAATCATATTAATACACTTAAAGCCGTTAATGCACAGATCCAACCCATTATCATACAATTCAGCATTCTAATATACAAAGCAATAATAAGACCCTTGCTACTGTACGCCTGCCCAATCTGGTTAAATGCAGCAAAAACCAACCACAGGAAACTTCAAATAATACAAAATCAATTTCTCACAATCAGAATTATTTCAAACGCTCCCTGGTATGTCACCAACAAACAGGTACATAATGAATTCGATCTAGAGACTATAGACCAACACATCACCTATCTAGCTACCAACTTCTTCGCAAATGTATCCCAAATCCCTTCACTATCAGTTCACAGACTCGGCAAAAACCCATCATATAGAACCCGAACACAAAATAAGTTTCCATCCACATTTTCCTGAAAAAATTCTCCGAATTGGATCCCGACTAGAGGTGTCCCAAGGGTAACCTTGACCTTGTATTAGTTTTAAATTTTAATTTAAGTTAGCGATTAAGCCATTCAACATATGTATAGTTAATTTAAACTGAGCCATGTATCCATCATCTATGTAAATAAATGAAAAAAAGTGGTGTTCACGCACGGACAGTCAGACAGACAGACGGACAGACCAACGAACAGACACACCAACGGACAGACGGACGGACAGAGACAGACAGACGGACAGAAACGGACCGATGGACAGAGACAGAGAGAGATGGACAGACAGACGGATAGAGACGAACAGAGACGGACAGAGACAGACTGACAGACGGACAGAAGGGCGGACGGACACAGAGACAGACGGACAGATGGATAGACAGACGGGTAGAGAGACGGATAGACAGGCGGACAGGCAGACCGACAGGCAGACGGAGAGACGAGCGGACGGACGAACGGACGTTTTGAAAAAAACACTTTTTCGGTATTAGGGGACCCCGAATCTTGTATTTCCGTTGAAATTTCGAAATAGATTTGCCGCAGTATTACATAACTTTCTCTATACTACGTTTATTACTCCGTATATACTACGTACGTATACGAGAAAGTAAAAATAGAAATTACTCTTGCAAGCCCGAGGGTGATCCATACGACTTTTGTGTGACGTAGTGGTGTGTGTACCAGCAATGTTACTCTGAGGGTTTCAGGGTGAAAAAAATTGCTGGTTGAAAACACTTTTGCTGGTTTATATAATTGTATAATATTTTGGAGCATTAGAAACAGTGCGGTAAAGTAAGTGCAAAAATAGTACCGCTATTTTTCTTTCAATTTCTTCCTCGGGTAGGGGAAAGGACACTTGTGTTGTTCAAGTTCAGGAGTTGTTCAAGTACAAGTGTTCAGGTATCGATTTCATTGAAGTCTCTCGTTTTGCAAAAATTGCAAAACAGAAATAATGCACAAAATATGCGCAGTTGTAGCATTAAAAGTTGTATTCAAGGAACTACCTGAAAAATTGAGCAAATGCTAAAAAAAATCTTTTAAACACCGAAAGGGGAGCAGGGAAGGAGTGGTGCATAACCGAAAACCCCCGTCGAAACATTAAGTAACTAACTAGTACGAGAATGTCTGTGCCGTTCTGCATCATCACTCGTTACTTTATTTTATACAAAACCAGTGTTCTAGAAGCTAGAAGAGGTCTAGTAAATATAAACTGGCGAATAGAACATATAAATACGCCTACATGCACTCCAGAATTCTAAACAAAAGTGTGAAAACTATTACGCAGATATGATAGTGTAATATTTTATTATTAAATTCTCAAATTTAAGAAAAAATATCATATATTAAAAAGGTTTTATTGTAACATAATATAATAATTGAAAAGAAAAAGTTTCTAATTTCTGGTACTATTTGAAAATCGTCTTAATATTATTAATAATTTTTTTATTTTAAATTCTGACAATATTTAATAAATTATTGAAAAAAATTTATATTTGCACATTTAATAAATTATTGAAGAAAAATTTTTTCGATTGACTGAAAATCAAAAATAATTTTTCGGTACTATTTTTAAAACATGTTTTATATTAGATACGAAGATGAATATTATTAAAATATTTTCATTTAAACGTTGTTTCGAGTTTTACTATATGCAGGAGCATTAACTTACAATTACAACCCTCTTACACCATCCTCTATCATTTTCTTTCTTTAAACCATGTATTCGAGACCAATATTGAAGCGCTTTTGGCGGATGCAAAAAAGGGACAGTAATAGTAGAGGACTCTTTCTTACTTTTGCTTCAGAATTTGCAGTGAAAACCTGTGTCTGGGAACAGTGAAGTGTTTTTCTCTCTCCTATCTTTCGGTTAAATTTGTATGGATTCCTCTAGTTCTTATAACCGAAGGATCAACATAAAGAATGAAGGAACATAAAACGCTTTGGGAGAAATATAAATGTGTTCTCCTCCTTCTGGGATATATTTCGGAGCAATGTTGATTATTATACCTCTCCGTTTCAAACCGGCAGGACCTTTTGATCGTAGAAAGTCACGTAAGTGTGAGAACACGTTGCCTCATCCGTTCTTTCCCAAAGGATCACTTTCCTCGATACACGTCAGAGGTCTCTTTCAGCTGCAGCGGAGGGGGAAGGGTTTAGTGCAGGAACGGGGGCGCATACGACCAGAAGCGCCTACGCGCGTAAATTCATAATTCGTGTTCATGTTTAGAGCGGGACTGCTTCCTGCTTGGACGTTTATTGCCCAGTTTCACGGGCAACCGATATTCCAAACATACCGCGCGCCCCTTTTGCACAAGCGCGCTCCAGTGGCTGCGAGGGGCGTGCGTGGGTGGAGGCTGGTTCGCAATGCGTTGGACCATGTGGAAGGCAGAAGATTCCTATCGACGTTCATTGTGATTTCACCAAAAAGTAGTACGTCCATTTATTATATTTCATTGTCTCCATAGCCTGCAAATATCCTTAGGAGCACGAAGGCATTCAATCAGACTTGTGTCTCGTACCCCATAATTTAGAGCTAAATTTAATTAAAGTCAGAGTTAAATTTAATTTGAAAGTTGGTTTCGAGCAAGAAAAGAAGGAAACAATGGAAGAAGGGAGGGAGACACACGGCACGAAGAGAAGGTAGACGGGTGTGTTCGAAATATGGCCAGGAAAGAACGCCCGCGCACGTCTTCATCTGCCACTAGCGGGAGTGAGTGGCAGAGACAGAAGGAAACAAGATAATGGAAGCGATAGACATCAGAATAGTGATTGAGAAATGAAGAGGAACGGGCGAACACAAAGTACTGGCAAAAATCCAAACTATCCCAGAAGAGTTTAGATGACCAAGAACTTGTGAGGATCTTTCGGCAAGAAAGAACACAATTTTCTATATCACTACATGCCACCTTGACCATATCGATAAAATCATGTATAGATGTTAGAACCATTGATATATTAAAAGTTTAATGTATTATCGATGGTATGTAACAAGAATGTTTTTCCGTGATAGGTAAGTATTTTGCTTCTGAAATCAAAACGGTTGAGTTGAAATTCCACTCGGGGCAAATATTTTGCTTTCTTTAATATTTTTGTAAATCTAGAGTACACTGAATTCAATGGCAGCGATACCATCTACAACAAAATTTTTGAGTCTGCAAAGATAAAAGATTTAATATTTAAAATCCCGCGCTTCGTTTAAGGAAGTGAGTTCTTCAAGAAATGATTGCAAGTAAATGATCGACGCAAATTACAATATTATATTATTAGATAATCGTTGCCATGTTTGATTTTATTTGGTAGTTATTTATCATAATGAATATTGGGGATATGGCAGAATGGCCAAAGTTCCCTAGACACAAATCTCAACATAGCTGCTTTCATACGTTTTCGGTAATGGATTTGTTAGGAGACGTAATGATGATTGTTTTGGTGATGAACAGAAAGGATTTTGAGATTCGAGTACGCAGACCGAGAGGGCGGTGGCTGAGAGCCTGGGAGAGGGAGAGCGGAGGAAGCGCACGAGCGAGTAGCGGAGGCGGGAACCTCCCACCGGCGCCCGCGTCGCAGCGCCTAAACATAACCTGGCGATCTTTGAAGTGGTATAAAGTCCGATTCCACCGCTGAAGCCTTTGGAGCGGTGCGAGGTCGCTGAAGGCCGCAAAGGGAGGCAATCATATCGCCATCAAAAGAGCCGTTTGTGGAACATCGGCGGTCTTCCTCTGCTGTAGGGACAACATAGGGTATTTCTGCTGCAGTATTTTGAGTCGCGGAAGCAAATTAGTTTCCAATTCCACTACTTTCGTATTTAACATGTTTATTTTTTCCATTTTAACTATATTATTACACTTTCCTGCTTTGTTCACTCTTTACTTTACTCCCTTAGGATTCGCAAAGGGTCGCACTTCATGTTTTATAATTATCATCATTAAGTTAATGTTTTGTGTTCTCACAATCGGTTAGAGTAAAGGCTAGGTCACGATCTGTCGTAATATTTACTCTTACCACAGGAAAATATTTACTCTCAAATCATTTGCGTCCAGACTTCAGCGCGAGCCGACGGAGTGCAATTTACGGCAGTTTTCGTTTCCGAGAAACGTCATAAAGCAGATGAGTGCAAACGCTCTTCTGGTATCTGTGTCATGATATATATGGCAAGGATGCAAACACGTCTTCACAGACACCGGTCTTACAAAAATATGTAACAAAAGTGTTTTAAACTTTGAAAGGGAAAATAATTAGAGCAACATCACATAATCCTTCTTCAATGATGACACTTTTTAGACAATCAAAAAGTTCTCCATTTTTAACCGACTTCAAAACAGGCATGTAAACAACTTGTAAATATTTTTAATTTTTGTTTGGACATACTTTTTGCAACTAAATACCCAAGTACGTGATGCTGTCGTGGTTCAAAGAGAAGTCGCTTACCTTTCACCAAGGAGGTCCGGGTTCGATTGCCAGATAATCTCATGCAGTAGTGACGCACGAGCGTGTATGAGAGGCGCCTACGCGGAAATGCTACCCATCGGGCCTTTTGAAAACGACGCACGGACTCTATGTATAAGTAAAGGAGGATTACTCCACACACGCATATAAAGTAATGGAGGATTACTCCACATTAAGCGCTCAACGCCCAAGAAGAGTTAGGCGACGCGTTGCGTCGTTAGCAAAGATGCAACAAATTAAAACTAAAGGAGCTACAGAATGGCGCAGACTGTCTCTCAGTAAAGGTTTCTAATTTCCTTGGTGCAGACTGACTTTACGACGTTACCCCATCCTCTTGCCCGCTGCCATCTATCGTTGACCAAGTACATTTTTTTTTACACTTCTCAGCTTTTCGGTTTCCTAATAGTAGAACCGAAATATACCTTCAAGAATATTAAAGAAGAGTAAAATTTCCTTATAAATAGAAATTTTCATCGAATAATTTGAAGCCGTTTTTAAAAAGTGGCGATGAAGCATTACTGTAAATACGAAATTTGAAGCTCTTTTTCACAGGAATTTATTGAGTTTTAGAAAAACTTTATATAAAGTAATTTCATCCCCTTCCATTTAAAAATGCAATAATGTTTACAAATTGATGGAAATGAGCATATTAACGGCGTAAGATTTTTTTTAAAAATTACATTTGTGTATTTTTTTAAAAAACAAAAGTATACACCAAAATGATTTTTACGTCATATTAAAGAGTGCAATTAGCACTATCCATTGGAAAAGTTTTAAGAAAAAGGGTGGAGCCATTTTTGAGAAAATGGCGTTTAAGCGTTTCTGAAAAGGCCGAATTTTGAGCTCATATTAACAGAAAACTGTTGAGTTTTCGAGAAACTTTACGTGACATTGTACTCATGTACACATGTACTCATAAACATATAAATGTGAAGAAATTGCCTTTAATGTACATATTACTGACGTGAGAGGCAAGTCAAAAAAATTACATATTTGTAATTTTATAAAACACAAAAGAATAAAGCAATAAGGTATTTAAGTCATCGAATAGGGTGTATTTGGTACTATCCCAACAAAACATTTAAAGAAGAAATTTGAAGCTGTTTATGAGAAAATCTTGCTTTTGTTCTTTTTTAAACTTGCAAATATTGCATGCACTATTGCACGAAAACTACTAACATTTTCTAAAAAATCTGCATGACCATATTGAAAGATCTATTTACGGACAACAAATTTCATTATTAGGAAAAATCTTTATCTTCAATATTATAGTTGTAGGAAGACGCCGAAAAATCGTCAAACTTTTGCAAGATTCGAAACTTCAGAGTTAACCGAGCATTTGGGCCTACGCCGCTTTTATAAGAGTATTTTACTCTGGTCTCACAATAAATTTTTAAAAAATTGGAGCCGTTTTTTAGAAAAGTTTTAAAATGTCCGGGGGCTTCATGTAACGTATCCCCAAATTTTAAAGAAAGTTTTCAAAATTTCAAAGCTTCAACTAGAGTCAGTTAAACCGTTTTTTTTTTCAATTTGGAGAAGGTCGTACGTGTGGTTTAGGCGCTAGTTTTGTTCACATACGATAGACGGACGGAGGGACGGACGGACGGAGAGATGGACGGACACTTTTTGAAAAAAAAACAAAAAAAAACACTTTTTAGTTATCAGGGGATCCCAAAACGTGTATTTCCGTTGATATCTCAAAATCGATTTTCCGCAGCATTACCTAACTTTCTATAATACGTATATTATTCTCGCATATACATATGTATACGAGAATGTAACTAGAGGTGCTACAGAATGGCGCAGACTTTCTCGTAGTTAAGTTTTCTAATTTTCTTGATGTGAACTGGCTTTAAGGTGTTGCTCCATTATCTGGCCAGGTGCCATCTATTGTCATCGAAATTACATTTTCTCAACTTTTTGCTTGCCTAATAGTACTGCCTAAATATAGCGTCAAGAATATTAAAGAAATTAATAAATATTAAAAATTTGAAGCCGATTTTAAGAAAATGACAATTAAGTCTTACAGTAAATGCAAAAGTTGAAGCTTTTTTTTTCACTTTTTAATTTGAAGCACTTCCACACACAAATTTAACAATGTATACAAATCATTAGAAATATCAATATTAAGGGCGTCAATGAATATTAAGGGCGTGAGACACCTTTTAAAAAAATTATATTTGTTATTTTTGAAAAAACAAAAGAAATCGCCAAAATGAACTTTGCACGATATTAAACAGGACCACTACCACTAATTGTTGGAAAAGTTGGAAGAAAAAATTTGGAGCTATTTTTGAGACGATAGCGTGTGAGCGTCTCTGAAAATGTGGAATTTTGAGCTCACTTTTACAGAAAACTACTGATTTTCGAGGAACTTTATTTGACATTATTTAAAGCACATGTGCGCATAAATATAATATGATAAAGTTGACTTTATTGTAAATATTACGGACGTTAGAGACAAGTAAAAAATACCTTTCTGTAATTTTTGAAAAAACAAAAGAATAAAGCAATATGGCGTTTATGTCATCGTTTAGGGTACATTTGGAACTACTCCTACTAAAAATTTAAAGAACACATTTTGAGCCATTTTTGATAAAATATTGTTTTTGTTATTATTTGAAATTGCAAATAATGCATGCACTATTGCGAAAAAAATACTAAAATTTTAAAAAAATGTACATGACTAATGAAAGAACTATTTATGTACAACAAATTTCATTTGAAGGAAAAATCTCTATTCAATTTTATAGTTGTAGTAAGACGCCGAAAAAAATTCCGGAAGGCTTGATGCCAAAATTTTAAAGAATACGCCAAATATGCCCAAAATACGCCAACATTTTAAAGAATGTTTCTCAAAACTTCAATTAGATCCAGACAGACAGGGGTTTCTTCAATTTGAAAAAGATCGTACGTGTAGTTTAAGCGCTAAGTTTGTTCACATACGACAGACGGACAGACAGATAGACGGACAGACGACGGACGTTTTGCTTCCAATTGGTTTTTCGGCATCAAGGACCCACAACGGGGCCAAATCAGGGATTGTATACCAGGAAGTAAAAATGTCAACCTTATCTTCTAATCCCCACTTTTAGAACATTCCAGACAGCCATAGTTTGCTTCTTTTCGGAAGAATTGTCTAATTTAGGCACTCCATGCAGCTGCTTTTGATCTATATGCAAAACAACGATAGGGAGATTTTATGGGTTTTCAATCTCTCACGTTTACAGCATGTAGCAATTTACCATCCCAACGAACAGACAAATAACTAGGTTTATTTTCTTTAAATAATTCTTACGAAAATCTTCCCGATATCTTTGAATCATATTTCGTTTGCTAGTTCATCTGCGTTATGTCCTAAGATTCAGCTGCGGTTTCGAGAATAAAAACATGTTTGTAATTTTAGAGAAAAAAGTAAAGAGCAATATAGCGTTTATGTGTTCTCGTAGATTGCATTTTGCACTATTTCTACCAAAAGTTTGAGGAAAACATTTGGGGCCGTTTTTGAGAAAATATTTTTGTAATTTTTTTAAAATTGCAAATATTACACACAATATTGTGCGAAAACTACTTAGTTTCAAAATATGTTCATGACAATGAAAGAACTATTTATGGTCAATAAATGTCATTTGAAGGGAAAATATCTTAAATTTTGTAGTTGTAGGAAGTCGCTAAAAAATCCAAACTTTTGCAATTTTCAAAAATTCAGAGTTAACTGTTAAAATCAGATCTATGCCTCCTTTATACGTGTACTTTATTCTTACAAGAAATTAAAAGAAAAAATGTGAAGCAGTTTTTGAGAACATTTTAAAAATGTCTGGGGCGCTTTATAGAACCTAACCCCAGATTATAAAGAAAGTTTTTGCAAAGTCTGAAGTCTCGAGCCAGATCGACATTGGTTTCTTGAATTTGGAAAAGATCCCACGTATGTTTTAGGCGCTAGAAGTGTTCACAGACGAACGGACGTTTTGCCGTAAATTGATTTTTCGATATCTAGTATCCACAACACAGAAATTCTGGCTACACCAAGTGTTAGATAATTTCCCCCCTAAATTTAGCAACTGAAGTTATCCACTTTCAGTTATCAGGGTGCGACAATGAGAGTTTTCTCCCGAAAATTCGTCGTTTTTCGCGCAGCATTACATAACTTTCTCTATACCACGTATATTACTGAGTGCCGTTTTTAATGCACGGGCCTAAAAGGCTCGGAATCAGGGCCCCCAAAAGTTCTTAAAAAAATATTTAATAGTAAATTTAAAAAAATAGAAACGGGTAAAAAGTCGTGTATGATTAAACCAGACGCAAAAAAGGGGTCCACAAGAACGATGTCGCGTATCGTTGAATAATATTTATAATTTGGAATGTTGCTGGTTGATGCGTTTTAATTGTATACTGTACAATTCAATAAAAATTGAAAACTATTTAATTTGTGGTCTTCAATGTAATTATAAATCTGTTATTGTTACTTACTTGTACATTTATGTTTAATTTTTTTCGTTTGTACAATGTTAAATTGAAACACTAAGAAATACTTCCAAATATTTAAATTATTACAAAATATAATGTGAATTGATAGGATTTTCTTTATATTTCTGCACCGAAATTGGAGGGGAGGGGGTGATCGGTGAAAGAAAGAATAGGGGCCCCCAAATTAGCCTAAGCCGAAGGGCCCCAATACTGATAAAACGGACCTGATATTACTTCGTATACACATATATACGAGAAGGTAAAAATTGAAAATTTTTCGAGAATGAATAACACAGTAAGTGCTTTACAAACCAAAAAAAATTTTTAGTTAGTGTCTTATGAATATTGCCAGTAAAATACTGTTTTTGGAAAAAGCTCGCAGTGCAAGTGTCACTTTTGCTTCATCTTCCTAGAGAAAGGAAAGAATTCCTCAAAATGAAGTTTGTTATTTTAATGAGTGAATTTTGCACTATGATTACTGAACATTTGAAGAAACAATATGATGCAGAATTTGACAAAGTATTGTTTTTAATATTTTTTATATTTTTGCTCATATTTCATTCAAAATTGCACACAAACTACTATTTTCATAAAAATTTACCTGAATATTATTAAATAACTCGTGAAGAACTAATTTCATCTGAAGAAATAATCAACATCTTCAAAATTGTAGTTGTAGGTAGACTCCGAAAAAGTTTCACCTTTGACAGTTTTCGAAAATTCGGGGATAACCGTGAAAATCACTTCTATTCCATCTTCATAAGTGATTTCACCCTCTGCTCGCAAACATTTTAAAGAAAGAAATTGGAGCCGAATTTGAGAAAAGTTTTAAAATGTTTAAAATATGTTGACAACGGAAGGGACAAATGTTGTTAACAGACGAGCAGACCAGCGAACAGAAAGACAGACTCTCTGGAAGAAAACTCTTAGTTACAGAGGACCCGAAAACATGATTCCGTTGAAATATTGAAATCAATTAACCGCAGCATTACGTACTTTTGTAAATAGTACGTAGGTTACTACGTATATACGTATTGTAACGAGAAAATATAAAAAAATACATTTTCACCCACCACAGAGCACGTTATAGGAAGGCAAATATAGAACACCAATTACAGAAGTCGAATGCCTACCCTTAAGAACGCAGTTGCAATGGTATGAATATATAATAGGTTGTCAGTATGAACATTACAAGCTCTACATAAAATGACTGATGATAAATGAAAGTCGTTGCAGTATTCTGAGCGAATGAATAAGGAGAAATATACAGATGCCTCGTTGAGAAATCCTCGAAATATTTACTTTTCATAGCGTCAAATACAAATGTTTATATTTTGTTAATTAAACCACAAAATATCCAAGCACTTATGTCAAATTAAATTAAAGTCTACAATTCCATCACTATTAATACTTTTAATATCTGATATAATTTTCTACAAACCATTGACAGGGTGCATTCGAAAGAACACAATAAATTAACAAAATTATGGTTATTATGACTAATATAAGGTAGTGGCTTTGTTTTTGAAATGACTGACACTTTCATATGCTCAGAGTTTGTATTTCCATAAAATGATCTTGGCGTTTACGTATTTGGGGAACGTATATCTAGTAACTCATGTTTCCGTGATTTTGGATCGATTGCAATGACCTCAAACAACTGCCTTGGATTCTGAGAGAATTTTCAAAAAGCTTTGGGGTGTGAGGGGCGAAAGGTGAAAGAAAGTGAGTGAATGTTGGAAACTTCATGAATTTGGGGTAACTTTATTTTTAAAACATTTTTAAAGTAAAAAATTGCACCTTCATTCACATTCATTGAATTACATACGTAAGTTTCCATTCCTTCAATTAGAAATTTCCACAAATAATATGTCAACACTGTACTATAAACGTGTTATTACTTTTTTCTCATACTACATATGAAGTATTTTTCTTTGCAAAATTGCTCTCCTGCTGAAGTAAAAAAAATCTACATCTCCATTACCATGATTAGAAATTTCTATAAGTAAACAAATATCAACAACAAAAAGTCAGAAACATAAATTTCACTCCTGTATTTAGAATAAAATGAGAAATTATAAAGTTGAAAAACCGCAATATCTAACCAGCAACAATTTCCAAGGCAATATTTGCGAGAGCTGGTGCTCTATCCTCGTTACCAATTTTCAGCGCATGTAGCAGAAAACTAAGAGACACATTGCAAAATGGCTTGAAGAGTAGATTTGTGTGGGAACTGCGAAAGGTTTGACTCCCTAAAGAAGTAGTCAAGAGGCGCTAATTTTTTATGAACAATTACTTTTCGAAAGGAAAAGGCGATAGCGCCGATCTGATTGCGGTATTTTGCATCTTGCTGAAGCGCAGTTTAGAAAAGACACAAAATTGTTTGTAAAATTTGCAAATTCATAAACAATTTTCAATCATTGCAATTCTGAAGTGGGAAAGATTTCCTGATGTCCCAGGACTGAAAACTACGAATTAACAATTTTGCAACAATTAACAATTTTATAAACAATTCCGAAATGTATTCTATTTCATCCCGGGAATGTATCCAAATTGTTCTGAAGTTGAACATTGCAAAATAACGGTTTTGACAAGGGATGCAAAATTGTTGCTAAATACCTAGTTTAATTGTCATTCATGACAAGAGCTGCCCAATCCCTGTGAAAGCTGACCTTTACCGCAGAGGGCCGCGATCAGTTTCTGATTCCGAAATTGTACATGATTAATATCAATTCACGAGAGTATTAATTTTTACTTTTCCGCACTTACTAACTGTAATCTACTGGGGTTCTTTAGCTGCGGGACTATATGTTCAACGAATAAATTTTACATACATTTTCATAGAATGAATTTCACAACACATTTAATTAAAAATTAAAATGATGATGAGTATGCAAATGAATGATTTTACAAAAATTATTACAAGTTTTGATAGAGTTATTGCGGCATACTATCCTAATTGAAGCTAACACAACCAAAAACAAAAATAAATAATTAAAATGCCGCTGCAATAACATGCCGCATTGGTGGCGTCTACCTTCTCAGCTTCCTTCGTTACAGTCTTTCCGCACCTGGGCGGGGAAAAGGAGCTGTCGCAGACCCGATTACGGGTCATTCAATAAATTCTTACTGTAGTTGGCGTGATGGCTGCCTTGCTGGGCGGCGGGGCCTCGGCGCAGCGGGCGGCGCACGGTGGCCTGAACGCGACCGAAACGCAGGCGTAGGGTATGAAGTTAAACAACTATTTAATTAGTGATTTCGCAATGGTTCTTTAAGAATGAATCATCTGATATTATTGAAAATGAGTAAATGCTCCGTGTATTTGTCCTGAAGTAAAGAAATGGTTATTATAGTCACTTACTCCATGACTCAAGGTAAAACCGGTTATAACTGTGTCGAGATAGTGTTCATAACTTTTTAGCAATAGTTTGCAAATGTAGAAATACAGTAAAAAAGTCTTTGTTTAGGTATTAAAGGGAATAAATAATATTTAATAGTAGTAAATTCCCACTATAACATAATCGTTTGCTATTTTTATTGACAGGCAATAATTAATCATTTTATATTATGTTACCTGTGTTTTGGACCAAAAGCCACAAAGTGATGTATATCATAGGAGAGACCTGGCCAGCTCAATTAGCTTCCTGAGAGACTGTTATCTTCATATCACGTGCATCTTATTTTTAACAGTTGTGGTTAAGCATATGTCAGAGGTCATTTCCTGTTCGAATCATTTCACTCGCCCTACGCACCACCTCTGACATGATGACTAGAGCTGACGCTTCGACTCCGCATGCTGACTGAGCGTTCACCGAGAGAGGCAGTTCGGGGCGACGAGAAAATATTTACAATTGTTCACTTAACACATTAATATCATGAAGATGTGTTTCTATGTTTCAGAATTGCTCGTCAATGATCACTTAGTTAATAGAAATAGCACATTTTTCAATGCTCGTCAAATAAAGTTTAAATGTTCATTTTCAAAGAGGTAGGCCGAGGCGGCTGTTGTTTACAAAACAACGTAAACAAATGTCCCCTTTATTGCATTTATTAATTTCATGAAAGTATTTTAATGAGTTTTGTGTAATAGCCCGTCAAAGATCCCTTAGTTACTGAATGTGGCGCTTTCTTTCAAACCTCGTCACGTAAACCTTATAATGGTTGCCATTTTTAAAGAGGCAGACCGAAACGGCGGTTGCTAACGAAAAACATTAACATATGTTCACTTAATACGAATTATTAATTTACACAAGTGTTTTTAGTTGCTTTTATGTAATTGCCCGTAAATGATCACTCGGTTTTGGAAATAGCATTTTCTTTCAAACCTTTTCATGTTAACTTTTAACGGTCGCCATTTTAAAAAAAGCTGGCCGAGGCGGCTGATGTTAACGGAAAAACATCAACAAATGTTCACATGTTTATTAATTTCATGGCAGTGTTTTTAGTTGTTTTTATGCAATTGCGCGTCAAAAATGTCTAAATGAAAATGACTCTTCTTTCAAACCTCGTCATGTAAACTATCCACGGCCACCATTTTCAAAGAAGCCAGCCGAGGTGGCTGTTAAAAAAACATTAACAAATGATGTTTTAAAAATGAGTCATTGTTTAATTTTAAGTGTTTTTTGTTGTTTTTGAGGAATTTCCCGTTAAAGATTACTTAATGAAGATCACGCTTTTTTTTTCAACCACCTCATGTAAACATTAAATATTGCCGCAAATGTGATTTTTCTGCATTTATTCACCTAAGGTATTCGCCAGTAGTTTTGGAATAAATTCGTTACCCTGACAAGAATGTTGTTATTAATCAATGTATTTGTTTTGATAAAGACTCAAATATAAACACGACAGCTATTTATCAGTGTAATATTGAAAAAAATATTACGTATAAGTCTGTGTGTGTGTGTGTGTGTGTGTGTGTGTGTGTGTGTGTGTGTGTGTGTGTGTGTGTGTGTGTGTGTGTGTGTGTGTGTAGAGAGAGAGAGAGAGAGAGTCATAATACATATTCGTGTTCTGGTGTAAGTATCATTGTAGTATATTACTTACGTAGAGATTCTTGTCATGTACACCCGTTGGAATCATTTTATTACTGAAATCGTATGCTGTTTGTGGTTGCGAAAATTGTGCTCCTGTGTATCATGTAACAATTTAAATTGCCTAAAGTGAAACCGCTGTAAGTAGATTAGTAAAGTATTTAAAATTTCACAGTGAATGATAAAGCTATATTTTGCGTTCATCATGTTTGAAACATTTGTAGTTAGAATATTGTTATTACGTATTGCTCTCCCTATTTCAAAGTGCTTGAAATAATGCTTGAAGTAAAGACGAATATAAATTTTTCTTTTCAAAAGCCGCTCCAAAATTTTCTTTAAATTTTCGAAAATTACATAAATTATAAATTAATAAATTAATCGCAAAACATATTCCGTTGTAGCACTAACAGTTATATTCTGCTACTAGCGGACCGAAAAATTAATAAATTGCGACAAATTATTTTTGACACCGATAGGTATGATTCAGGAGGAGAGAAGAGGAGAAAACCGAAAACCAGACGAAACAGATTAGGAAGCTAACTAGTACGAGAATATCTGTGCTATTCTCTAGCACCACAAGTTATTCTCTATTAGGGAACATTGTGGTCCTCAGGTCTGCCTACTTGTGGCGTTCTGTTGTATCCCCTTTCTCTGTTTCCCTTTATTACTGACTTCTCCTTGAGAGCGGAGTTGCATCAGCTACTGAACGTTAAGACGCAGTTCACTTTGGCCCGCTTGGATCCCACGCGGCCCACTTAAGAGCTTGGCGCCTCAAATGTGACGACGTCATCCGCTCCCCCCGAGGGCAGGTTGCTTCAAGGAGCAGCTGGGCACTTCTTTTCAGAGCATTTGTTTGGGGGCTGACTTGAAGACCAAACAGCGAGACGAACAATTCTGCGAAACGCGTGAAGCGTCTTTGGACTGTTCACAGGCAATTTCTCCATACACTAAGCGGAGTAAAGCGCAAGGAAACTAATAAATCATAAAGAAGAAATATGAATGGCGCATTAATTAACGGATAGTTTTGTTGCACCAAAAACACCTGACGACACAACAGTCTATAGCAGGAAAGTCTTGGGTTACTTACAGCAGATTACTGTTTAGTTACAGCTGAGTACCCGATACGGCGAAGTTACCGATTAGATATTAGACCTGACATGACTGAAATTTTATAATGATATCGCTGAAAGTATCAAACTAATAGCCGATATACTTGAAATGCTGTGAAATGTATCAAAACGAATAGCCGAAAACTAATAGGCGATAGCTTTTTCTAGTCCTTCCACGAATTAATATTTTCAACTCACATCTCGCTTTTTGTGAAGAGTATTTACAAATGCTCTAGGTGCACCAAAAATAAGCCTACCTGTTTCAGTCATGCAATTGAGACTTTTCACGGAGCCAAATGATCGGTCAGGTTGATAGTAGAATATTCACTTTTTGGAAAATCTTATTTTACGTTAAGACATTAGTGTTGTTCGCACACAGACGGATAAACGGACAGACGAATGTTAAACAATCACTTTCATGTAATCAGCAACCCTAAAAACATGTATTTCCTTCACAATTTCGGTTAAAAATTATTTTTTTGCAGCATTGCATCCGTGACGAGGAAGTAAACATTCGCACGGAAAATGATAACTACCAGAGAACCACCCAAATTAATAAATATGAAAATATAATTACGTAATCCGGCTTTTCAGCCGTCAGAATTTATTTTATTGAGGAGGAACATTGTATTTAAACATACAAAACTGTACTAAAATATCTACATCAAAAAGCGACTGTAATAGAAAAGATTATCCAAGGAAGTTTTCTTAAGATCTGGGTTTTTAATTAATTTTAGAAAATGAAAACGCACATGAACTCCACATTGAATCACAATCTTGAACTATATGAATATATCACTCATTTCAATTTTGTTCCTGACTGAAACGATTCTCACTGCACTTGAATCGTAGTATGGAGGAAGTACAAAAGGCTATCTATCACAATCTCCTAATGACTAAAACTTTAGATAGACGATATGCTGACTTCAAGTCAGCTATTCGTTTATCAAAACTGCACAAAGTATAAACAAATTCATTGTACTAATTAGTAAATGTACCACATCGAAATAATAGTATTTTTAAAAGAAAAATAGACCACTTTCGCGTATGACTTACAAAGATATATAATAAATAAAAATCCCATAATTTGGAAAACTTTATTTAGACTAAATCAACGCTTCTTATACACTGTTCAATGAGAAGAATAAGAATATTCATTGCATAAAGACGATTCATTGGCGCAATCAAAGTTGCAGTAAAACGTATGTTAATAGAAATGTTACTGGTGCAAAAGATGAGTCGAGAAGTTGAGAAGTCCTGGCACGCAGGACTACCTATAACGCTGCTGTATCTACAAGTGCGCTTTCGAAGCGAAACTAAACAGATGATATTACTCGCGAAGTTTGCTTACTCTGAGGAATCCGAATTAATCAACGTCCCAACACTTTTCAAAACACTTCGCTCGGGGCCTCTGCCATCGCGTCGGAAGGGGCGTAACTCCCCGGCAGGCGTGAAAAGCGCCCTCGCGCCCAGGAGCATGACTTCTTTATGAGCGGAAGCGGAATTAATAATTTTTTGAGTAAACTCCTGTCGTAGCGGCGACGACGGCTGTGAAGCACCCTGCCCGCTGTTCTTCCACGCGTCTGATCGACACACTTGGCGGAGCCAGGTATCTCCTCGCGGAAAAAGGTTCGGGCGCAGGTCCATGCGACTGGCACTCCTTGCCTGTATTGACGGACTCTTCTTAATTTTTGCACCATCTCCCCTCCATATACACATATTACCGCGTATGTGAATCGTTAACACATTGAAGACTACCAATCCTAGCATAAATGAACAAAATAAAAGCTCGTTATATCATATATATAAACACATTTGAACGAAGGTTTCATACATCCAAGGAAATTTCCAGTATCATGGAATTCATCTAGTATCAATTTGAATATCACGGAAAAAATAAAAATTCTAATCTATACTAATATATAAAGACAGAAGTGCGTTGTCTTGCAGCGCCGTAATCTCTGAATCTACCGGACCAATACCGATAAAACCTTTGACTTGCATCCTTTTGAAGACCTGGAGTATTATAGGCTATTATTCACAAACATAAACAGTAATATATTTTCAAAATAATTACTTTTCTGGACATTTTTCGCCTAGCTTTACATCATAGATTCAATAGGGTATCAATGCCAATATTTAGCTGAGCGCCGCCAGAGGATGACGTCTGAGATCTACTACTGATTTCATCAATGTCAGAATTATTACGAAATTCATTGAGCTTGAATACGGTTATATGATGTGTGAACATTTGAAAGAAAGCCGTAACTGAAGTGGTAAAGAATGTCAATGTTCATACATTGCTCTTTGTCCGTGTTATATACAAAGTGGTAAAAATCAGTGAGTTTGAAAGTGTTTAATAATTGAGGTAGGTTGAAAAAATAAAAGTACAATAATATACAATACAGAATATACAATAATGTACAATGTACAATATATAGATATCATATACAATCTAAACAATGTCTTCTTTTACAGAAATTTGTGATAACTGAATTGTTTGACGAAACAAGTGTCACAATTGTCAAAACAGATTACAAATGCCAGGAGATGGGTAGCCTACTAAAATTTTGTATCGGCTACTCAGAGGGAAGATCGGCTTACTGAAGTACTCACTCGCCCCATTGAAAATAATACTGCAAGGAGGGAAGCAAATGTGAGTAATTCTCTAAGTAGTGGGGCAGCTGTTCATTAGGACTCTCAATTTGACTATTTACACAGTTCTTAAGTTCAAAATGGTAAAATGGAAAATGTGCATATGTTTTCAGTCCATCCAGTAAAATGTTTTCTTCAATATGCGAAGGAATTTCGAACAGTGGTGTGTAATTTAGGAATGATCATTTACATATTAAGACTAATCTGTCAGTTGTTTGGCTATCAATTGCAGTTGTTTTTTCTTTGTTTTGCGTATCAATGGCTGCCAATGAATGATTTCATCCATATTTTTCCATAAAATTAGCAAAACAATTTATCTAAAAAAGTTTGTCTGAGCAAATAAATAAATCTGGGGGTTCTTGGTTTCTATTATTCAGCTCTCCTGTACAAATTGGAAAAATGGAAAGGAAATTATGTTTTTGTAAACCCAGTAAATGTTTTTCTTCAATATGTGATGGATTTCTGTACAGTGGTATGTAATTTAGGAATTATCATTTACATATTAAGACTAAACTGTAAAGTTGTTTTGCATATTAATTACTCCCAATGAATGAGTTCATTCATATTTTTTTTAAAAAATAAGCAAAAGTTACGTTGTCTAAAATTTTTAAAAAGATCCATAATCTTATCACTTGAGATAAAATAATGATGTTCATATTGTTTTGTTATGTAGCTCAGTGCATTGTCAATTTATTATTTACACATAATGTAATGTTGGTGGATCATTAGTTTTTTTAATGCATCAGTCGTATGATGAATTGATTTACCTGAACAAATAAGATTTACACTACATGTTACTAGCACATAGGACATTAAACATATATTTTTGTCGTCTTCAGAATTATAAAAATTGGTAATTATGTTTCAGAATAGATACAAGTATTTTCATTTATTTTTATGATTATAATTCATCAATTATGTTATTACATCTATAACTATTACTCCGGATCTACCTACTCCTGTACCCGTGCATGAACTTCCGGATGTTATACTCAGCTTAAAACACTAAGTCCCTTCAAGGTCACGAGTTGACAGATCAAGTTCAAAACTTTCTTTATGAATACAACAGAAGAAAAATAGGATAAGTTTTACAACGTGTCAATTTATTGATAGTGTTGGAATATTATATAAAACTCCACAAAAATTATATGAGTCTACAAGTATTTTATTTTGTAGTTTAGATTTGTTTATTGCTTTTAGTTATGAAGTGAATGTTTAGAAGCTGGAAATTCAAATAATAAAAATGTAATTATTTGTAGAAAAGTGAGCGAGGTAATCCGGAAATTTCCAAGTGAGAGTCAAGAGAAGACAGCTATTGTGACGTGGCCGGGCAGAGCATGGCAGGGAGAAGGGATAGAATGGAAGAGATAGAGGTAGGTCCCGCCGCAGGGCATGAAAAGATTGAATTCCTCTTCATGTAAAATAATTTACTGTCATAAATACCCGAGCAACGCCGGGTACTTCAGCTAGTAGTCTAATATATACACGGTAATTATAGATGAAAACTAGCGGTGTTACAGAATGACACAGACCATGAAACTCGTCCTAGATAATTCCATCCCGTTTGAGTACGTCTTACTAGTGTATACATGTGTATACAAGAAAGTAAAAACCAATTATTCTGTATCAGAGATCTCCGAAACGAGCTCACATTCTCTATTGTATACGACAAAGTAACTAGTAGTGCTATACATAACACAGACGTTCGTATAAGTACTTTCCCATTCTCTTGGGTAGGGGTATTACTTGTTTGCCACTCTCTTGCAACCAGCAATCTTTAGACGCCTAAAAGACATACCAGAGCTGTTATATCCGATGAATACACTATAAATAAACAATAACAAATATTATTGTGCATTCAGTATTGCCATGGTCTTCGAGCTGTGAGGACGTATTTCTTAAGCGTTCCGAGGATCACTGCAGGTAGTTTTTAGTGAGCAGCTCAGCAGGCAGTTTCCTTCAGCCGTAGGACCGTTTGGGAAAAGCGCCGCACACAACGACAGTGTCTGCCTAATATAAATTAAGTATAACCTATATTTTAAAAATATTGTTAATATTTTTAGTTTTTTCCTAAAAGCAATTTGTGTTAAACAAGTTTTTCTATTATTTTGTAACATGGCCACACGCAACGCTAAAGCTAACGACGCTGTCTCTGCTTCGCTTATTGAAAGCATCCTGACTTCGGATGTTTTCATGAGCAAAATTGCGCAGGCTGTTTCCGAAGCAATGGATAGGAAATTGGAGGCGTTAGTTTCTCAATACGAAGAGAAACTATTACAAAAGACCAAGGAGATCGATGATCTCAAACTCCAACTGGCAGAGTGTACTGACGAGCTTGAGCAGTACCAGCCTAGAAACTGCTTAAGGATCTTTGGAGAACCGGAGCGTGATGGCGAGGACACCGACTACATTGCAATCAATGTTGCCAAAAGATAGGTGTCCAATTAGATATAAATGATATTGGTCGCAGCCATCGAGTTGGCTGAAAAACAAATGGTGGTACCCGTCCTTTAATTGTAACATTTACCAGTGTGGGCGGAAGGAAAGTGGAAGCGGAAGCGCAGAAGCCCAGGAAATGTTTCAATCGAAAAACATCTGAAGAGAACTGGTGTCATCATTCGTGAGGACTTGATGAGGATGAGGCTAGAAGTTCTAAAAAGACGTGTTCGACCCTTACCAAAATCTGAACTGACCTCGGCGTCTTGCAATTATCGCCCAATTAGTATATTTCTGACAGTATCAAAAGTTCTTGAAAAAATAGTTCGAAAAGAGATGGTAAAACACTTAACTTATTCAGATCTGCTCAATAACTTTCAACTCGGCTTTAGAGTAGGTAAAATCACACAAACAGCTTTACTGAAAGTAACTGAAGATATAAGAAAAACGCTAGATGATGGCCTCGTAACAGTATTAACTCTTTTAGATGTTAGTAAAACTTTCTGACTCTGTAGAATATGATATTCTAATAGTGAATTACAAAATTCTAAATTTCTCTGATTCCACCATCTCTTAGGTTGCACACTATCTATACAATAGGCAACAAATTGTAGTAGTTGACCATCTCCACTCCAATCCAAAATTCTCCACCAGGGAGTACCTCAGGGACTCGTGTTAGGCCGCTGTTCTTCTTAATTTACGTGAATTACTAATCAAGCGAACTTAGAGAACTTAGTAATCATATATACACAATGATCTGCAAATTTACATCTCCGGAAACCGTCAAGGTAGCAATGCTTATAAATAAATTAAATAATGAGCTCTCATCTGTAGTAAAATGGTCAATGAGAAACGGATTCAATTTAAATCCTACAAAATCACAAACCATCATAATTGGTTCTTCCCAAATGCATAAGAAAATTGAATGTTTATCTATTCCTGATGTGCTCATAGGCAAATCGTCATTCACAAGTGAAAACTTGGGCTTAATTTTTGATGATCATCTAAGCTGGGAGTACCAGATCCGAAATGTCTGTCGCAAGGTTTATGCATCTTTGCAATCCCTTAGATGTATCCCTACAAATAAGAAGGAAATGCTAGTAAAAACCCTGTCGTGTCCTCATTTCGACTATGGTGGCATTCTGTACAACAATTTGAAAGATTCACTCGCTGAAACTCTGCAAAGAGCTGAAATTGCCGTATTCGTTTCATTTATAACATAAAAAAATACGATCATATTTCCGGAGTTTATAAAGAGAACAAAATATTAACACTAAGGGCTAGGCATGTGTATCACAGCCTTTGTCTTTATTTAAGATGCTAAAAATGGGTTCTCCGTCATATTTAACCAATTATTTCGTACATCTTAAATCCTCTAGATTTCAAAAATCTCAGTTACTCTATATTCCAAAAAGTAGAACCAACTACTACAATAAATCATTTACAACTACTGTTGCTCGAGAGTGGAATAAATTGCCTTCCAACATTAAAAACTGCTCCTCATTAACATCTTTTAAGAAACATCTGAATAGCTTTCTTACAAAATAGCATACATTATTACACGATTTTTATCACTGTAGATATCTGATTGTCAAATCGAATGTCAGTTTTACTTCTTCCTTAGGAGTGTTAAAAGGGATTAATATGTTTATAAATAACTGTATTGTACTTTTGTTGAAAATGTATTTTCTTGCAGAATTGTTTGATATTGCGGAACTGTATTTTCATCAATAAGAGCAGAGGCGGATTTAAGCAAGAAGACGATCCTGTACAGCATGCTCAACAGCTCAGGAAAACATCCCAAAACCTGTTACTTCATTTTAGCTTAATTTACTATTGTATTAAGACGCAGGGTGGATTTTCCCCGACTAGCGGGTTTTCCTCCAGGGTCCAGCGGCGAGTGAGGTGGAGTGTTTCTGTATTAAAAGATTACGGTCGGCGGGTGAATGCCAGGCTGCGCAAACATTTGGAGCACATAATATGTTATTCAATTCAAATTGGTTTTAATTTCCGTCTATGAATTTATCATTCTTTCAAACAAAATTTGTAACATTTCTATGTGTATTTTAACATTTTATATTATCTTGTTTTAAGTTGCTTTTAAATTATACTTTTTCACATACAATTTAAATTACTTACAATTTAAATTAATTTTTACATTTGTACACGATATTTCATTTTTGAACGTTTTGTATACATTTGATGAGTGGTTAGGCGGAGAAGCGGTCTGATGGCCAAGCCTCGCCATATCAATAAAGGCATTATTATTATTATTATTATTATTATTATTATTATATATTATTATTATTATTATTATTATTATGTTTTACAATTTCCAACTCCTATCAATTACAATGCCGTTTTTCAATTTACCCTGAAAATGTACCGAGTCAAAGCAGGTCGCCGTCGCCAGAAGATGTACTTGTCCGTAGCCAAGATCACCAAGTCCAGCAGGAAACTAACGTAGTGAGCACAGTCGGCGTAGACAGAAATACTAAGCCACAGCCAGGTCCGCTCTTTTTAATTTATTTATTTAACAGAGTGAGCTGATTATACAACGCTCAGCCATATGGTTTTTCAGTTGTTAGGAGCGAGTATTTTCAGACGAAAATATGCGAGGGGCCACCTCCCATTAAACATAGATTGAAGTAGTGCGAATGATAAAGTGGAGGAATACATATTGTTCACTTTTATGGGAGGACTATTTATTTCATTATGTTATATCAGCCAGTTTCCGGAGGAAGATGTGGAAGGAGCCAGGCCTGCTCTCCAAAACTAACTCTGTGTACCCGACGCTCATAGCTCTACATTAGAGAGGCGACGTCCTGGGCAGTGACTCGCCTCGGGTCGCCTTCCGGTGGCTGCCACCCCCGAACATCGCATAGGCCTATCTCGGTCATATACCATGGCATATAGCTCATGGTAGACCGTAGTCCTATATCGGTGCTGGTACCATTATTTTGGGTGTAGGAATACAGTTCCTCATTTACATAAACAGATATTTTGCATCTCACATTCAGTTACCAGTCAGGACAAGAGATCATGGAAGGAATGAGAAGAAGAAGAAGAAGAAGAAGATTTAAAATTTAATGCACGCGGGTCTTCACAAAGCGCCCACACCACAAATTCAACTTGAAACTCATACCTTACGCAAAGTTACTTTATTTTTAGTCTATAAATATCTCACTCTTTAATTAATAATACTCTAAAAATTAAGTGAGGTGACAAAAGTCGTGGAATACCTCTTAAAATTGTGTCGGACCTTATTTTGCCCGGCGAAGTGCAGCAATTCTACGTGGCATGAACTCAACAAGTCGTTAGAAGTCCCCTGCAGAAAAATGAGTCAAACCTGAGCAACGATAATGAACCATGAGCTCTATAGTCGTCCGTAATTGAGAAAGTATTTCCGGTGCAGGATTTTGTTCATAAAGTGACCTCTCGATTAGGTCCCATTAATGTTCGATGAGATACATATCGGGCGATCTTGGCGGCCAAATAATACGCCCGAATTATCCAGAATGTTCTTCAAACTAAGCGCGAACAATTGTGGCCCGGTGACATAGTGCATTGTCATCCATAAAAAGGTATATCGTTGTTGAGAACATTAAGTCCATGAATGGCTGATATAACCATCTGACGAAGCTACGGTTTCCCAGACGTCTGAGGTCGAATAGATATGGTCACAGGCCCAGAATAGCAGTTGCAGGCAATGTCCTGCTTTAAGTAAACGCACTAGAATCGATCTTGTGGTGCCAAAGCCCATTAAAGCCAAAATTAGCCGCACTAATGGATACGTTCGTCGATCGTCCCATATTGATTTCTGCGGTTATTTCACGTAGTGTTGCATATCTCCCAGCACTACATCTGGTCATTAAGTAAAGGACGTCGACCACTGCGTTGTCCGTGGTGGGTGGTTATGTCTGAAATTCGTTATTATTTTCTACATAAAATGTTCAAATATTTTACAGAAAAAATTGTGCTTGCACTGAATGACACGACATAATTGCCGTTTATATGTATATTTAAAAAATTACACGAATGTAATTTTAAACCAGTGGTGGTACAGAATGTCACAGACTTTCTCGTAAAACACATTTCTAATTCCCTTAGTGTGGACTGACTTTACGATCTTGCCCCATTCTCTTGCCAGCAGCCATCTATCGCCGCCCAAAGTACATTTTTTTAAAAATTGTTTCAACTTTTCGGTTTCATAATAGTAGAACTGAAATATTACTTTAAGAAGTAAAACCTCGTCCTAAATAGCAATTTTCATTGAAAAATTTAGAGTCTTTTTAAGAAAATGGTATTTTAGCGTTACAGTAAATGCGAAATTTGAAGCTCTTTTCAATATTTTTGAGTTTTCGAAAACTGCATTTAAAGTCATTTAATCCGCTTTTGCAGAATATAGTGCTAATTGCACTTATGCAATTAGCACTGTCCTTTGGAAAAGTTTGAAGAAAAAATGTGGAGCCATTTTTGAGAAGATGATATTCACCCGTTTTTAAAAATGCAGAAATTTGAGTTCATTATCACAGAAAATTGTTTAGTTTTCCAGATATTTATATGACGTTATTTAAAACAAAAACACCCATCAATACCGTAATGTGAACATTTTTTTGGTAATGTAATATTCACGTCACGAGAGACGAATCAAAAACATTACATTTGTAATTTTTCAAAAATATAAAAGACTAGACTACTACGGCGTATGTCATCTTATAAAGTACTTTTAGCACTATCAATAACAAAAATGTTGGGGCCGTTTTTGAGAAAATCTTATTTATGTAATTTTTTAAATTGCAAATACTGCAGGCAATATTCCGCGAAAACTACTAAAATTTCCAAACAAACTACAACGTTATTAAAGAACTAATTATAAGTAACACTTTTCATTGAAAGGGAAAATCTATCTTTAATATTGTAGTTGCAGGAACACTCCGGAAATAATGCAGACATAAAATGTTTGGAAATTCCGTGACAATCGGATCCAAGCTACCTTTATGAGTGTATGTTGCTCTATTCTTAGGACAAATTTAAAGAAAAAATTGGAGTCATTTTTGAAAAAATGTAGAAAATATCCGAGGGGCTTCATGTAAATTACCCCCAAGTTTAGATAATGTTTTTCCAAATCTTAAAGCATTAACTAGAGCCAGTTGGGAAAATCCTACACACGGTTTAGGCGCTAGTAGTGTTCACAGAGGGGCGGACAGACAGAGGGAAAGACGGACGGACGTTTTGCTTCCAATTGATTTCTCGGCTTCAAGGACCCACAAAACAGGGATTCTGTCTATATCATGTGTTTGAGGATTTCTTTCTTAATTTAGTAACTGTATTTTTCCACTTTTTCGCTGTTAGGTACCAGCAATGAATTTTTTCTGCTGAAAATCCGCCGTTTTTTCGCACAACATTACATAACTTTCTGTATTACTACGTACATTACTCCGTATATACGTACGTATATGAGAAAGTAAATAATACATCTCACAACGTTAATATTTTTATGATTTACTTGTTAATTACTGTGTGTTTCGACTAAACACGTAATGGTATTGTTAATACTGACTGTGCCTAAGACCCTAGTGAGAAAAGATGCAGGCAAATACAATAAATTAAATAGTGTAATGCTGAAATATAGACTAGCCACTGTTGCCGGTTGTTAATACCCTTGCGAGTTTTTCTGATTCTTTATGCCTTCGGGCCTTTTGATTACTTTATGGCCTGCTGTAATACCAATAGAACACATACATCTCTATAAATTTGATTTAATAAAGTTAAGATGCAGGCAAATACAATAAATTAAATAGTGTAATGCTGAAATATGTAAAATAACTCGTTATAAATCTTATTTTGCTTAATTGATATGAAAATCGCAATTTTGGATTGTTCCCGTGAATTTATAATTGCCTCCAGTCACGCATATTTCACTGTTACATGTCACCTTTTTTTAGACAGGCTTCTTGAGTAGCAGTATTACTCATATTGATACGTCGTATGTGGCACATTGGCTAGCATCCTCGAAACAGTATTTTTTTATCTTATGAAATATTCTAAATAACTTTTGACAATGGGGGCAAGTAACCTATAAGTAGCGTTTCATCAGCGCAATTCACTGTTATTCTCACTGTCTCGAAATTTTATAGGAAACTACTAACCGTATATTTGTTAGCTTTTACGAGAATTTTGGCAGAACTTCACAATATTCTTTCATTTTGTACGAAAAACTCAGTCCAACAACTATTATGCAATAGTAATTAGATACTGTTATGTTTATCTGACGTCATATTGACAAATGACGATTACATACATCTTTTCACTTAGACAGAAGAAAACATAAAGTATTTAGAATTCTTGATTGATTCAGCAACGAATTAGTTAACCATAAAGTTATGTATGCACCACGGGCGTTACTAGATGTTTTTACCCCTCAGGTGACTTGCAACCCCTCGGGCTAGAGGTCCTCGGGTTTGCAAGTCGCCCTCGGAGCAGAAACATCTACTTAACGCTCTAGATGCATAAATAACTATTATTTCTGGCTCTCTTTATGCACTATAGAATTGGTGAGTACCACCGATTCAAATTATTTCTTTAAAGTTTATCGAAAACCAAAAAGTTTTCTGTAAAAATGAGCTCATACATACCTATTTTGATATCTCCTGAAATTAATTTATTTTAAAAACGTCTGCAAATTGCCCATTGAAAATTTTCGTACAAGGCGAGATTTTTTGTTCTACAATATATTCGTTTCATTTCAACATTACCATTAGTAGACCGAAAAAACGAGAAAATGGGGGAAAATGTCTTTGGCGTCCACAGGTAGCAGCTCGGAAGAGTGGGGAGGGAAGGGGGCAATACGGAATAGGTAGCCGAAACTTAAGAGATTAGGAAACAAATTAGTAGGAAAGTTTGGGCTGTTCTGTAGCACCACTAGTTAATTGATCTATTCGAGTTGACAGGATGCAAGCCGCAAATCAGTGATTAAAAGAAAAAAATGTAATTCGGGAAGTATTAGATATAGGTCAAGTGTTATTTAAATTCAGGAAATATAAGAAAATAACAAACATTCATAATTTTGATTGTACACTTATTTACGAGGAAATTATTTTGCTACCATAGTTACGAGAAGGGTGATTGTAGATTTAATGTTAACGTCCACGACGGCGGGTGCTGTGAGACCAGATTGATTGATTGACTAGTGTTTCATGGTGCATCCTCTGCCATTATTACTCCCAAAAGTGTAGGGCATGTTTTTATCGCGGGAAGTGGTAATTTCCCCCGCTGAATGGCGAGATATGGCGCCGACATACACGTCGGTTTGCAGGTTTTTCCTCAACCTCTCGCACCAGCGGGGCACATCTCCAACCGAAATAATCTCTAAGCTTCCGACTGGTCTCCCGACATGCGTAAGGGAATGTACGTGTAAGTGTAAGGGTGTGGTAGGACAAGCAAGAGGAGAAAAAGATCCCGAGCGGTCTTTGGCTCAATATGTAGGGACGTCCGTTAAGCTAGCAAAGACACTTTTGGAATCCACAAATTCTTTATACCAGGAATTTTGTAATATTTTTGTGCTTTCAGAATAACCAAAACAATTTTTTTTTCTCCAATGGTTTTTCCAAAAATGGGTGGCTTTTCTGGATTAATGTTAAGCTGGCAAGGCCAATTGATCAAAAACCATTTTCTGCATATACAAAATATTGTGCTATTTTGTGCTTTACAAATACATAAACATTTTTACAAATACATAAACATTTTTTGCTCTTACCGTTTTTCGAAAATAAAAAAAACGGTTCTCAAAATCACGCATATGTGCAATATAAAAAATATCAAAAACAAAATATTCTCAAAACGCCATATTGCTGAATCCGTTGGTTTTTAAATTAACAAACTAGTTGTTTGACCTCTCGTTGTTAATATTTAAATTTCCGGCTATTTGTATACATTATTGATTTTGGAAGAGTTTTAAATGATTTCTTACAATGATATTCGAAAACTCAATCATTTTCTGTGAAGTTTTGTCATTGTCGAAATAAAGCTTTATCAGAAAACTAACATTTTCTCTTAAACGGCTTCGAAATTTCTTTAAATTTTTTGGACGGATTGAATAAAATTATATAACTGCCATTCAGACTTATTTTTGTAATATACCGGACTTTGTGGGTCTTGATAATATCAAATTGCGTAATTTCATATTTCCGGTATTATTTGAAGAGCAACCAAATTTTTTGTAGCGAACTCTTGAGCATCAAAAAAGTGACAAATTTTCATGTAAATTTTTTCTTTGTTTTCTTGTCATTGCGGAGTTAGCTTAACATCAAGTTGGCACCGCGTTTGCGGAAAATTGCACTTTTGTTATTATTTAAAGAGCAACAAAATATTTTATGGGAACTATTTAGCAACAAATAAGTCACAATTTCCTAAGTAGTTTTTTGTTTATCTTTGAAACTTATAATACTCTTGTAATTTCTCTTGATATGGATTTGGCGAAATTTCACATTTTCTGTATTGTTTGAAGAGCAACAAAATTTATCATTTGGGAACTCTTAAACTACAAAAAAGTGACATTTACGTGTATGTATTTTTTATTTGTCTCTGCATTTTTTTTTCTTGTCATTACTGTGTTCAGTTGTCAAGTTAGCAGAGTGTTTAATAGCACGGTCGAATGTAGCGCGACACATCTTTTTTGCGTAACAAATTAGCTCTGTCTGTCTGTCTGTCTGTCTGTCTGTCTCTCTCTCTCTCTCTCTCTTCTCTCTTCTCTCTCTCTCTTCTCTCTCTCTTCTCTCTCTCTCTCTCTCTCTCTCTCTTCTCTCTCTCTTCTTCTCTCTTCCTCTCTCTCTCTCTCTCTCTCTCTCTCTCTCTCTCTCTCTCTCTCTCTCTCTCTCTCTTCTCTCTCTCTCTTCTCTCTCTCTTCTCTCTCTCTCTCTCTCAATAAATTATTATATTATCTCTCAATAAATATTAGTAATCTTCTAATAAACAAATCTAGATAAATATCATTCGGTACAAAACGGAATAGAGGTAAAACTGTAAAGAACGGTTTAAAAATGTGTAAATGTATAATGCATGACATGATGAAAAACAAGTCTTGACATTTTCTTTTTTTTTTGCTAAAAAATATTTTGCGAGATAAAATTCCAATTTCCTGGCAGAACATGTTTCAATTGTCAATAGTCATATGTACTTTCAATTGCTATTTAATAAAAAAGAATGATAAAGGCACCATTTAAGCACAAATTGTACTCGTACATTTAATGATCAAAATAGATTGATTGACGGCCCATGTGAAGGCAAATAGGGAAAATGTGTACGCTACAACTCCTTTTATCCATCATATCTCTGCAAAGCGTGTGTCCGTCATATTACATCTCAATTTAGGCAGTCATCGAATCCGCTCGATGACATAAAAAATGATATACGAATCTAATATTATTAATTTCCATTGCTGAAAAAAATTGAAAGAAAACTATACAGCTTCCGGGCATGTGAGAGGCGCGTATAGTTTCGTGATAATCACAGGAACTCGGAAGAATTTCAAAAACAAGGAAACACTTTCGTGTGAAAAATGCAAATTTTTGATTCTGTTATTCTATTTTCACGCTGCTCGTACCTCCTGATATCTCGTGAGTGCGTCACTGATTACAACAGATGCCATGCGTTACCATGGCTTGAAGGAAGAGGCCGGTGACTCTTAAATATATTCTTTTCACGTGTAGCATAATGGAACAGTAACTTTTATGATATTATTTATAAGCAAAGAATTGCTGCATTGTATATTGGTATATACTATACTACACTACATAATTGCAAATTTCGTGAAAACTGTTTTTGTTAAAATATTTAGTTTGTTGCAGTTTTATACGAGAGTTTTATTTGTAATTCTTGAGCAGCGTGCCTGTTACTTTTTGCAAAACTATTTTATGTGGTTTTGTTCCGCAGCGTTTCTGCTCTGCTGGCCACTTAGTGAAATTCTTTCTATGCTTCTAAATCATTTATACTCTAAATGAATTCTCTAAATGAAGTATCAATGCATTCGAAAACTGCCACATATACAATTGATACATATTAAAGTGGCTGTCGTTTAATGCAATTGTGTGTTATAAGTTATAAAAACATTAATAACCTCATTTATACTATGAACATTTATACAGAGTATGTTATTTATACATAATCACATTGAGTCTTCTCATTCTCAAAGTATGAAAGTTCTGGGTTATTGTTGATCGATTGTGTGTTATATCTTTCTAGTTTCCTGTTCTGAAAGTATCGGATCTTTGCAGATATTCATCAGCAAAAGTTTCCTTCGCTGAAATTACTACTGTTCAGCATTTCGCACTGAATCAGTACACGATTAGTGCAAAGAGCCCAAAGTGAATGTCAAGTACATTCCTTCGCTGAAATTACTACTGTTCAGCATTTCGCACTGAATCAGTACACGATTAGTGCAAAGAGCCCAAAGTGAATGTCAAGTACATCAAAGATTTGATCACTCATTAATTTGATTGAATTATGTTCGCATGCGCACTAAACTACTGTGGCCAATAGTCCTGTAGAGCACATTTCATTCTGGGAGGCAAAGGTGTTTCTCCCCAGCTTGTACGTGGCATCCGGCGTCGACATTATTACATTCGTCGGGTCATTACGTCGACCTAGGCCCCCCAGCGAGCAACGCTGCAGAGGCAGAGGCCTTGCTGCCCCCGAGCCAGCCCAGCCGGCCACATTGATTTGAATGAAGCGCGCGATGGAGGATGCCAGCGGAGGGGCGTGGCGGAATGGGTCGCGCGGTCACGGGGTCGCGCGGAGGTCAGGGGTCACGCGCCCGTCCGCGCCGCCCCAGCCCCAGCCCCAGCGCCCGTCGCTCCGGCGGCCGAGCTTTCAACGCCAGCGCTAACCCGCGGGGGAAAATGTGCTCACAGGTAGCATTCAGTGTTTTGTCTTATGTTTTCACAGAATGATTAATCGCTATCACACATTTTTCATGAATCTCACAAGCGAAATAGTTACACATAAATGTTAATTTACAACATAAATTTATTCGTCCTAAACGACTTTAGTATCGCCAAAACATAAATGTCTAAGAGAACTCAAGGTCTCTCAACAAACAGACAGTTTTCACCAAAAATATCTGTACTTACGTACCGTAGCAATGCCAATTCAATGCACGTGCTTTCCAAACATGTCTTACCTGAAAGCAAATAAAATATATTTATATTTATTATATATATACATATTCATTGGTCAATATTAATAATATTACGTAATATTGACCAATTTAGTTAATTTACTGAGTTGGAGTACAGACGGGATAATAATGTAAAAAAAGGGTATATTGAAGGGCTTCACTTGGGTAATTAATCTCAACTTCAAACGGCTACGCCCTTACTTAAGGATGATTTACATGATTTAGGGCTTTTGTAATGCGTGGGTAGTAACAAGGAATGTTCGCGGCATACAAAATAACGAAATAGAACTATTAAATATATTTGAAGGAAGAAAAACCAACATTGCTGTAATAACAGAAACAAAAAAGAAAATAAAAAATAAAAAAAAGGAACAAGAGAGATCGATGACTGGGTAAATAACTATAGTGGAGTGGAAAAGCGAGAGAGAGCAAAACCTGGTATAGCAATGTATGTGGATAACAAATGGAAGAAATGTATTACGAGTTACATATACATCAATGAAAGAATACTAAGAGTAGACTTTAAAATGAGAAGAGGCAATCTTATTGTTATAGGAGTTTATTCCCCCGAGGAAGGTAAAAAAGAAGAAATCATAAAATTTTATGACAAGCTTCAGACAAAAATCCAAATAACTCATTAATTTTAGCGGGAGATGTGAATGCGAGAGTGGGAAACACGCCTGTTCCTAATGTTATAGGACTCTATAGAGAACAGGTAATGAATGAAAATGGAAAAGAACTCGGGGAATTTGTAACATACAATAAACTAAGAATCACCAATACATTTTTTAGAAAAAATAACATTCATAAATATACTTGCAGTGCCAGGGGGCAACACTCATTGATAGATTATGTAATAGTTAATAAAAAGTTAAGTTCAGACGTGAAGGATACCCGTGTTTTTAGAGGATATGACATTTAGATCAGATCACTATTTGGTGGAAACAAAAGTCAACATAAGAGCAAGGTGGATGAAACGAACTGCTTCAAAAAAATAGACAAGAAGATGTAGGGTATAAAGTGTATACGTAGAAGATGATAGTATAAGGGAGTTGTATCAGAGACGGTTGAATCAGTTCTTGGGCAACATCGCCACATCAGAAGATCTGAATGAAAAATGAGAAACATTAAAGAATCAATAAGGGCAGCATATGAGGCATTAGGCACTCGAAAAATTAGGCAAAAAAGGAAAACTTTAAAAATATGGAATGAAACTGTTCAGAGGCAGTGAGGAAAAAAGGTAGCATACCTAAATTATTTACAAAACAGAAACGAGCAGACTAAACAGAGCTACAACGAAAAAAGAAATAAAGATAAATCTTTAGATAGACAAGCTCATCAAGAATCTTGGGATAGATATATGAATATGTTACAACAGGATGTATTTGGAAGACAAAGTATAGCCTATAAAGTATTAAAAACAATGAATTTAGAAAGATACGGTAAGATTGAATATAATTTCTGGGAAAGAGTGGTTGAACTACTTTGTAAAATTATGGAGTGGGAGTGAAGAAATTTATACGCCGGATGAAGAAAAAAGGATCAAAAAGGAATGTAGATATGTTAGATAGAAAGAGCTTGATAATGCATTAAAATCCCAAAAAAATAGGAAATCTTGTGGTTCGGATGGGGTTAACGTAGAATTAATCAAATATGGAGGTATGTTACTGAAATTTCGTCCGCTCCAACTAATGAGTGAATGCTGGCAAAGATGTATAATACTCGATGAATGGTTAGATTCGTTAATAACTCCATGATTTAAAAAAAGTGATGAAGTAAATGTCACAACTATAGGGGTATTTGTCTACAACTTGACGCAACGCGTCTCCAAGCCCCTTAAGGGGCGTTGAACTTTTTTGTGCTGGGGAGTAATCCTCGATTAATGTGCGCAATTGGGGAGTAATCCTCCATTACTAATGATGTCATGTCACGTCATGTCGCAGCCATTTGTCAAGAGGACCGCCAGGTAGCATCTCCGCGTACGCGCCTCCTGCTACGCGCTCCTGCGTCACTACCCAGCGGCCAGAATTGGGAAGGAACAAGGATAGGGGTGGGGTTTAGGACACTTCACAGGGGTTGGACTAGCCCTTGTGAAGTAGCCAAACTCGTTTTGTTGGAACAATTTTCACATGAGATTCGACGGGAATCGAACCCGGACGTCAGTGGTGAAAGGCTAGCGCGATGTGCCACGAAGCATGGATTGTCACATGCATGGAAGCATGGAAGCACTCACAAAGCATTGATTCTACCCACATCATGACAGAGGAGTTTGAGTTTCTTGCCTTACGAAGAATCTTCGTAAGAAGAGATAGATTATTTAATCGTGCGCCGGAAAACGGTTAGCCCTACTTAACTTGTGTTATAAAGTATATACAAAAATTGTGAATAACAGAATCGCTCCAATTGTAGACTTCAGTCTACCTCAGGAACAACAATAGTTTAGAAAAGGTCGCTCAACAATAGATGACATATTTGCATTAAAACAAATAATTGAGAAATGAGTGGAGTTTAATATAGAAACACACTTAGCGTTCGTGGATTTTGAGAAGGCTTTTGATAATATCAACCGATGTAAATTATGGAGCATTATGAAGCAAAAATGGTACCCAAGTCATCTAGTGCAAGTGGTGAAAAGTGTTTTCACGCAGATTTACAAACAAGTGTTAAGAATTGAATTGCTGTGTTTCTTGGTAGCTCACCGTAGGATAGAAAACCGCTAGCGGTGATCACAGGCGGACAGGTACACGGACGGACAGACCTTTTGCAGTTATTAGATTTTTCAGAGTCAAGGACTCACAAAGCATTGATTTTGTCCACATCATGACAGAGGATTTTTACTTTCTTGCCTTACGAAGGAACTTCGTAAGAAGAGATAGATCATTTAATCGTGCGCCGGAAAACGGTGAGTTTTCTCCGGAAAAACTTTTATTGTTGGGCTCTGATAACAAAAGAGTAGATAAATCCTGTTGCTAAATTCAGAAAAAAGTCCTCTAACAGGTGGTGTATCAAGAACCCATGTTTTGTTTTTTCGTGGTACCGGAAAACCGATTGAGGCCTAAACGTCGGCCCGTTTGTGGTAAATCCTTGTGCCAAAACAGTTCAGCCGATTTTCATCAAAATTGACGTTCCCCAATCGATCTAAATAGACTCGAGAATTTGGGAGTTTAAAATTCTCCGCCAATGGTATCTTAAATAGGTGTATGAAAGCAAAATGGCTTACGTTCTCGCACTTTGGAAGTGGAGAAGCATGAGTGTATGTAATGTAAGTTATATTAATATAAAATCTTACGTGACTAACGTTTCTTTAAATATGTTTGTTCTTTGATTAATGAAGCCTGATTTCGAAAGATTATAACAACTTGTAGTTTACATGTTATTTCTGGTAAACAGGCTACATTTCGTTGATGAACAGAATATACTGAACAATTTGATGACATGGTAAAATCAGGGAATACTAACATGGCATTCTTTAATATTCCCAAACTATATGGAAATTTCGTCGGCAATAATTTCAGAACATATTCTTTAATACAACAGTTCTTTTGCTGTTGGAAAATCGAAAACTGTTGGTTCGATGGGTCCAAGTCTTGAACCAAGCGAATTTTAATCGACTGATCCATCATATACATGAATGTTGTTATGAATAATTCGTGTATTTAATAATAGAATAGTTCATAAATCCGTTCTCGACATATATATATATATATATATATATATATATATATATATATATATATATATATATACACACACACATTTTTCAAATACGGACTATTTCTTAAAAATCGTTGATGAATAATTTATGTTTTTAATAAGACGGCAGATGCTTGTTGTAGAGAAATGAACAGGGATACCACGAAATGTACGGTCGTTTAATCGCACTAACAATGGGGCTAAACGGAAGAAATTCACTTCGGTTGAGTTACCTTGGTGCTGGAAACACTGTCGTTACTCGTGTGGGAGCACATGAGTCGTGTTGATTTAGCATAGTAGTGAACTGTCGGCGCCGCAGGGGTGCCAACGCCTCCACTATTGCGTATGCAGGCGGGGGAGGCTCGGTGGAAGGGGCGACGTCGGTCGTGGTGTTTACCCAAGAAAACGCGGTGGCGGGGTTGGGCGTGGAGTGGCGGGGCGGGGTTGCGCGTTACTGGCGCCTCCGGGCTTCGCGCGCGGCCGTGCGCCACGACGGCTGTTGAAACAAGGCCTCCTTTACGCGGGGGAAGGCGGGGCGGGCGCGCGCTGTTCTTCTGAATGGCTGGCTCCAGAAATTGAGTGCGAGATTTTCCCAGGGTGTGCTCCGAGGAGGATCGATAGTCTCGTGCGTTTGGCCAACGCGCCGTTTCTAGCTGCCTTCTCAGCGTTTCCGCAACTGATGTGTAATTACCTGGCTAGTTCACGACGCACTTAGTGTGAGTGTACTGAATTGATTGCTATTTTCTCTAACGAAAGGAAACTTCATTTCCTCATTTTTATTTCTATTTCATATTGTGGATGATTCTAAGAATGTGTGACTGGGGAACTATCCAAAATATTACAAAATAATTGTGTTTTAGACATTCTTTTCTGTAACGATATTTTTTTTGTTTCGTCACATCTGGTCTAAAGAACCTTATAGAAATAGAAGGAAAGTGAATAGGCGAATCTAAATATCCATTGCTTGAGAGGATATCTAACGAGAAAAGTAGTTTGCTAAGTCCAGGTTATCGCATGTCTTATTCTAGCTAAGTTTTCCAGGTCTTGAATATACTAATTACAGTGTTGGTGGACTGGCGTTTATTCCGTGTCTAACGAAATTTAATTATGAAATTATAAGATAAAATATAAGAAAGTACAATTGATAAATAATTACGAAATTTATTCAAACAGAAATTGTGTGCTTTGAGATACCCATGGTACGCCTCTCTACATAAAGAAAAGCCCATGCATGTTGTGATTCCCGCTCACATTGACTACAGTTGAAGATGATAATGGCATTTCCTTTTACCCGTCTTCTCCTGACTTGACAAAGGCAGATCACGATTTCGCATTGAATTATGGACTGGACGGCCTCCTTGTTAAAAGAGAGTAACAGTATCTTGAATTAGCTTTCACGCTCTTTGTGCGATCTTTTTCGCTGGCGATAATCTCGTCAAATGAAGGCAGCCACGACGCCCCGCACGAGTACAATGTGTCCTCGGGCACATTCGCCAATCTCCCCTCCATTAGCCCCAATCTTGTTAGGAGGGGCAATCCTGCGCGGTGCGCGCCTGAGGTGGCGCGGGGGGCGGAGCGCGGGGAGGGGCGAGGGGCTGGAGGAACATCTTAATGCAATCGGGCCGCTCAGCGCGCAATTTCGCCGCGTGAGTAGACGTCGCTGGTCGGGGCGCGGGCGCAGTCGAAGCAAGAGAGAAAGTCAGAGGTGGAAGAAGACGTGATGAGTAACTAGTAAAGATAACATTGGATGGCGAAATAAAAAAAGGATGCTAATAAAATAGTATGTGCGAGGAACTGTCGACATAGAAATTCATGTTATATGAAATATTGTTACAAGGTAATGAGAAAAACGAAAGGGAGAAAAGGGGAGGAGTTGGGTGGAAAGAGGGGCTGATGAATAAAGCAATTGCTGCTACCAAATAAATATCGCACACAGACAAATGCAGTTAGGCCGTGCTATATCTATAATGTATTTGAAAGCAATTTTAATCTGATCCAAAATAGATACATTGTAAAACAGCGGGAATAATTTGTAATATACTCGAAACGTATCAAAGCTAGATAATTTTAATAATTTATTACCTGTTCAATTACATATAATTTTTCAGAATTTTGAAGAAATTAACAAATAACATTATGGGAAGATGCCAGAGCTTTAATTTGGAAAATTATGTATATACTAATTTTGAAAATAAGTAAATAAATGAAAAATTTTTGAAATGTGTATATGGAGTATAATAATGTTATAAAGAATATTTAAGATATTGAATTAAATAGATTAAACATTTAGGTATTGCGAAAAATGTCTTTGGGTAAATGTGAACTATTATGAAGAGCAGAATAATTTTCACCTTGTGTAAAGTGTTAAGATGCAGGAGAAAGTGGCGATATATTGAAGATATTTTGATTTTATTTAATTATAAAGGTTTTAATAGAGTCAATTAGAAGCTCTCTATTGATTAGTGTATTTGTGTATTATGTAACCAATCTGTTTTGAGCACTTTTCTTCGGAATTTATTTCGTATTTTCTTGGTGTTTGTACATGAGGCATTACACCAAATTGGACAAGACAATGTAAGAGAAGGATTAATAACGGATTTAAAAATTGAAATTCCACAATCTATTCTCAATTTTGAATTGTTATTAAAGAGAGGGTACAATTTTGAAATTTTGTGATGGGTTTTGTTAGTGACAGTTTGAATATGTGATTTCCAAGTGAGGCGTTGGCCAAAATTTAATCCTAAATATTCAATAATATATAAGTATATTATTGTCAAGTCAAAGAATATTGATATTATTGATAATTAGAGAAGGAGGTTTCATTGGTCTACAAAGCGTAAAAATGTTTGCTTGAGTTTTATTAGAATTTATTAATATTTTCCAGAGTTGAGTCAGTTTTATATATTTTTAAATAGAATTTTGCAGTACATTATTTGCAATTTTGATATTAGTATTATTAGTAGCGAATAATGCCGTGTCATCAGCATAGAGAGCAATTGTAGGAAAAGACAAGTAGGGAATATCTGACATGTAGACATTAAAAAGTAAAGGAGAAAGAGTAGTACATACAGGAATCCCTGATTGAATTGATCGTACACTGGAAAGTGAGGAGTTTATTTTTACTGTAGAATGACAATCGAAGTTAATTATTTTAATAATTTTGAATAAATTATATTGGAATACCTATATTGTATAATTTAAATAATAGACCTATGTGCCAAACTTTGTCAAATGCTTGAGTTATATCTAGGAAAAGACCAATGGTGTGTATTTTTATTATGAAAACTATTTGCTATTAATGCAGAAACACGTAAAATTTGGCGTGTGGTACAGTAATTTGAGCGGAAACCAAAGTTATAATTAGCTAAAATTTGAATTAAAGATATGTAATTAAGACAGAGAGTTAATAATATTTTTTTGAGAATTTTTGATAATGACGGCAGAAGACTGTTGGGGTGATAGTGCATTGGGTTTGGGGATCTTTACTAGCTTTACAGATAAGAAGAACAAGAGCTAATTTCCAAGCTTGAGGATAATAAGAAAGACGAACACAGTTCCATCTCGGCAGCCGACCGAGACACATCGTGCTCCGATCGCGGCCAGTGAAACGTTGTTTTCATATTGTCATTCAGACAGTGAACTTAGTGACATTTCAATAGTGGTAATACTCTAGTTCCACGAGTTGTGAGTGTCTGAAATCAACTATACGGGCAGCCGCTGCAGCGGCTACCCTGCTGAAGGATGGAGCCCACGGGCATCGGGGCTCCCATAACCTCAACAGCACCACCTCAGGTATCTACTCAACCAAAGCTGAAAACCTACGCAAATGCCATGTCAACTGAAGTGTTTCCACCAGGACCAAGCCATAATCATTGACTCACTAGAAGGTCTCACCATTAAAGATTACATAAACAGTCTCCCCAACATTATTGACCCTAATGAAATACGATTTATTTCAAAAATTGCAAACAACAGAGTATGTATTTTCCTAAGCTCTCAAACAATAGCTGACACCCTTACAAACAACCATAAAGTTATTAAAATAAAAGACCATGAATTGAAGCTGAGACCACTTGTAACAAAAGCCAAAAGAATAATTATTTCAAACGTCTGCCCCATCATCCCTCACTCAGTAATAGAGAATGTACTCATCACAAAGAACATCAAATTGGCATCCAAAATTTCATTTGTTAAAGCTGGTATTCCAGGACAGGGTTCTCCATATTATGAGTTTTCGGAGACAAGTATATGTCTCTCCTGAAGATGTAAGTCTACTAACTGAATCCACTACTGTATATTATGATGGCTCAACATATGGATATTTTTCACAACTGATGAAATGGCATGCTTTAATTGCCACCAAACAGGGCATTTAGCTGGACAATGCCTCACCCAACACTTCTAATCACCATAAGACTACCAATTTAAGTAATGCTCCATGGAATCTGAACACATTAGTGAAAAAGCCTGTGACATGCCAGATCCAGCAACCAATGGAAAGACACTGAAGTAGCAGACATACATTTCACCATGAGCCCATGAAAAAATGCCTACAACTGAGCTTGAAACCATGGAAGAGAATGGTAATAAGGTCTCTACTATACCAAAAGAACTCTTTCATCAGACTCTTCATCACAGATTGAACAAGAAAATAAAATTGGTTTATCCTAACATGGAATCAGGAAAACATCCTAAGAAGAAAAGAAGATGCAAGAAGTAATTGAAGAAAGCATAATTAAAAAAAAGTCTACAACTAAATCACTAGAAGATCTTATTTACCCATTGAAGGAAAAATTGAGACTAACAGTGATGATTTTCCCTTACCTACAACCAACTGAAAAATTTTATAGATATGGCATCTGGACCCAATAATCCAACCTTAATAGCTAAAGACTTCACAAATGACATTCAATCTATCATTAAAATGATGACAGTTACCTATCCTTTACTTACTGAAAGATCTATAAAAATAGATTCACAAGAATAATAAATAAATTAAAAGTTCATAACTACAGGAAGAAGAAACGACACAGAAATGTCTGAATAAACCTCTCAATGAAAATTACACAATGGAACTGTAATGGTTTTTATGCAAGATTACCCTACTTGAAATTGTTAATAAAACACTAAACCAGAGATTTTGTGCCTTCAGGAAACCAACTTAAAAGAAAATCACTTTGGAAAAATATCTGGCTATAGTCATCTATTCGAAATAGAAATAGTACGCAAATTGCCAGTGGAGGAGTAGCAATTTATAAAGAACGATTGTTTTATGCAGGAAATTCCTCTACAAACTGCGCTAAAGCCATTGCAGTCAAGGAAAAAATTAATATTCATAAAACTGTTTGTAATATTTATATCCCCAACAGTCAACATTTTGACATCTATGAACTGGATAATATTCTTACGCAGCTACCTAAACCGTATGTAATAGTGGGTGATTTCAATAGTCATAGCAAATTGTGGGGTTCTACCAAATTGGACAGAAGAGGAAGTAATTGAAGAGTGGCTGGATAACCACAACAACCTAATCTTATTAAACACTGGCTTGCTACACATTTTAATATAAGTAATGGTACAGATAGTGCTATTGATCTAAGCCTTGCCTCTAATGATATTGCAGTAAGAATTCTATGGTCTACAAACTCAAACCTATATGACAGTGATCATTACCCCATTAACATTCATATTCCATCTAATGAACCAGTTTCAGAACTTAGGTGCTGGCCTAAATGGATTTTACATGAAGCAAATTGGCAAAGTTTCAAGAGTTATTAGTTCCAATGTTGACAATCTCATTAAACCTGACAATCTAAACCTACAAGATATAAATAATTTATTAAGTGCACTTTACAAATTTAATTATAACAGCAGATAATGTATCTATCCAAAAAACAACAGGAAAAATAAAAAAGCACCCAAGTGCCATGGTGGAATGCAGAATGCACTACAGTTATTAAAAATAAAAAGAGAACCTTTAGAAAATTCAAGAAAACAACACATTAGAAAATGGAATAGCATATGAAAAGCAAGAGCTTAGCAAGACTCACCTTAAAATCTACTATGATACAATCCTGCATAAATACACATCCAATATCACCCATCAACCTCAACAACTGAACTTTGGCAAAAGTTAAGTCAATCAGTGGAAAAAGTTGGCCTAGTACACCAATACCTTCATGGATAAGAATGGAAATCAACACTCTGGACCTCAAGCTATTAGTAATATTCTTTGCTAACAACTTTGCTGACAACTCAAGTAATAAAACTATGACTCAAACTTCCTGTCTGTAATAGCTCCAAATATCAACTCAAATCAAGAACATATCAGACTGACTCTACGAGATAATGAAGAACAGCATAACCAAGAGTTCTAATGAGCGAACTTACAGTAGTACTAGACAAAAGTAAAAATTCAGCCCCAGGCCCTGATAGAATTCCGAATAGTTTCCTAAAAAACCTGCCTAAAGTTGCACATGAATACCTACTCCAATTGTACAATTTTATTTGGAACACTCAATCCTTTCCCAACCAATGGAGAGAAGCAATTGTTGTACCAATACCCAAACCAAAAAAGATCACACCCAACAACTACTTTCGCCTAATCTCCTAACTTGCAATATATGCAAATTTAGAAAAAATGGTCTGCAACCGGCTGAGATGGATATTAAAGCAATAAACAGATATCACCGCAACAAAGTGCCTTCAGAGCATTTAGATCTACCAATGACCACCTAGTCAATATTGATACCGAAATTTGTGATGCTCTGGTTTTGAAGCAACATGTGCTGTCTCACTGGATATCGAAAAGGCGTATGAAATGGTATATAAAGACAGGCTGATTAACATTCTGTCAAACTTGCAAATTAAAGGTAACATCTTAGCATTTATCATAAACTTTCTAAAACATAGGTATATTAGAGTCAGAATTCAAGACACACATCAACCACAGAGTTGACAAATGGTCTCCAAGGATCAGTTCTGCGTATTACTCTTCATAATTGCCATCAATGAAGTAAACCTGGTAGCCCAACACCCTGTAAAATATACCTTTTGCCGACGATATCACCCCTGCTCTGCAGTGGAAAAACCTTCAGACAACTGGAAATATAATCCAAGAAACATTAAATAAAATCAATAATTGGTCAATTAACTCGGATTACAATTTCGAAACAAAATCGGAATTCATAGTGTTTTCAAGAAGACGCAAGGATGGGAATGAAGGAATTCAACTTAGACTTGGAACTTTTCAACTAAAAAGAACAAGTGTCTGTAAAATTCTTGGTATGCTTTTGATTCTACTCACTCATGGAAACAACATGTAGCTGCTCTCAAGTTGGAATGAAAAAAGAGACTAAATGTAAAAAATGTTGTCGTCTATCAAATGGGGTCCCAATCTGAATGTCTAGTCAAATATACCAAGCATTCATTCAGGCCAGTTGGATTACGGTGCAGTAGTATATAACTCAGCATCCAAGAGAACACTGAAAATGTTAAACCCAATAATCACAAGCGCATGTCGCTTAAGCCTTGGCGCCTTTAGAACCAGTCCTGCTAATAGCCTATTAGTGGAAACAGGGCAAATACCATTAGTCCTGCGACGTAAAGTTCTCTGTCTAAATTATGCTTACTCAACTTTAAGTGTCCTCCAAATCCTGCATACACAAAATTTTCAATAACCTAAAACATATCTTTATGAGGCCAACCTCAATTCCTACTACCACTAAGAGGATTCCTAAGTACCTGAAGGAACTTAAATTATTGATCCAGTTACCTACCCAGATGTATGCCTCCCATCCCACCCTGGCGAGATCATAATGTTTGTAACAAACATGACCTTAGCAAACAGTCCTCACCTTTCTTTGGTCCCAATGCTAATTTCAAGAATTTAATAACAAGTTTACAACGAGTATGTCAATTATTACCAAGTATATACAGATGGTTCTAAAAGTGATGGTAAAGCTGGTTGTGCATTCTATGTTCAGTCTCCAATATAGTGGAATCGCAACGTCTCCCAGATTATTTTTCCATTTGTTCATGCGAGCATGGGCAGTCCTTAAAGCCATCGAATTCAGTCTCAAGCAAAAAAATTACTTGCCCATTGCAATATTCACTGACTCAATGCGACCCTTAGAGCCATAGAAAATAAAACACAGGTAACTCAATCATACAAAAATCCAAGAATTTGTATTTAGTCAAGGTGAAAAAGGGGCAGAAATCGAATTTATTTGGGTCCATCCCATAGGCAATCGCTGGTAATGAAAGCTGATAAATATGCAAAAATGGCAACATCATTTCTAAGTTTTGATTCACAAATTCGTGGCACTATAAAAGACATTAAAAAGCTCTTCTGGACATCTTGCTTCAAATATTGGGACTCACAATGGAAATTAAAATCATCAAAATTACATCTAGTTAGGAACTCAGTACTGGAACCAGCCCTGCCGAAAATCTGCCTTAAAAGAAGAGAGCAAGTTATCATCACTAGATTACGGATCGGTCATTTTAATCTGAAATATTGTTATATATTTAAAAAAAGTGCTAAAGTACTAAAGTTGCTAGACATTGTTAACTTAAGTAAGGTAATATAATATAAAATTGAATGTTATTAATTTTAAGTAACAATCTGATGTAATGCAATAATTAAGAAAAATATGGGCTATAATGTTGTAAATTGTTATGTAATTTAAACTATAATGTGATGTATACTTAATTTGATTGACATTGATTGTGTATACTTAATGAATTGTGGACGCCTAATGTGTGTATACTAGATTGTGATACTTAACGCATTGATGTATACTTAATTGCGGTCGTTGATGACCTTTGATGTTAAAAAACGACCTTAAATAAACAAAATAAAAAATAAAAAAAAAAGAAAGACGAAGCATAGAAGTGAATATTTTTGTTAATTTAACTGTATTCGAGGTAATTAGTTGTTGTTTTCTTGGCATTTTGTTTTAAATTGCGTCATGACCTGAAGTTTTATTTATTTTAAATTTTTGTTTTATTTTCATTACTTCATGAAGAAAAATATACTTAATGGTTGTAGGAACTGAGTGAATGGGAGAAGATTTAAAGGTTTCTACGAGTATTCGTATTTTATCATTAAATGCTCAATTAATTATAGGATTTGATGTAAATGATTTTTCAAAATGGTTCGCTATTAGATTTAGTTTTTGCTCATCAGAATATACTGTCAAAGAACCATTATATATTAAATATTATATCAAATTTCCGTACAATACTTACGTACAAAATGTATGCACAGATTTTTTTCAATGATTTTTTTTTTCAAAAAAAGGAAATCAATTTAAAAAATATAAATATGGAAAATGGTGATAGGTTGGAGAAGACTAATGGCCAGAAGATGCTTAACATGCTGCTATCGAAAGTCGAAAATAGGGTTCTGGACAGCAAAGAGCGCCTGTTATCAAACGGCACGTGAAAATGCGTAAAATTCTTTTTTTTCATGTAGCATGACGTTATCTGTGCCGCAAGCATTGACAAACTTAGTAATAGAATATAATAGTAGCATCAGGGAAGAGAATTTCGGATTGCCATAATCAAATATTTGCATTTTTTCAGTCTAACCCGAAACTGTTTCATTGGTCAGAGGCTGGTTTGTTTTCTCTAAGTTTATGCGTACTCGTACATTGGAGAATGTCATCCTTACTAATGTAGTTGCTAAACGTGGCCGTGCAGAAGGCAGTGCAGGGGCCTGGGCCGGGGGCGATGCCCGCGCGCACAGTGGCCAGGGCCGTTAATGCGCGCGTCTATGTCACACCGCGCGGCGCGGCGCGGCGCTGCGGGGGCGTGCGGTGGTGTTGGTCGGAACGGAACTAGGGGTGCACGCAAGTACATTTTAAAATTAGAATATCATTTGTTTTATTTCCTTTTGAAAATGACAAAATCCAAAAGTAGAACTTGCATAATTGTCCTGAAATTTAAGGAATAAATTCCCTTCAAAAACAGATGAATTTTTTTGAATTGTACTTCTTACTGTGAATAAATCATAAATGTTACCATTAGTCGTTTTACATTTTTCGCCAAAATAATACGGTACAATTGAACAGTAAGTTACGGAACATTTTTATCTTCTGTTTTTATTTGGGTTCATGCGTATTATTTTACGCCATTGTCTACTGTTCAAGGCCGTTTCTTAGGAGCGGCAGAGGATGGTACCGTTCGCGCCCACTGTGGTTGTCGGGCGCCACATGTTATTAAATCGGCGGCGGGCACGCGCCGCTGCCTAACGGGCTGTCCCCCCAGGCCCTGGGTTGCGCGCACATCCCTTTAACGCTCCATCTCCCTCCCCAGCCGCCGGCGCCGGAGGGCGACAGGCTCAGAGGGCAGCCGCTCGCACTAAGCCGTTGGCTCAGCCCCAGCCCGGCCATCCGCTGCGTATGGATCACTTGATACACCTCCATTTCGTTACAATCCATGATTTTTTGAAAATTGCAAAAATTCAAAGCTTTTTCGGAGTCTTCCTACAACTTCAAACATGCAGATTTTTTTTTCTTAATGACATGTGTTAAAACGAATATTCAAATTAGATTCGGTTATTCGAACATTAATTCTTCGAATTAGATTCGGATATTAATTAGAAACATACGTTTCCTAGAGAAACAAAAAAAAAAAAAACACAAAAATCGAGTTTTCTTTAGGCTTGTTTTTGTACAACATTCTACGCTCTAGTCCTCGGATGCGAAACAAAAGTGCGTAAGTAACGTAGTTTGGTTAAGTAATGAACAGAAAAAAGTATTGTATTGTGCGAAAGAGAACCTGGAAAATTTATATTCTCAGACCATGACCTAGAAAAAACAACGATTTCAATCAACGACAAAATCCAGATTGCTGGTCATCCTGGTTTAGCCACTTTTGATATTCACATACGGACAGACAGACAAACGAACGGACGGACGTTTTGAAAGAAAAAACACTTTTTTTGGTATCATGGGACCCCAAAACGAATATTTCTGTCGAAATTTCGAAGTCGATTTTCCGCAGCATTGAGTAACTTTCTCTATACTACGTATATTTTTCTCCGTATTTCACAGTATAACTTTCTCCGTATATACGTACGTATACGAGAATGTCTTTAGTGATGTACAAAATGGCACAGCCTTCCTTGTTCTTATTACATATAAGGAGCCACTTTACAGAAAAAATTGGAGGGTTTATCTGAGGAACGTTTTTTTAATATGGACATTTTAAAAAAATTTAATTCACAATTAACCGCGAAAATCGTACCTATGCCACTTTTATAAGTGTATTTTACTCTATTCTTAAAAGACATTTTAAGAAAAGTTAGAATAGTTTTGAAGAAAATTTTGAAAACGACTTCATGTAATGTACCCCCATATTTTAAAGAAAGTTTTTAAAAATTTCAAAGATTCAACTAGAGCCAGATGGACAGGTGTTTCTTCAATTGTAAAAAGGTCGTACGCATAGTTTAGGAGCTAGTAGTGTTCACGGACGGACATTCACTTTGAAAACAAACACTTTCTCGGTGTTCACAAACCAAAACTTGTATTTCCGTTGAAATCTCGAAATCGAGTATCCGCAGCATTACATCACTCTTTCTATCCTACGCATATTACTCCGTATATACTTAGGTATACGAGAAAGTAACTAATGGTGCTACAGAAAGGCACTGACTTGATAGTAGCAAATATTTTCTAAGTTCCTTCGTGTGTGTACTAGCTTGAAGGACTTGCTCCATTCTCTGGTCAGCTGCCATCTACCGTCGCCCAAAGTACATTTTTTCAATGTTTTGCTTTCTAATAATACAACCGAAATATTACTTCAAGAATATTAAACTAGAGTAAAACCTCGTCCCAAATAGAAATTATTATTGAAAACTTTGAAGCCCTTTTTAAGAAAACGGCGATTTTAGCAGTACTCTAAATGCGAAATTTGAAGCTATTATTCACAGGAATGTATAAAGTTTTCGAAAAACTTCATTTGAGTTTTTTGAAAGCTCATTCACTCACAAATGTAATAAGGTATACAAATCGATAGAAATGTCTAATTATAAATAAACACAAAAATGAAATTTACTTCATATTAAACAGTGCCATTACCACTACCTGTTGGAAAAGTTTGAAGAAAAAATTTGAAGCAAGTTCTAAGAAAATGTCGTTTGAGCGTTTCTGAAAATGCGGAATTTTGAACATAGTTTAACAAATAACTGTTGCGTGCTCGATGAACTTTGTTTGACATTATTTAAAGCAAAGGTACTCATAAATACAATAACGTAAAGAAATTGCCTCTAATGTAAATATTTCCGACGTGAGAGACAAGTCAAAAAATTACATTTTTGTAATTCTTGAAAAAACAAAGTAGAGCAATATGGCATCTATATCATCGAATACAGTTTGTTTGATACTACCCCCGCCAAAAATGTAACCGCGCCCGCCAAAAACTGAAGAGGACCTCACAATGTAGGTCGAAACATCTATTTAAAATATATTAATTTAATTGACTGGAATAATCATTTGATTTTAATGAACCGAAATTATCTTTCACGATAAAATTAAATGGACTATTTTATTATCAGTGCATTTTAGACTCAAGTCTTAGTCTCAGCAATATTGGAAAGGTTTCTCGGGCTTATAATGCTGTAAATCACATTTCGGAATATGGGCGTTTGCAGTTGGGTGCGACTTTAAATCAATTTTCAATTTTCATACAACTATTATTAACAAAGTGCAGAGTTTTCGCACGTGTCCAGATTCACTTATTTATATGTATACAATAATCAATTCTTAGGTAAAGGAAAGCACAACTTTATTCTCTGGTCAGAAAAACCTACTGGTGCGAGAGCGTAGGCTACCGCTGCGGGAGTCAGTAATTTCGTGGTCGCGTCCTCGGCGCAAGTGCAAATGATTCAGCCGTTATTCTGTGACCTTCCTTCTGGAGGGAGCTAGCAGGTACCTAGGACGTGGCGTCTAGAGGACTGCCAAGTACGTGGCTGCAAATGCCTTAGTTTTTTAACTATGACCCAGCAATTGAAAAAAGCTGAAAAAAATTCCAAGTGTTCTGACAGGAAGATTTAAGATTTCTTCGTGAATAGTCCGATGTTCTAAGATATAGTAGAACAGGTCTTGTAAATCCGGGCCCGACCTGTTCCACTTCATTTCCCCACATGTTCACCACTTCTTTTTCTTCTTCTTCTTCTTCTTCTTCTTCTTCTTCACCTGTGACCGAATTTCTTTCTCATGAACTCACAAAACGTTCGTCTTTTCTTAGAGGATGTTATACTTATACAAATGATTATAAACCTTTAAAAATATGATAATTTGTAACTACATTACAAAGTCAAAATATTACTCGGTGCTAATAAGTATACCAATGTATAATAAACACAAAAATAAATGCACAGAACTGTTGCAGACATATCCAAAGTAGATTTAAAGTCAAGATTATTTCAAGGCAAAAAAATGGTGAAAATGTTTTGTTTTTTAGGTGAGCCATCAATAGAAAAACTCTTTAATAAATTCACAACCATTAGTGTTTTGAGAGGAACTTTTGAGATTTTTTCGAGCCTATTCCACAGTTCTAAATCAGTAAAAATTATTTTTGTTATTTTTTCAAAAATAAATTTTGTGTTTGAATTTGGCACTTAGAAAATATGAGAAAATTTCAAAAAAATGTTCTGATAGTATGTGTTGTTCTTATTTTTAATGTTTTTAATAAGATAAAACAGTGTCCAGGAGACCACTTCTTCTAGAAGAAATGTCTCTGTGCCTGAATGGCCTGAAAAACAGAAAGGCTTTTAATAATATAAGGTGGAGCAGGGAGAATAACCAAAGTATGTAGAAGCCTTTCTACAAGACAATGAGCAGGTTTTAAAGCTTCTAAATCATTTGGGTTATTTGCCAGAGAACAAAGTGGCTTAAAATTAATCAGAGTCTCAACCTCAGTAGTAAGGTGGTACATTTTTCAAAATTTAATACTTTCATGGCCGTGGCTTTATAAAGTAAACCATTGATGTATTTAACCATAATTTCCCATACGCCCCATGATGTGGAGTATAAGGGGGAATATATCTTCATTCAATAGTTTTGTCTAATAAGAAATTTTTCCAATCATCAGGAATACGTCCCCATCCAATCTGCCTTTTGCCTTTGGGTCCCTTATATTACAGAAAAACATAACTTTCGTATAATGTGGCAATATGCATGCAATAAAACTTTGAAACAAAAATTAAAAAGCATGGCTGTAAAAATTAAACAGGAGTTACATAAAGTTAGATGTACACATTTCCAAAACTTTCTAGGCAGCATTTTCCCAAACTATAGGACATTTTGGAATACAGTTAAAATGATTACAAAGGAAAAAATCTTTCATCTCCTAGTTATCATCTAACACATGACTATCAACGACGAATTTAGAAAAAGCAGAAACTTGAGCGGAAAATTTTGAAAAAATATTGATAAATAACCCTGTAACCAATTAAACCACCGCAATATTTTACTAATACCAACAAATACTAAATTTATAGCTCCGTCCGTGATGTATCAAATCATTAAGGCATTAAAACTGAGAAAATCAGCAGGCCATGACTTAATGCTGAAAGATGTACCTGACAAAGCGATTACTGCATTAATGCTCACTTCAATGCATGTTTAAGGTCAAGATATTATCCAAAGACCTGGAAAACTGATATTGTGACACCAATACGCAATCGGAATAATAATCTACAAGATCCTAACAGCTATAGAATAATTCTTTTCTAACCGACATTTGCCAAAATATTTGAAAAATTTGTAAAATCCCGTCTATTAAAATTTTTTTGAAATGGCAATTCTGTGTAGTCTGTTATATACATGTGAGTCACGTAACATTAGTACCTCCTGTAACTTTTGAAGGTTGCAATTGTTGCAATGCAATTTTCACGAAAGTCCACGAGGGAATGGGGCTAATTGGTACGTGTATTAATTTATATTTTATAACTTGTATTTTACGAGATATTTGAGGTAACTTTGTTTTATCAAATGTAACATTTTTGAGTAATTTTGATTTTTTGTGACTGGTATTTAACGGATATTTTGAATGTCACAGTCCGCCACATAAGGTCTCGCAGCGCACCCCAAGCAAAGGAGGGGGCGGGGGGGGCGGAGGCGTACGGTTCTCTGCAACCTTCGTGGCTATTTTGATGGCGGACGCCCCTCGCGCGCTGAAATAGTCCTCCGGCGCCAGTTCTGAGGACGTGAGTCCTCACGTATCGTGGGCCATTCGTCACCCGACCACATTTGCAGGAGTAGCGCTGCTAAGAAATCGCTCATATTTTACGAGTGTATATTGAGTGTTGCAGAAGGATAAGCTTACAATTTACATTTTTGAAATTTCGCAAAATCTTATTGGCAGAGGGTATTTAAATTAAAGGGAATGAATACAGAGATAGCTAGAGACATTTATCGTTTTAATTTATCTAGCGTAGATACATTTATCACTCGTAATTCTAAGTGAAAATTTGTTCATTAAAATGTATTTCATTTATTTCGTCTCATAGTGATTTTGTTATTAGCGTAAAAATACGGCCATTTTGTCATACGGCCATGTTATTCGGAATGGAACATTGAGAGCAACATAACATCACTTTGATTTAACACGCGACATGTAAAATTTTGAGGGAACTTGAGAATGTGATCCTGTGGTGTCAGAAAGTTGGTTTGCTTGCGTCTCGACATGTATGTAATGTGTGCGAGAGAGAGATGAAATTTACTAGGAGAAAGGATAGGACAGATAGTTATGAGTGGATTTGTAGAGTGAGAGGCGAGAATGGTCATAGCGTGAAAATGTCTGTGCGAAATCATTCTTGGTTTGAGAGGAGTCACATGGAAATATGGAAGGTGCTTCTCATTACCTACATGTGGGTGATGGAAGCAAAGGTTGAACATATATGTTTGGATGGTGGTGTTCGTGAGAGTACGATTACTGATTGAATGAGTTTTTGTCGAGAGTTACGTTTTGAAATGATTGAAGATGACAGTCAGCCACTGGGTGGAGAGGGTGTTGAGGTTGAAATCGATGAGAGTAAGTTTGGTAAAAGGAAGTTTAACAGGGGCAAAGGGAAGGGAAATGGGTGTTTGGTGGTGTTGAAAGAGGTTCCTCTGGGTCCTTTTTCAAGGTCGTTGAATGTCGTAGCAAGGATGTACTCTTAGACATCATCAAGAATTATATCAAGCCGAAATCTATTGTGATCTCGGATTATTTGAAGGCTTATGATTGTCTTAAAGATGAAGGCTTTACTCATCTAGGATTAAATCATTCTATTGCGTTCAAAGATCCTAAAACTGGAGCGCATACAAATGCTATTGAGGGGACTTGGAGTGCGATTAAACGCGCAATTCCACGCCACAAAGTGGAAAATAGTTTTAGTTATTATTTAGCAGAATGTATTTGGAGATTAAGTTCAAAAACAATTAAATTTTTGGCAAAGTATCAAAACATTTATAATAAATCCAGAGGTGAGTTATTTGTTTACTTTTATTAAAAAAATTTAAGCTTCATTTCGTAAAAAGTTTGTATTTTTTCAGAAATAAAAAGAATAAGAATCCAAATTAATGTTTATTTTGACGAATTTATACGCGAGTTTATTTTTTGACTTTGAATGATATTTATTATTGTATGACGAGTTGAGTTTTTAGAATTAGAATGGGGGGTTTGGGGCAATAACAAAAGTTTCAGTACCATGAGTTTGTGAAATAGAATTTATTTCAAATAACTACATTTCTTGCGATAACATCATAAACTTAACACACGCGACTAGTACGTATAAACATGAATTCAATTCAAGGAGTCGATTCCTCTCTATTGAACCGAATCAGTGAATCAAAGGAACCATGCAACCCTAAACCCAGGATTTACCGGTCATGAAGCTGCCAAAACTTTCTATGCTGTTATGAACCTTCCGTAACACCCTTGACGATACTTGAATTATGTCATGATATTGAGAGAAGCTACGGAAGAAAATTGCCAAAAAGAGTATGATTGCAGCTCTGAAAAGAGCTATAGCATTTAATGATGGTGATACTGATTTTTCTGTTGTTCTGGATGGTACGTGGAAGGAAAGAGGGCACATGATTTTGAACGGGGTAGTGTCAGCTGCAATAGTTGACACGGGAAAAATTATTGACGTGGAAATAATGAGTAAATACTGTAATATATGTGAAAAATTAGAGAGCGTTAAAATTACTTTAGAACATCATAAACGAGAAGCTACTTGTATGACAATTTATTCAGGAGTGAGTGGGGGAATGGAAGGGTTTGATGTACAGGATATTTTCGTGCGATCACAATTTAATTATTCAGTACGATACACCAAGTATTTAGGTGATGGGGGGTAGCAAAGCATTTAAAAAACAGTTGAATGTAAACCATACAATGATACTGAAGTTGAAAAACTATAATGCATAGGACATGTGCAAAAAGGAATGGTAAATCGTCTGCGCAAACTCAAAAAGAATTTGAAAGGAAAATTACTTGAGGATGTAAAATGTATCATAGGCCAAGGAAGACTCACAGAAAAAGAAATTGACACATTGCAAAGCTACTACGGTCAAGCTATTAGAAGAAATGTTGGTTCTCTGTAAAGCATGAAGAAAGATATATGGGATATACTCTTTCATAAGCTTTCCACCGATAAGAACCCTCAACATGGACTTTGCCCTAAGGGAGAACAGGCCTGGTGCAAATACAACAGGTGTCAAAAAACGGAAGAAGAGTACAACTACAAGCATTCCCTTCCCATTGCAGTTGTAATGCAGTCAAGCCTACATTTCGAGCTTTATTAGATCCTTTACTTTTGAGAAGATGTCTCCATGGCAAAACCCCAAATGCGAACGAATCATTCAATCTCGTTATTTGGTCAAGGATCCCCAAATCAGTGTTTGTAAGAAGGGAAATACTCTTCCTTGGGGTAAACGACAGTTTTTTTAACTTTTTATGACGGAAATATTGGTAGAGTTAAGGTTTTACTAACGTTGGGAATCAAATCAGGAAAGAATATGATCATCTTATGCCAAGCAATTGATGATCAAATAAGTAAATGAAGTGAGAACTACTATTAATTATTGTCTAAAATTATTTCTGAAGACAAAAAAAATAAAGCATCAGAAACTTGAAGACAGTGATGATCCAGAAAATGGAATGAATTGAGGTTCTACCAAATACTTTACTAGCTGTTTTCTGTAATTTAGGTTTTTTTAACTTTAAGTTCCTATTTTCAGAATCTATTGATGATAAATTAATTAAATTTGCCATGTAGTCTCATTATTAGCAGTCCTTAAAAGATGTATGTTAAAAAATGTGTACACGTTTATTTAAATATGTAAAAAATATAATTAAAATAGTTCCACTTCTTTAAGAAACTGACAAAAATGCCCAGTTATGAAAAAATGTGCAAACAATAACAGTGCAAAATTGCATTATTGTATAATTAATAATTCGTTAGGAAAAGGAACCTTAATTTATAATAGTGGCCCTTCAAGGTCCTCCTGCTACACATTAGACCACCTTTTAGGAAAGGAAAAGGGTTACCTCACACACAGTTATTCATTTTCTACTTCCATGTTCATGTCTGGATTTTTCTCTTTTCAATTATTCAATGTTTTTTGTTTTTGTTGTTTTTTTGTTATTTAGGGCCGCATCAACATCTAGGTCATTAGCGACCAATATTAGTGTTAACGGCATGGTAACTGTGAGGATGAAACGATATGGTGATGATAAGGGGTGAAAGGACGAACACAAATACAACCATGTCCGAGGCGGGACTCAACCTGCGATCCTTCGGCCCCAGATCACACTACTGCTAAGCGACCTCGGCCACCGGGCGAACAAAGCAAGCAATATTTTGTTTGTATCGTATTGGCTCTCTAAAATTCGTTTTCCCCTTTCTAATTCATTATTCAAAAAATATTTAAGACACCTTCAAATTTATCTTGAGACACCCTAAGTGTAATATCTTTTCAAATTCAAGTTCTGGATACAATACGCAAAATTTCTCTTTTGTCAGTTTTGTTCTGTAAATAATTTTCTTCCAGAAACTCGGGTCATAGACTTCTCATTTGTTTGTACTTCTCCTTGAAATTAATACACAATTTCTTCTTCTTTTGACAGTATTTTTTCATTGCGCATAATACAAGACATAGAGAAAGGTGGAAAATTGACAGCACAAGTGTCCGTATGGATAACTGACTTCGTCCTTCCCGTTCCAGCCTAATACGCGGAACCCAGATAAACTCGTGGAGTTTCAACAACACTACTTTCTCCCATTATTTGCAACTTCTATAACCTCCGAGAATTCAGAGAGTTAAATAAAAATTGGTTGCGCCATTTTTATATGTGTACGTGGACTATAAAAAAAATTAAACCTTTTTTTAACCAAATTTGAAAAATGTGTACATGACTACATTTGAAGATCTAATTTTGAAGAATAAATTTAAATGAGAGAAAAATATCTTCAATATTGAAGTTGTTGATAGACGCAAAAAACATGCTTTGCCATTGTTAAAAATTCAGAGAGTTCAATAAAAATTGGACCGTTGACATTTGTTTTATAAATACACTTTGCCTCATCTAAGAAAAAAATGAGCCATTTTCGAGAATAGTTTGATAATATAGCTTCATGTACATTATCCCCAAACTCAAAATATTTATATCAAATTTGAGGGTCTGTGACGTTAGCCAAATTCATACAGGATTATCAATATTGGTGAAAATCTTCTCTGCGATTTAGCCATAGCGTTGTTCCGAGATGGACAGACGTTTTGCCGTAATCCGTAGTCCAAGTTGTTTGCGATAAAGTAAAAATGTCGGCCATACCATACCCACCCAGTGCGCGCTTAGCTGTGCGGGGTAAACGAGGGAGTTTTCTATAAAGGACGGCGCCTCCACGACAGTGCCTCGGCGGCAGGGGGCTCCGCTACTGACGCAAGGCCACACGTGGCTCTTCAATCGTAGCGCCTTGGCCAGCCCTGGCCGTGACAATAGGCGCTCTCGCTGGGGAGTGCCTATTGGGCCAACCGCCAGCTGATAACCGGCGCGGGCGCTTCGCCACATGTGTTTTGTTTTGTCGCCGTAGCCGCGCGCGGCGATGTTCGTCTCGGCAGCCCAGATGAGCCTAAAGATAGTCGCCGGCCCCCGCGCGACAGCGCACCTTCCCTTTCGGCTGAAGCCGGGCTTAGACGGAGAGGTTGTGGATCGGGTCCAACGCCGGATCCCTGCCCCGGCCCTCCCCGCCCCACGCGCCACGACGACGCGTTTTACACGCGAAACACATCTTCGGTGCGATGGCGGGGCGCGCTATTTCTATTTTATCTTTCGTATCCTCCCAGGCAGTTTAACGTACTGACTGATTGATTTTTTCGTGTTACCGGGCGCGTCAACTGCTTTGGTCATTAGTCCCGTTAGTGTAGTGCATGTTTTTTCTCGCGTTTTTTTTTCTCGCAGCGGTGGTCTTCCCCCGCTGGATGGCGACATCCGGCGCCGACTTACCGTCGGCTAGTGGCGTTTCCCCCTGACCAGGACTCTCCCACCAACGGGGCACCGCCCCAGCTGGGACAAGGTCTAAGCTCCCGACCGGTCTCCCAGAATATGTGATAGTGTAGTGCATGTTAGTGTCTGTGTAATGGGAGAGGATACGACAAGGAAGAGGAAGGAAATATCGCGCGCGGTCCGTGGCCCGTTTGGTAGGGTACTGCTCCGGCATTCGCCTGGTGTTGATCGGAGAAACCACGGAAAACTACCGATCAGAGCAGCCGGCCGCTAGAATTCTCCTCCAGTCACCGACTGAATTCGACCTAGCTGAAAAGCTCAGGACTCGAACCTAGAACCTCCCGGTCAGAGGCGCTGCAGAGACATCAGTTGATGCACTGAGCTACCGCTCCCGGTTTGAACGTTCTGACATAACGTTGCTTATGGTGCACACACTCAAGACACGTGCTATTAAAAGATTCGCTTATCATGAGTGTGTCTTGATCAGACTATGTTACGTCTTACCAACTGCTACTATGTCCGACGGCATGAAGATACCAGCTCTAAATGCTGGCTATCCTTTTAACCCGGAAGTGCACGCAAGTGGTCTTAAAGACCCGGGAATCCCTTACTCCAATATTGCGATTGCAATTGGGCTGATATGTACCTTTTCTTTCCACAGATACGAGTCACACTTCGTTTGAGAAAGACTAGTGAGTATTGTTATCCTTTATAGCGGTGAGATATTCCAAAACGTTGCACGGGTCTCAGAGACCATCTGAGTGCACTCGTGCAATGGCTTTCGTTCAGTACTTTCCGCGACTTAACAAAATATTAGTGCCAAATATGCAAAAAGTTTATTTGTTTAGAGCATTCACTAACTGTTTGTAAAGCATGCAATGAAGGAATGTTGTCAGATATGTAAAATATACCTAATACAATTAAAATAATATTTCAACGTATTTCATTTTTTCAGTTTTGTTAATTTTCGTGGAAACCATTAAATACAGTAATCAATTATTTAAAAATATATCTCATTATTGAAAACAATATCCATCTTTTTTTCTGTTAGACTCTTTGGATCGAAATTATGAGGGGAAATTGAATTAAGTGAAAGGCAAGCAGAAGGGTCTGTGAGACCAGGTGCGTGCACTGACGTTCAAGAAAGATGCGCGTGTGCTGCCGGGATAGGTCCGACAGTGGGGCCAGGCCCAGCCGAGCGCAGGCCAAGGCGGGCGGCAGGCAACCCATCGGGCGCTCGCGTGCAGCGGGTTGCCTGCGCCGCCCCTGCGCCTCACCGCGCCGAGCCCCAGCGATGGGGTTTCCAAACCGAAGTTGACGGATCAGCGCGGTGGAAGACTACCGCAATGTGGTGAAATAAAACATCTCAATCTTGCAGAGTCATTTTTCAGATGGTCTGCACACCCTCTGACCTCGCAAGCCATTTGGAAGTTTATTTTAAGTGGAAAATGTCATTGACACATTTTCACATGAACATTCATTTTAGTAATGTACATTTGAATCAGCAATGTTGATCTTTCACAACAACTATGATGACAAAAAAATAGTCAATCACAGTTTGTTTTCATAAACCAATTGTAACAAATAAATTCTCAGAAGCTAAATTTTGATTTTCTTATGATCGTTAATAAAATATTTCAGTGTAAAATGATGGACCATTGAAAGTGATGTTAGAAAACATTGCAGCTATACTTGATAACATATTGTAGTTATAACTGAAAAAAATCACAATATTAAACATTCCATGATTTTCATGGGTTCAAAAATAATTGGATAATTTCTTAACACACGAGTATCTGCAATGTTGTATTAAGTCGATACTTGGTTGGTTAGTTGGTTCGTTGTTAGTGATTCCGAGCGCGTCAACTTCTAAGGCCATTAGTACGGTAAGTTTAGTGCATGTTTTCTATCGCTGGAGGTGGCGGTGATATCCTCCTCCTTGGACGGTGAGATGCGGCGTCAAACTACCGTCTGCTAGCGGGGTTTCCCCAACAAAGTATCTCCCAACAGCGGGGCACCGCCCCTCTCGGGCCAAGCTCTTAGCTCCCGAGCGTTCTCCCGCCATGAGTAGTAGTGTAGTGCATGTAAGAGTAAGTGTGTGTAAAGGGGAGGATAGGACAAGGAATGGAAAGGAAAGATCGTGCGCGGTCCTTTTGTTAGGTTATTTATTTTCCAGCATTCGCGTGGTATTAATCTAAAAAAAAACACGGAAAACTACTAATCAGAACAGCCGGCCGCTATAATTCTCCTTCAGACCGCGACAGAACTCGACCTAGCTATCTAGACAGTGTGGAAAATCCTGCCTTAGTCGGGACTCGAACTTAGGACCTCCCGTTCAAAGGTATTGCAGCGGTACTAGTTGATGTCCTTAGCCACCCGGTGCGATACTTGGGAAAATGACTCTCCATTCAAGGAGTGTTTTAATTGATTTCAAGGATTGTTGTAATATCATTTGAAATGATATTATAACATTACGCGAATAAATACAGGTTTCGAGATTAAATATATATACATTCATATGTTTAATCTAAAAAAAACGTGAATATAACATATAATTTTTCCCTTTAGACCATATATTTACACTGTAAGAAACTGGGAAACAGTAACTTGTTTTGTTAAGAATGTTGATATTATTAAAATGTTTGTTGCTCGAAAGTGTACTCTTGTGTATAACTTATTTTATGAGCCATTCTCTTCGAACTGAGAATGAGTTAGGGAAACCCTTATCACTCTGCTCTTCGTAGGTCAATTTGACCTGTGTACAATTAAGGGGCAACGTCGTTTCGTGACGCCGGAAACCATCGAGCGGAGACGTAGCTCCAATGTGAGGGCGACTGAGAGAACAGGAATCCCACGTTGAATGTGGTGGATGGCGGCAATGGAAGTGAAACGGGAAAGGGCAGGGTTGTTAACGGTCATGAGAAACGTTGGTCATACTGAATAGAGAGTTAAGAGGGAAGAGTAATAACGGTAATAAAAAATATTAAAGAACGTGAAAAACAGAATAATAAAATTAAGAAGTATGTTGAATGATCGGGAAAACAAGTAACAGATTAACGAAAGGAACCAGGAGATCATTATAAATCAGGAAAATGAGGTTTAGAAAATAACCCCTGCGTCGGAGATGGAGACCATAAAAGAATCGGATGGAGGAAGCCGTTGCGGACAGGTGGAAAGAAGTGAAGATATGTCTGGGACTAACGAGGCCTGTCAGAGGGCGACGCGAATCAAGGCAGCGGGACCGGAGCAGGACGCGCGGTTTATCGGCGCGGTCCGTCTACGGCGCGCCGCTTTTTACGAGCTCTGCCGGTCTTCGGGGGCGCCGCTCGTAATTGCCAGACGCCGCCCCGCCCCGCCACTCCTCCCTCCCAACCCTCTCCCATTCAAGCGGCTGGTTTGACCCCAGCGAACGTTTCTCACGTAAATTTATTTTAAAAAATATGGAATTAGCTTCAAAATAGAGACCTACAGCAGGCACAAATGCTGCAGAACAAAACTGCAGAAATTGTTTTTCCAAAAAGTAACATACCCACTACGCAAAAACAACCATTAAAAGTGTTGTATTGCTGCATCAAATTAAATATTTTAACACGAATCATTTTCACAAATATATTTTATTGCGTTATCGCAGTACTGCGATTCCTACAACAGTTTCTCCCGTACCAAGAACATGAAAAAAGTACCTGTTTCATAACCCAACACGTAAATAGCAATAATTAATTGCTAGCGGCCTCGTCCTTGCGACGTTGCTGTCGCATGACTTCATAAGTGGCGTAAGTAACACCACACTGGATAGAAGACGGTACGCGCGATATGAGAATAGGGGGAATAAAACAAAGAAATATTTCCACTTTCAGTAAATATCGAAGCGATTCTCGGTATCCAAAGAAATAACATGACATGAGGTACCATTACATGCGTAAGTCTCTATAGTTTTCTTACGATTTCTGCGCGCGTCGTAAATGATTAGTGCAAACCCTTTGGTATATTTTTCGAATTCCTGGATATAAAATGAAACCACACATCTTTCACAGCCAGGGGATGAACAGATTTCTTTAAATTTCTTTGCATAATGAAAATTAGAAAAAATTAGAACTCGTAGATTGGAATCCAGCTTCCAATGTTCAGCTTCTGAACTCTGCGTGATACCATTTTAGACTCGGTATTGTGCGCGAGAAAACATTCTAATAGTACTGGGTAGTATTACTAGGTTGCAGTTAGCAAACAAAAATTCTTTGACTCGTAAAATTAAATTGCATGAAACGAATAATTTTAGATTCTCTGGGATTCTGATCACAAGTGCTACGGAGCGGAGGTGCTCAGAAGAACGAAATCGACAAAAATGTAATATGATTCAAACGTTGTTTAGGCGTCGTTTAACATGGTTTGAGGAACGTAACCCTCTCAACTCTAGTAATACTAGCTGTATGAAGATCCAAGCATTACAATACATTCTGCTTCGAGCAGCGGTCGGAGAAGGTTGTATCTGGAGCTCCGCTCGCCGTTATCGCAAGCCGCCGTGTTATCAGTGCCACACCCCAGCGGACGGTCGGCAACCGGTCGCCGGGCACGGCGCATGGCAGTTACTGCCGCATTGCGGCAAATCAAGTGTTTGTGTGTTTTTGGTAAAAGTGTCGTATACTCAGTTGAACTAAATAAAAAGATTGTGAGTGAATGTCAACAAATAGTGGCCCCACAACGGGGCAATTAATAAAAGACGCCACTGACGTCTTAAATGACACGGGTTCACATTTGGTGAGCGACAACGAGGAAATAATGGAAGATGAATCAACATCGCAGCAAATTCAACACTTGCAAATGCAACTGCAAGTTCAGCAACAACAAATGCAACAAATGGAATATCACTACCAACAACAAATTCAGCAATTACAAATCGTGCTCTCACCTCAACAGCAACAGCAGCAAACCCAGCAATGGCAGACTACACAAGAACAACAGCTAATGCAACAGCAGCACTTACAGCCGCCAGTTCAAGTGCAACGAATGGGAACTACGCCACAAGAACAGCTACATTCCCAACAACAACAACAACCCCAGCAGCAACCAGAAGCAACTACGCCCGATACAAACACCACTCATTCGGACAGTAATAACTTGGGAAATAATGTAAGTACTTTTCAAACTTCAAATCCAGAAGATTCTTCTAGGCCCACTACTTCCCTCTCAAATCAAAATTATTCTACATCTTTAACAACTTATCATAACGATAGAAAAAGACCAAGATCTAATGATAATGTAAACTACACAGTTCCAACTGCAAATCGGTTTGAAGTTTTAGGCGAAATAAATGATAATGATCATAACATAAACAATGAACCAAATATTAAAATTCCACCAATAGTGATTCACAACTATAAAAACTTGCACGTACTACTAAATGATATAAAAGAAGTGGTTAAAAATGATTTCTCCGTCAAAATAGTTAATGATAAAATAAAAGTTAACCTAAACACAATAGAAGACTTTAGAATCTTAAAATCTTTCTGTACAACTAATAAAATTGAATTTCACTCATTCAGAGACCCGTACAGTAAGTCATTTAACTGTGTTATAAAGGACATCCATGTAATATACAGCGAATCAGAAATATTTAATGAACTAGCAAAATCCTACCCAGTGAAAAAGGTGTCAAGACTTTACGGCAAAAATCGTGAACCATTAACAATATGTGCTATTGAACTCGAAAACAATGTTAAAGGTAGAAGTATTCTTAGTTTAAATAGATTTATTTACAGTGTTGTAAAAGTACTACCAAGATCAAATAATAACAAACCAATTCAGTGTAAAATTGCCAGAGATTTAACCACACAAAGCTAACTGGCTTCGTCCGAGATGTGTAAGATGTAAAGGGATCATCTACTCAAAATGTAATATCCCAAAAACAGCATAACACGGTATGTGTTAACTGTGGTCAAAATCACACAGCTAATTGGAGAGGGTGTGAATACTATAAAGATATCTTAAAAACAAATTTAATAATTACAAAGTAAAGTCCCAAGCGCCACTTCTAACCAAAATTCACAAGAAACAACCTTTCAATATCAAAATAGTCAATTCCCCAATGAGACAAAACCACCAACCTCACCTCTAGATCCATTGAGTAATAGAAGGGCCCCTAAAAACTTAAAGTATAACTCTCAAAACTCAACCACAACCCAACATTCAATGCCAAACAGTTGGTCTACAAGAACTTAATGCATAACTCCCAAACTCAACCTCGCCTCAAAATCAAATGAATAATAGTTGGTTTCATAATAACCAATGCACAACTTGCAAAATTCACTTCATACAACAAACAACTTACCACAATACATAACACAAATTATTACCAACACAGTAAATCAAATCTTAAATATAATGCTGCCTAAATTCAAACACTTATTCAAAACTCTATAAATAATGGATTTAAACCATAAATCCAGCTACTTAACATTTTAAACTGGAATGCAAATGGAATTAAGAGGCAGAAAACCAACTTCGATACTTCTAACTTATTACAATATCAAAGTAGCCTGTATCAATGAAACACATTTACAACCGCACATTAAATTCTCAGTACCTGGCTACTGCACATAGAAACGACAGATTATCTACAATTGCATCAGGGAGGAGGTTAAACTTAATACATAAAGAAATAAAACATGAATACATTAACAGTCCTTCTAATCAAAATTTAGAGACAATTGCCATCAAAACAAGAGTTAACAATCAAAATATAATAATAGTAGCAGCTTATAAACCACCTAACAAATTATTCCCTCGTCATATATATGAAGCTTTATTTAAATATAACTGTCAAATTATGATCATAGGAGATCTAAACAGTAAAAATAAAATTTGGGGATGTAACGTCACCACCCAGCAAGGAAGAAACTTGGCCAATCTGGCAGACCAATTAAAATTTAAAATTTCAGCTCCATCAGAACCAACACACTATCCATACAATCCAAATTCAATTCCAGATATACTGGACATAATAATCACAAAACATTTTAATTTACCAATTTTCCAAACAGTAATTCCAGAATTAGATTCAGATCATTATACTATAAATACACTTTAATCTCTTCTATTGACGTGGAAATACACAATTTAACAAATCACATTAATTCAACCATCAAAAAAGTTTCTACATTTATACCTCGATCCTTCAATTCTTCATTAATAATACCTAGAAATATTAAAAACCTAATAAAAAGTAAACATAATTTAAGGAGATACTGGCAAACAAACCGTAGACCGGATATCAAAAGGAAAATTAATAAACTATCCAGAATTATCAAAGCACGACTAGATCAATTAAGATATGATAATTTCAGGGACTTCATAAAACAAATTCACCCGTCATCGCGGCACTTATGGACAACAATCAAAAGAATTAAAAACCAAAAACCAAGTATTCCACAACTCACATATGGATCGACAACAGCAAACACAGATAATGAAAAATCCAACTTAATAGCAAAACATTTCGAAAACTCATTTACAAATAACCCAGTTGTCAATCAGAATTTCAAAGAGGAAATAGAAAATATTATTAACCTCCAGACTCCTCCTGTCCAAACCAGAATAAAATATATTTCGTTCAGAAGTAAAACATGAAATTAGGAAAACCAAAACCAAAAAAGCCTCAGGACACGACAACATTTCAAACAAAGCTCTCAAGGAATTGAGTATGAATGTAATTGCCGGAATAACTGCGATTTACAACGCAGCATTAAGAATAGGCTACTTCCCAAAAGCTTGGAAAATCGCACAATCTTACCCTTTTGCAAACCCAACAAGAATCCTAAAACCCAGAAAACTACAGACCAATAAGTTTGCTCCCAGCTCTCCAAAACTATTTGAAAAACTTATACTAAAAAGACTTCAAGAATTTATAACAGAAAATAATATAGTCCCTACATCACAATTTGGTTTTCGACAAAATTATTCTACCACCCATCAACTTCTAAGAATTACAGAATTCATAGCAAATAGTTTCCACAAAAATCAATACACTGCAGCTATCTTCATAGACATCTCAAAGCTTTTGACAAAGTATGGCATCATGGCCTATTATACAAATTAAAACAAAAAGATACCCCGGACTACCTTTTCAACATAATTAAAAGTTTTCTCAATGACAGAGAATTCAGGGTTAAAGTAAACCTTGCCAACTCAAACCTGCACAAAATCTCAGCAGGAATACCTCAAGGCTCGCCACTATCGCCAACCTTATTTAACATCTTCATATCAGATATACCATTTCTAATTAATTCTCAAATAGCCCTTTATGCAGACGATACAGCACTGGTTGCCAAACATAATGTCTTACAAACAGCCATCAATTATCTTCAGGATGATCTAAATCTATTCACAGACTGGGCAGATCAGTGGAATATCAAAATCAACCAGAGTAAACACAAGCAAAAGTTTTTCACTGCGACAAATAAAGCCTCACACACAACTAAAATAAATAATATTCCTATCAAATGGGTGGATAATTCCCAACCTATTAAATATCTAGGCGTTCTTCTTGACACCAAACTCAAATGGAATAAACATTTGCAAACTACAATCAACAAAACTAAAGCAAAAATGGTTCAGCTCTACCCAATTATCAACAAAAAATCTAATCTAAATTTAGATACTGGAAAATTAATTTATACATCGATTATACGCCCAACGCTTACTTATGCTTGTCCAATTTGGAGAAATACTGTCAAAACTAACCTAAATAACTTACAAATTACACAAAATAAAATCTTACGAAAAATAGTAAAAGCGCCATGGTTCATTTCAAACACGCAAATACATGACGAATTGCAAATCCCGAACATAACAGACTTCATAACAAACCAAGCTCAAAAATTTTTTGATCTACTCCCATCTGCAACTTGTGCCAAAGATTTTAATCTAGGTCAAACCGGAGAGCAAGGTCTCCGAATAAAATCAAAATTTCCAAGAGACTGGTTTCGTCCCCCATAAATGAATACTGTGTGAATAGACCAAAGATATAATTATACATTTCGAAACCCCAAACATATTTTTCTATTATCTGAACTTAAAATAGCTATTAAAACTGAATTTCTTAGTTACCCGACGGAACCCGCAGTTAGGTTATAACCAAATGTTAAAGATCTGGTAAAAATTAACTCCTCTGAAAAACATGTATTGTTGAACAGATAGAAATAAACTAAAAAAAAAAAAAAAAAGCATTACAATAGGGGATGGGGTCTCCAGAACTCACCACTTAAATTTTAATTAAATTGAGGTTTTTGACGATTCGGATAATTAATAAACTGTGTGTGATATAACTAATAATATACTACAATGGCATTCATTTAAACCAAAAACATTTTGAATTTCTGTCTCTGTTAATGAAAAGTTTCCCAACTTCCTGAATCAATATTTGTATTTAAAGTCAAAAACTAATTCATTTAAATGTTAATAGATTATTGACATAACTGCAAAACATAGCAATGTATTAAAATATATTATACTAGGTTTTAAAATACAACAAATATTTTCAAAATGTGTTCTGCACGTTTAGTTTTGAATTGGTAGCTCTGATTTTTTACAATGGTCAAAGATACTGTAATAATGCAAATTTATTCAACACTTGTGATGAATTGCATCATATTTTCGTCAAAAAGGACATTATCATACATATATATGCCGATCCGGTGGCCGAGATTTGTAAGGCAGTAGTGTCGTAGCGATCTCGGACCGAAGGATCGCAGGTTCGAGTCCCTCCTCGGGCATGGTTGTATTTGTTTTCGTCCTTTCATTCCCTTATAATTACCATTTCGTTTCATCTTGACAGTCACCATAACGTTAACTTCAATAGTGGTCGCTAATGACCTAGAAGTTGATGCGACCTTAAATTTAAAAAAACAACAAAAAAAACATATCTATAATTTTCAGCATCCTAAAATATTAAGCCCACAAATGTGAACAATCGCCCGTCCTTTCTGAGCCCGCTGGTCATTCTAGGGTTAAAAGGACACTGCTTCTAAGGACCTAGTGTGACCGTTCACGTATATTGATTGATTGATTGATTTTTTCGTGTTTCCGGGCGCGTCAACTGCTATGGTCATTAGTCCCATTAGTGTAGTGCATGTTTTTTTCAGGAGATAGTGGTGATCTTCCCCCGCTGGATGGCGAGATCCGGCGCCGACCTACCGTCGGCTAGTGGGGTTTCCCCCTAACCAGGACTCTCCCACCAGCGGAGTGCCGCCCCAGCCGGAACAAGCTCTAAGCTCCCGACCGGTCTCCCGGGATATGTGGCAGTGTAGTGCATGTTAGTGTAAGTGTGTGTGTGTGTGTGTAAGAGGAGAGGATAGGACAAGGACGAGGAAGGAAAGATCGCGCGCGATCCGTGGCCCGTTTGGTAGGGTACTGCTCCGGCATTCGCCTGGTGTTGATCGGAGAAACCACGGAAAACTACCGATCATAGCAGCCGGCCGCTAGAATTCTCCTCCAGACAGCGACTGAATTCGACCTAGCTGAAAAGCTAGTGTCGAAAATCCCTTTCTCTGGTGTGGACTGCCTTTCAGGTCTTGCTCCGTTCTCTAGCCTGCTGCCATCTATTGTAACCGAAAGTACATTATCTTGACATTTTCTCAACTTTTCGGTTTCTTAATAGAAGAACCGAAATATGGTTCCAATAATATTAAAGTAAAGTAAAACCTCGTTCAAAATAGAAATTTTCATTGAATATTTTGATGTCGTTTTTAAGAAAATGGCGATTAAGCATTGCTGTAATGCGAAATGTGAAGCTCCTTTGCACTGGAATCTATTGAGGTTTCCAGAAACTTCCATTTCATGTCATTTGAAAGACGTTTACTCACAAATACAATAATTTTACAAATATTGAAAAAAATAAAAAATTAAATTTAAAATTTTACCACTATCCATTGCAAACGTTTGAAGAAAAAATTTGAAAGTAAATTATGCATTTTACTTTGCATGTGGAAAATGTCCAAAGAATGAGCATTTTCACTTAAAAACAGGATTTAAAGTTATAACAATAACAAAAAACAACAATAATAGGGTTTACATTTATGAAAATCACTGCAACACTGATTTACTCTTGATCATTTGACATTCACGTTGCTCAGCAGTCAATAGGTTTGTTTATCGTAACAATATATATATATATATATATATATATATATATATATATATATATATATATATATATATATATCACTGGCCCTCATTGAAAAACAATTTCAGTGTCGATAAAATTGTGTCATGTCAGTGTCGGTAAAATTTTCTAGTAGAAATAACTTTTGGCATTTTGTTTACAAATTATCTTATGAAGTGAATTTTGCCTTGTTACTGACGCTTATGTACACATTTTGCAGTTAACAAATTATACCAACTAAAATGATGCATGGGTTCTATGTCACATATACAAATTACGTTAAGAACAAACGCTACCCATCTTTGGAGTCATACAACGAAATTAACAAAATCAAGATCTGGCCTGATTCCGATAAAAAAAATTCTTCACCAACAGAGCAATTTATATGTGAATCCAGCTAGGAAATTACCTCTTGACAAACAACACAAGAATTCGAAACAAGAATGAGGACTACAGACCCATTCCCAGGAACTTCAACACAAGACACCTTTTTACTTTATCGTATGCGTATCTCGTATACGAAGTATATACGTAAATAGAGAAAATTATGTAATGCTGCGCGAAAAAACGGCGGATTTTCGGCGGAAAAAATTCATTGCCGGGCTCTGCTGGCGAAAATGTGCATTAAACTAGTTGCTAAATTAAGATAAAAAAATCCTCTAACACGTGGTGTAGCCAGAATCCCTGTTTTGTTGGTCCTTGAAAACCAATTGGAAGCAAAACGTCCGTCCGTCCGACCGACCGTCTTAAGCAACATTTGCAAAATGGGACATCTTGAAAAACGACAATAAAATCTATTAATTATGTGCTACATTTGTTCAATTTAAATTATAATCGATAACTAGAAGCATTGTAAAGAATATAATAAGCAGAAAAAGGACGGAATTAACGCTTTCTTCTTCACAATGGGATGAATAACTTAGAAAAGGACAAAGGTCGCCGCGTCGCGATTACTATAAAACAATTTTCACGAAATGATTGCATTCCCGTTTCTTATATGAAACTGAATATTTTAGTTATATTTTACGCCATAGCAACTGACAGACACTACTTCAAAGAATACCTCTGGTACAACATTACAATAGCAGTCCATAGATTGTTTATCCACGGAAAGTTTTCAAGAGTTTTAGACAATGGATGGCGTGTGCAGGAGATTCATGACAACCTACGCTTCTTCTCAACGCAAATCATCACCAAAGAAACTGTATTGTGTCGGCAGAAGCCGTTGCCCTCTTAGTTCCTGTGGCGGAAGTTTGTGAAGATTCCGATGCAGATGTTGAGGAAACAGTCTTTGATGACGATTCAGTTGAAGAAGCAGAAGAAAGAGAAGAGAATGGTGTAGATAAAATACAAGCAAAAAGACAACTTCTAATTAGAAACACTTTACTAAATGAATTGCAAACTATTTACTAAATGAATAATTGTAATTAAAATGAATTTTGTTTTGTAATTTATACCATCGTCTATCCTTTATTTAGTCCTTTTTTCGAGCTTTCCTTTTTTTGAGATATTTTTAACCATTAACTACAACGATCCCTAACTATTGACTTTTATATTAATAAAAAGACATTTATCAATTTTTGTCCGCCATATTGTCTCCACCATTTTGGTGTTTTAAATTTTTTAACTCATAATCTTATTAGCAATCTCGTTAATTTCACCCCAAAAATACATTTATATGAATAAAATGACTTTTATCAATTCCCCCGCCGTTTTGTTTTTTAACTTTTTGATATCATATTATTAATCACGAACTTCGATAACTTTGCATACTAACTTTGGTTATATTTTACGCCATAGCAACTGACAGACACTACTTCAAAGAATACGTCTGGTACAACATTACAACAACAGTCCATAGATTGTTTATCCACGGACCAGACATTATTTCTTCGGCCATTTTACCCATCGGTCAACTGTCAATGGATGCTCAAGAATCAACTAATAGGTTGATAAAGCAATATTACCCGAGTGTACTCTCTTTACATTATTTTTTAAAAGTCTTTATATTATGGCCAGCTTTTTGGGATTGTAGCCCACCGTGCGGCGGTGCAGTTGGTGCGCAGTGGGCGGCGTCGAAGAGTGGGCCGCGCGCTCCGCTGCCGGGCGTTGCCGCCTCTCTCTCGCACAGGCAGCCGGGGTGTGGGACGCTAGCGCTCCCGCCCCCCTCTGGGGCGTGGATGCCACATCTGCCAACTATTGTGTGGGCTCATTTCACCTCCGTTCTCCATTTAATCTCCATCAACCATTAGCATACACTTACACTATCTCTTCTTTACGTGTTCCCCTCTTTCGTGCCTGATTTACTGCTGAACTAACTAACAAAAAATTCCCTTTCGTATAACCCGGAAATATTTCCTTACACCGCTCGTTAGCGCTCTCAGCGGCCACTTTCGTGGAACAGATATTAAACTCGTTGGAGTAATTCTCACGTATGTGCGTCGCATTGAATGAATACTGAAGATGTTAAGCACATTCGTAAATATTTTGTGAAGTATTTTTATCTCTGAACATCAGTTGCTCATGCACGGACTTACTGTTAAACGCAATGTATTACTACCTTTAATCTCATTTCACGGTCATCCTCCGCATATTTTTATCTCAACAGCAGTTGCTCAAACACAGACTTACTGTTAAACGCAAGGTTTTACTACTTTAAATCTAATTTTACGGTCATCCACCATTTGACTGTGCATTCAAATTAATCACCTATACTTCGTGAATTGAAATGATATAGACTTTCTTATTGCGTACACATACAAGAAATTTAGCATCTGCGATTCATATTGTATCAATAACCTTTCAAATGTCACAGAACGAACGCAATGTGGGCAACGAACCATCGAGAAAGCTCTTTCCGCTGGTGGGAGCGCAGGTTTCGCGCTACAGGTGGCCTTCCCCTCCGCGTTCCCAGCCGCTGGCAACTTGTTGCGTCGGCGCTGAGAACGCGAACGGCGCCCGACACGCACCAAAGCCCCTCCCCTCCTCCCCGCCCCCGCGCACTGCGCCACGCCGACGACCCGACGATTCGTGACTCCCACACTACGTATTGCGGGTGTAGATTTTTTGAATGAACATGTCGTGGGTTCGAATGAACACATTGCATTAATAGTGGACATATACACTAAAATGACAACGCAAATAATATCGAATTACGTGAATAATCAAGTGACCTACAATGATTAAATGTAAATTCTTGCTTTTTAATAATTAGTTGTCTGACAGAGTAAGTTATTTTAGTCATAAAAAATTAGAACTGCCGAGTATTAGATCATTCTATGGAGACGTTTGGTGCCATTGCAATTTCTCTTACCTGCTATGAACCGTATGAATATATGGTATGGTTCGTAATAAAAGGTACTGAAATTTCTCTAAATGGGATAATTGAATTTCAAGGGCAGTTATTCATCCTATAGCTATTCATATCAATGCATTCTTTTCTTATTATGCAGGTTGAACACTGTATTAAAACATTCTTTAGTAAAAAGTTACTGCAATTTCAGTACATATATAATCAAGATCTGTAATTAAATATTATGACTGAGGCCATTCTCACTAATTGTGTGTGTGTGTGTGTGTGAGTGTGAGTGTGTGTGTGTGTGTGTGTGTGTGTGTGTGTGTGTGTGTGTGTGTGTGTGTGAGTATTGAAATAAACTGAATATATTGATGATTTATGCCAACGTAATCCCTTCCGAATTTGTATAAATGAGCGCCAGGAAAAGATTACGCTAATACTATTAAACACGTCAACCTTCAACTCTAATTATAATAAATTAGTTTCCGGCTACCTGTGTCGATGGGTTTCATAGAAATAATCACTATTGTATGCTAATAGATGATTATCCGATCTGCCATCTATACAGAGTGGTCGAGGAACCTGAAAAGCAAATATATTTCTATCTTGCTACTTCGTTGCTAGAATTAGCTCAATGAGAATCATGTATTCATTTCACAAAACATGGAAATTTATTAAACAATTTTGGTATTTTATAATTTTACCCAATATGAAAAAAAACCTTGGTCATGACCGGTTCCAACCTTATAATGTCGTATTCGTCTTCGCGCGCTTTTGGACCATCTTTATTCATCTCCGACGTCGCCGTCCTCAGGTCCAGATACCATCTTCTCTCTTCTTTTCTCGGAAGCACACTTCAATCACCGTTCATCAGATCAATAAACTATCTGCTGCTAGCATTCCAGTCCAATTACTGATAATTTCGCCTAAGGCCTCAATGTCCTTCTAACTCGTTCACTTGAAATATTTTAAGTTTTACTGTCACACTTAGTATTCAGATTCGATCAATATCTATTCCCTAGTAGATGCTTACAAGTTCCCAAAAAACTCCTAACATTAATTGGAGCACCATCCGTTCAAGACCACGGCATCAGTCAGAATGAATGCGTCTCGTATTCTTTCAGCCCCGAAAGCTCGGTCCATTTTTTTTCGATTGTTTATTGGCAGATAACACTTGATGTACTTTCGTACCTAGCCAATCCCTAAATTTCTTGCAAAACGAACTAGCCGCCTTCACGACTGTCACTGCTTTTTCGGCCAATCCCTGAATTCTATACAAAATGAACTAGCCGTCTCCGCGATTGTCACTGCATGAAGATGTTGACCTTGACGACGGCTCGCTTACCGTTGCTATGCTAGCATATTCACATATATTTATCCCCTATAATTTACGCCATTTATAATAAATATTGTACCATATTCAGCCACATATTGGTATGTCACAATATATATATATATATATATATATATATATATATATATATATATATATATATATATATATATTCCGGGAACGGTATCTCAGTGCATCATCTGATGTCACTGCAGCGCCTTTGACCGGGAGGTCCTAGGTTCAAGTCCTGACTGCGGCAGGATTTTCGACACTAGACGCCGCGACACTTTTCAGCTAGGTCGAATTCAGTCGCTGTCTGGAGTAGAATTCTAGCGGTCGGCTGCTCTGATCGGTAGATTTCCGTGGTTTCTCCGAATAACACCAGGCGAATGCCGGAGTCCGCTCCAACAATTACTGCACGCAACTGAAGATGTCCACCGACGTGGACGAAACGTTTGGTTCTTCAGTGCCAACTGGACCACGGCCTACCAGGAAATCGGCCTACCGGAAAATTTCCCTCACATTAAAAAAAATTATTGGAAAATAAAAGTTAGGTACTATACGCACATTACTTATTGTGTCCAAATAATTTCTCTGAGAGTGTTTCAATGGCGAACCGAATACTGCGGTAACTGTAGTCACACGTTCTAACAGTGACGACCCTAAATGTATCACATCAAATCTTGACTTTGCATCAAAACCTGCATCTTTGATGGATTAATATTTTTTGAAAGAACACGTAAATTTATATATATTTGTAACTGCTAAATAGTGTGTCCAGAAACAATGTGGTGTAAAAATATACTTTGACGGCGGGTTGTATGACAAGTGAATATAACTAAAAATGTTGCAACGTTCGTCAAGTGGGTCATCTAAAATAAAGCGGCACATATTAACAAATTGCTAAAGCGTAGCTTCTTTCCAACTTCTACGCCGAAAGAGTAGCGAAACGATCCATCATTATTTCTTGAAATTGCAAGCAATTGCATGAAAAATACTATGTCCTCAACTTTGCACGACGATTCACGCAGTGATCCAGTTGAGGTCAGTTAATAAATAAAAGATGATGAGAATATTTTTGAAGAGCATTCGCCTTCAGTGATAATAATTTTGTATTGACGCGAATTTTAGACTTTTATGTTCTCTCTGTGTGTCTAAAATTACGAAGATTGTATATTCTATTGTAAGATTTTTATTACGAATAAAATTTAATATATAAACCCTTTACGATACGCTAAAATTTAGCACAGAATTACATTTCAAAAACAAAGTAGACCCTAATTCTTCGTAGTATAAAATAGTACAAAGACGAAGTATGTTGTACTCAAGTAGCCCCTGTTTATGCAATTGATTGTCCAAACGGCATCTTGTATCTTGCACGGTTGAAGATATGCAATGGGGGTTATCACTTAGTTCTTCCACCATGTGTATATCTGTATGCACATATATAATGTCTATGCGTCTACGCATTCATTTCAAAACACCTTGAGTCACTGACATTTAATGTCTTACATGAAGTAGAATTGAATGATCCTGGTAAATGGACGTCATTTTTTAAGACCATAAGGTTTTGAACTTTCTCAAAACAAAGACAGTGATTTTTCCGACACAGGCAAACTTATAGGGAAGTTGATAGCAAAGTAGAAAGAAGACATTTAACAAGCACGGTATTCGTTCGTCAACATAATAATGAAGAATTAGTTCACAGATAATGGCTTCTATATTCACCTTCAAAGAAGTCATTATACTTATTTATTTTTTACTTATTATTTATTTTACGACTGCTTTACATGTCTTTTTTAAATAAATACAAGTTTTCGTTGAAACGAAGGATCCAGCGATAGGAAACATGTGCACGACGCTATTAAAGAGCACGAAAATTGTCCAGCTCATAGACAACGAATGATTACGTTAACTATGAGAAGCAACATTCTCTGGCGTATTGACACGAGATTAATTTTGCGGCACGAATCGGACATAGATTACTGGAGGAATGTTCTACAAGGCGTCGTTGCATTAATAATATTTTTGCTTCGCGATGCTTGGATTTAAGGAATAACAGGGGCCCATCAGTTCAACAATTTGTTGGAAAATGTGAGTATTATTGGCGATTTAAGTTATCAAAGAAAGCATATCGCCCAAACTTCTTTCAGGAACCAACAGATTCCGCCCAATGGACGGAATCCCGCAAAATGCATTTTCTTCCTGCAAGTCGAAGCTTTTTTTTCGCCCAATTAGCAGTATTTCGCACAATATGGCATCCCTGTCTACGTCACCAAACGAAATGAACTATTTTGTTCTTTTGAACGAGTTCAACGAACTAGTTCACTAAAAAGAACAATCGTATAAAGCACCGTTCACATAAAAGAAAGACTTTGCTCATCCATAATTAAAACATATTTTCGACCTACCAATCTATATACAAAGTGTGTAAAGTAACTTTAGCACCTTTTGAAGTTTCTGAACGGTTGAAGTTATTACAATGCAGTTTTTACGAAAACACACGAGGGAATGGGGCTAATTAATACATGTATGCATTTATATTTTATCATTTGTATTTTTGAGATATTGAGGTAAATCGTGTGTTGTTGGTTTTTCAAATGGAATTATATAAATTTTTTTCATCTTTCATGACGTGCGTCAAATGACGAATCCAATGTTTTACGTTTAGTCATATGTTCGATAAGCATTTTCTTGAATAATTTTAATTTTTTGGGGCCTTGTACTTACGGAAATTGTAATGCTCCGAGCACGTGCTAGCAGGGAGAGCGCTGTGAGACTTGGGTTGGTGGACTGTTACATTTAAAATATACGTTAAATAAGAGCCACAAAAACCAAATTACTCAAAAAATGCTTACTTAACGTATGGCAAAATGTATATCATTCGATTCGTCTTTTTACGTTCGTCATGATAGTCTAAAAATATGTATTGAAAAACAAAATGTTACCCAACATCTCTTAAAATACAACTGGTAAAATCGAAATGAATACATGCATCAATTATCCCCATTGCCTCGTGCACTTTCGTGAAAACAGCCTTGCAAGAACTTTAACCGTTGAAAAACTACAGCAGGTGCTAACGTTACGTGCCTCATTCTGTTAATAAAAATGTTAAGTTGGTTTGTGTACGAAGTACTTATAACTACTAAACTATTCAACGTTTGCCAGTAATCTTTACCAACAGACCGCACCAATCATTGTTCTAATAAACTACACTAACAATGACTTTTCCTGTTCCAGACTCTTACTGTTTTTTGGAAAATTGAAGAAAACCACTTACGTGTGACCCGGATAACCGCACCCCCGCCATATAACAAAAACCCACTTCGAAAGAAAACCATCTTTCAAAATTAAATTATCTTATATAACTACAGCCACCATACATTAAACTACACAATAGTATTGTTTCTAACTTTTTGACTTTCGATACTAGCTCTTATAATTCATTGCACTGAGAATAGAAAAACTGACGGATGGAGGCAAATAAATCCTAATAACTACTAGACTACGTATCATTTCGCCCCAGGTGGTTAAGAGTTAGTACCGACTCAGCGCTTTGGTCCGAACGGTCGCGGGTTCGAGTCCCGCCTTGGGCATGGCTGTTTGTCCCTTGTCTTTGTATGTATGTGTTGTCGCGGAGGGCCTCGCGTTCTGCTGACCCCAGATCCGAGGAGCCCGCAAGTGTTTGTCTAGTGTATGGTCGAATATGCGTCCCATCGGGACGTAAATGGCAACCGGCTGTCGGCTGGATAAAAGCCCTAGGGGAAAAAATATTTATACGATTTATTTTCAGTCTCTTTTTTACGTTTTCAGCTTTGTCGATCCCATGTCAAAATCCGTCACTCCAAAATTCGTCACAGCGTTCTGGGTGGCTGGTTATGTTGTATAATGTATTGTGACTGAATTTCTGTAGAGATAATTTAGTTTTGAGAGATAGTTTTCTTTCGAAGTGAATTTTTGTTTTATGGCGGGGATGCGTCAGTCCGGGTCACACGTAGGTGGTTTCGTTGAATTTCCAAAAGACGGTAAGAGTAAAAGAATCAGTTAGTGTAATTTTTTGAGAAGAATGTTAGGTTCTGGTTCGTGGTAAAAGGCAATCCGTTCAGTTGATAAGTTTAGTTTTTATCAGGAATTTTAAACGTCGATACGTGTTGTTTTTTGAGTGTAGCGTAAAGATTAAATAAGTATTTGGGGGGCTAAGTACGTGTTGCAAACTGCAAACCAATATTGTTGTATAATGTATTGTTTTGTGGTTATTTTGGGATCAAGAAAATCTAGTTCGGCTGGGTAGTTTTTTTTTTCTACGAGTCGTTTTCTTACACGTTGATATTGCGCCTATCTGTGATTTCGAAAATTAGTTGTTTGTTTTTTTCGAAAATTGGCTAGAGCAAAAAAATTAATATTTATATATTTGAAAATCACAAAAATAGTACAATATTTTGTATATACGGAAAATGCTTTTAGGCAATTAGCTTTGCCAGCTTAACATTAATCCCGCAAAGTCACCTTTTTTGGAAAAACCATTGGACCAAAAAAATTAATTTTTGGATATTCTGAAAGTATAAAAATAGCACAAAATTCTGGGTATAAAAATTAGTGTATTTGGAAAGTGGCTTTGCCAGCTTAACGGAGGTCTTCCAGATAGAGCGTTCGCGTTGTTTTGAAGGACTAGAGCCGGAAGGAAGTGCGTCTCAGATCCATCCCAAGCCTCCGTTCGCGCCTTCGATCGAGGGAAAGGGCGCCTCCAGATCGCTGCGGCGCAACACAAGCCAGAGCAGGGCGGCTGCCTGTGGGCGAGGGGAGGGCGAAAGGCGCCGCGCAGTGTCGAGCAAATGAACAACACAAACCGCCTCCCGCCTCCTACGCGCACTCTGCCCAGCAGCAGGGCGAGGCGCGGCCAAGTTCCATATTTATTAACATGGAGTCCCTTTGTCGCAGCCGAAACATGGACGCCCGCGCCTGCGCCATGGACTCGCCTAAGAGGCAACGCGCCTCAGCAGATGTCCGTCTTTATACTTTATTGCTTAACTGCAACGGTTTACTACAAATCTGTAGAAGCTACAGGCTGTAGAATGAAAGAAACAAAACCGATATTCAGTCTAACACTTTCATAACATTACAGTAGTCAGTTCGTCAACACGAATTCCAATGGATCAGGTTATTCGGTGTTCTTGCTATAAAAATTCGTATTATCCGAATACGAAAAATTCTTGTTATTGTACAGAGAGAGAGAGAGGGGGGGAGCAAATGTCCCTAGAGGGGAGAGGACTAAACAGGTCTCTTCTCTTTACTAAGGAGGTTTTACGCCCCGCCGGACCGTGACTCAAACGGAAGGAGGGGGATGGTGCTGGACAGTGAGAAACGGATTTTGATTGAAGACATGATACAATTATAATGATCAAAACATTGCAAGTACTATTTATTTATTAAACTATGAACACAAAACTTACAAACGAAAAGTGATTAAAACTCTGAATGAATTATATTTATACAAATATTTTAAGGAAAATGAAATGAAATAGGAACATTAAAATTAGCGTAGATAAAGGCGTTTTAAATAATGAGTGAAGGTTATACATAATCAGTCGCAGATGATGAGAAGTGTAGACCTCTGCTTTGCACAGGCGAGCCGTTATCGGAATTCAAGATCCCATAGGGACAAGCGACGGCAGGGCGCGTATGCTGCGTCGAAACGGGACATGTGCTCACAAACCGCAGCAGGAATGGAGGCAGTGGCTCACGTGACCTGCTTCCAACACTCTCCCGGGAAGACGAATGCCGTACAATACGTACCGATGTAGAGGTGATAGTCAATACTGACTCTCGAATACATAAATTCACTGCTGAAGTCGTCCGGTTAAAGAGCTCCCGAAGGCAGCTGTATCTTGTCGAGGATGATATCAAGAAGAAATGTAATGAATGGAAGTGCGTCTGTTTGTCGAAGACAGCAGAACTTCCGAGAGCGGTGAAAGAAGGGATTCATTTACGGCGCAGAAGACTCATTTAGGGTTGAGGAGTTTTTACACGAAGTAAATCTACAACATGGGAGGACCAGCTTTACTTCCCCTCCGAAGGAATGCGTACGAAATATTTTTCGCAAGGGCGAAAACACGACTTCGAACGGGTTTGAACCCGCAACAATGAGTACAACTGTCCCATACGCTAATCATATCACCGAACCCGTCCTTTACCGTGCTGTGAGGCAACAAGTACATGGCTCTTCTTCAATTATTTATTTGTGCAATAATAAAATGAAATTATATTCAATCTTTTTTACTTTCTCGTATACATATGTATATACGGAGTAATACGTAGTATGGAGAAAGTTATGAAATGCTGCGTGAAAAAAACGGAGGATTTGCGGCAGAAATAATTCATTACCGGGTCTCGATAACAAAAAAGTGGATAAATTCAGTTGCTAAATTAAGAGAAAAAATTCTCTAAAAAATAGTGCAGCCAGAATCCCTGTTTTGTGAGTACTTGATGCCGAAAAATCTATTGAAAGCAAAACGTCAGTCCGTCCGTTTGTCTGCCCGTCCGTCTGTCCGCCTGTCCGCCTGTCTGTCTGTCGGTCCGTCTGTGAACAACTTCTAGCACCTAAACCATGCGTAGGAGTTTTTCCAAATCGAATAAACCCCTGTCCACATGGCTCTAGTTGAAGCCTTGAGATTTTGAAAACATTCTTAAAATTTAGGATTCTTTACTGCAGCTCTGAACATTCAAAATTTTCCAAAATGGCTCCAATTTTTCTTCAATTTCTTGTAAGAATAGAATAAAATACACTATAAAGGTGGATAGGTCCGATTTTCACTCGTTAACTCTGAATTTCAAAATTTCAAAAGTCTCAATTATTTCCAGCGTCATTCTGCAACTACAAAATTAAAGATAGAAATATTTCCTCAAATGAAATTAGTTGCTCATAATTAGTTCTTTCATAAGTTATGTACTTTCTTTGAAAATTAGTAGTTCTGCAATATTAGGTAAATATTTGCAATTAAAAATTCAAAACAAGATTTTCTCAAAAACGGCTCCAAATTTTTCTTTACTTTATTGGTAGAGATAGTACTAAATGCACTTCTTTAAATGGCATAAACGCTATTCTTCTATCAGTTTTTTTAATTAAAAATGGAATTGTTTTGACTTGTCTCTCACGTCGTTAAAATTTACATTACTGGCGATTTCTTCACTTTATATTTATGAGTAAAATGTAATTTAAATAATGTCACATAAATTTTTCTCGAAAACTCAACAGTCTTCTGTTAAAATGAGCCATTATTCTGCATTTCAGAACTCAAACGCCATTTCAAAATGGCACCAATTTCTTCAAACTTTTCAATGGACTGTGTAATATCATCTTTATGACCAAAGCTCATTTTGTGATTTTAAAAAACTACAAATGTATTTTTAAATAATCTACGTGTTTAATATGCAATTTCATCCATTTGTATACATTATGCATTTATAAGTGAAGTGTTCAATGACTTAAATGAGTTTTGAACTCAATATCTTTGTAAAATGAGCTTAAATATCGATTTACAGTAACGCCATTCATACAAACGCTCCAGAAAATTGTTATTTTGACAAGATTTTAGCCTGCTTTATTATTGAAATAATTTACGGACTATACTGAAGAATAAAAATTGAAAAATGTAAAAAATGTGTTTTAAATACTATCATATAAAGTTTCTGAAAACTCAACACTTTTCTCTTACAAAGAGCTCAAAATTCCGTATTTTCAGAAATGTCAACTCTCACGCCGTTAATTGCACATTTCAACAATTGAACACTATTGCATTTTGCTGAGTTCAATGACTTTAAATGAAGTTTTCGAAATCTCAATCTTCCTTGTGAAAAAGAGATTCAAATTCGCATTTACAGTAACGCTTATTCATTTCTTAAATACCAAATTGTAATGAAAATTGTCGTTTATGACAAGATTTTACTCTTCTTTAATTTTTGAAATAATATTTCGTGTGTATTAGGAAGAAATAAATTGAGAAAGTGTCAAAAATGTACTTTGGGCGGTGATAGATGGCAGCTGGCAAGAGAATGGGGCATGACCGTAACGCCAGTCCACTCCAAGGAAAATAGAAAACGTTACTACGAGAAAGTCTGTACCATTCTGTAGCACCACTAGTTAAAAATGCCATGTCATTCTCGAAAAAATTATATAATTGCTTTTGACGTGATGTAAACTGAATCAATTCTTTATTTTTTGTGATATATTAATAAAAATATGTAAGCCGTACATTTGCAATAACAAATGATGATGCAAATACAAGTTTAAAATCATAAATAATATTGGCTCATATTATAATCAGCATGACCTGATATTACGGAAAAGAATTGTGTGCTTCTGAACGTTTGATGTGAACAACGAATTATCCTCGTATTCATTGATGTGTATGAGTTTCAATTTTTTGTAGCCATCTCGGGGCAATCCTTCATCTAAGTTATCGGACATAGACAGCCGCTGCGCTCCTTTGCGCCTCCTCAATGAGTCCTTCCGCCTCTGTTGGGGTCTTCGCGTCGTTTGGGATGGAAGTTGGCAGGCGCTGGGCCGAGGAGCTCAGACGGTAAACAGAATCAGCCACTCCCCTAGACCACTCCATCCAACTCCGAAGGCGAGAATATGTGAGCGCTGGTGGGGAGCTGGGGATGGGAAACGATCACTCGAGAGGAAGAGAACGTGTTGCTTGTCTTCTTCCCCCTCCCTGGCCTCCGCTGATCGCTTGCAACGTCACCGCGGCGGGCGGGGGGGCGGGGGCGGAGATTCGCTACGAAGGGGGCCGTGTGGCTGCGGCCAAAACGTGGCTCGCAGTGGAATTGAAAAGGGTGCCTCGGCGCGGCGTGGCCGGCTGAAGGGCGGTGGGGCTGGGCGGAAGGGCTGCACAGAGCGCTGAGGCAGGAGCTTGGTTCGGGGTGGCTGCATTGTTTCCGCTTCGGTTGCACGAACGGCGATACGATTTTCTAAACGATATGCAAAATACTGCGTTTACGAAGAACTGTAGATGAGAGTACCGTATTATGAAAAGCAATTATGGAGAAAAGCAATTCATTCACGGTAAAGTGATTAGATATGGCTTTCAAGTGAACAAAAGAAAGTTTTCATTGTACAACCTAATACAATAGTAAAATATAATATATTCATGAGAGATGTTGATAGAATGGACGTAAATTTGAAGTGCTATTAAATTGAAATCAGATCAAAAAAGTGATGACGGCGTCCTGTATTTATGTTCTGCATTGATTCTGCTACTCACAATGGCAGGCAGCTATACCGCCGACTTCGCGTAGTAAGCAAAGTCATCCGCGAACATTAGGAGCCCGCAATGTCGAATGCCGGTGTTTCTATCAACTGGTAGCGGCGCGTCGTTGACGTACAGGCCGAATAGAGTAGGGGAGAGCACGCTTCTCTGTGGCACGCCTGCCACGACTCGTCTTAAGGACGATTGTACGCCATTGACGCGAATCTTGAATCGACTATCTTCCAAGAAGCTAGCGATTAGTCTGACGTAGCAGTTGCTGATTCCAATGTCCGCAAGACACGCGAGCGCCCCCTCGTGCCATACAAAATCGAATGCCGACCGCATGTCTAGAAAAACCACCGGCAAGTTCTGCCGTCTTTCCAGAGAGAGACCGACCTCGGTACATAGCCGCGTCAGTTGTTGCGCGGAACTGAGACCATTCGAAACCCGAATTGCTCATCTCTAAGACGTTTAAGGCGCTGTTTGCACATGTAAAGATATGTAATTATTATGGAGGGTAAACAATGTTTGGAACATTTGTTCCATTTCTATGTGACTCCTGTTCTCAGATGTTGACTGATTTTTGTAGGTCCTTCATCATATAAGTGTTGACCTCAAGACATTGTTGACAAGAAATTTCTACTCCTTTAAAACATTCAATTTAAAAAAATCTGTCATCCCCCTTTTCCAAATAGACTTCCATATTTCTTAAATACATGTAACTACAGTGTGGTCGAAATATTTGTTTTTTGACATCACTGTAATTCTAACTAAAGTTGATGTAGTACGTAATCCATAAAATGTCTGATTTCAACCCTAATAAGGTTACATTGTTGCATTGTCCTCTGCATTGTTGAATCGTTGGCAATGTTATTAAGCCTTAAGAAATAACCCAAATTTTTCAAAGACCTACAAGAATTAAAAACATCACTGCTGTTCAGCAAGTAAAATATTAATATGTGTAAAGTAGAAATATTATAAACAAAAGTATTCATAAAAATGAAAGTCAAATATTAAATTTAGTATTAAATATGTGTGATAATACGAGTAAATGGAATGTGAGGTACTGTTTAAATAATTCTTCACACAAACTACACAGAAGTTCAATACATTATTTATTATCGAAGAAAATACAATATCGAAGTCGGTTCTCCGCCAGTTCGTGTATTTTCATTTAATTTTCAGTTTTCAGTATTTTCAGTCAGCCGGACGGGCTAGCGGCGGCGGCGGTGGTCTGGCACGCTGCTGGCCCGTCAGCCCACCGGGTGACGTCGTGGATTGTGCAACTCCTCATTTCTCCCTGCTCGAATTCATTATCGTCCATATATACTTCGGGTTTTATAACATGGCGCGTGAGGACCTGACTTCATGATGGAATATGGCACGGCTTTTTGCATCTTTCTCAATCGTGCCGTTAGATATCGCATGATCGCGACCGTATCAAGCAGTTCTGAAGATCAAGTACCATCTAGCGGCACGACCGAAAATAAAGCGAAAAGACCTGCCGTATTCCATCATGAAGACAGGACCCTCACGCGCTATGTTATAAAAACCGAAGTATATTCTTTGAACTAGAAGCTGATAACATTGTCTGTACAATTTCGATTACTCAAGTTATATTTTATGTGCACAATTTTATAAATGGACCAGAAATGTTATTCGACAATTGAGAAAACGTAATCTCTGTTACAAGAATTGGATACCAAGAACAAGAAAATGGAATTGTGACAAGAAAATGGTTGTGGTAATAATTACTCCGGATGTGGACAGTCTTATTGATAAAGAAAATGTGGATGATATCCAGGTGATTATTTTCACGTTGACTTATTTCGTTGGCGGTAGTTTTTATGCTAAAACTCTGTTGTGTTTAGTACATAATAAATAATGAAGCTGCACTAGAACTTCCTGATATAGTTGAAACATTTGAAGTGCATAGTGCTTCCAACAAAGTAAAAAATAGTGAAGTAAATGCTGAAACAGTTTCCTGAACCAGTAAAGAAGAAGCAGAAACTTCCAAACAAAAGTGAGTGCATCCCTTTTCGTTAGGTACCATCTGATGTGAAACAGGAAATTAGAGCATTTACAAAAGATGTATGGTACCATAAGCAGAACAGAAATCGGTGAACTTTTTATTGCTAAAGATTTACTTAGATTGTAATATTTTCTGTGAAGTACGCGCGTGATAAAAATGACCTCTATTTCAATATGAAAATACAGAAGTAGACAGAATTGCGGTAGTTCCTCGGTATTCTAATTTTGACAGGATATCATCCGCTACTTCAAACTGAAATCATTTAAAATTTAGATGAAGATAAAGGATTTTCAATTGAAAGAAAAAACTTGTCTAGAAATTGGTTTCATGAAATAAAAAGTTTTTCATGTCTCAGATAATAGTAGAATAGACAACCAGAAAAAATGTGCCAAGCAAGGACCGATTTTTTGTCCACTTCAATAAAAGTTTTTAAAAAACTTAGAATTTTGCGCATAGATTATCTATCGATGAGCAGATGGTAATTACCTTATTTTATGAATGTCTGAAAATTTATCCAAACTGTGAATAATAAGAACAACAGGTGGATTTTAAATCTGAAGTATCTCACACATTCATGAAACATCCATTGAAGCATCTGACAACAACCTAGATTGATTGATTGATTTTCTCGTGTTTCCGGGCGCGTCAACTGCTTCGGTCATTCGACATTTAGCTCTGCATCCTTTAAATTCCATGACAATATCTTCTTGAGACCGTAAACAACTCATATTTAAAATAAGTTTCTTTTTATTCAATTCTTTTTCTCATATTCAATTTTCTTATCTTTTTCTTCTAAAAAGATTCATCTTGGACAGTACTATTCCAGGAATAATGTGCTTTTAACATACTGTGATGATATACTTAATCTTCCATTTCCATAAATTCTCCACTCTCGTCAGACTCTTCGTCCGTTTCCAATTCCATAAGTTGACTACTAATTATATAAGTTGACTTTAACTGTATTAACCTGAATCAATCAATCTTCTATTCAGCCTGTTAATCATTTTCTCTTCAAATCTCATTTCATAATTTCTTCCCTCTTTTATCAGTTTCTTTAATGACATTATGTATCTTCTACTTTTTTTAAAAATAAAATAATATGTTTTTAGAATTAATATGTTCTGTCCGATTTCATCTTACATTATACAATCTGTTTAAATTTTTACCAGTTCAATTTCTTTCCCCTGAGTTTCCTTTCGTATTCTATCCTCCCTTTCATGTTCCTCCTTTCATATTATATCCTGCCTTTCTCGTTCTAATTTATCCTGTTCGAACACTATCATTTCTAACTTCGCTTTTATTATTGTCTCGTCGTCATCCTCTGTTCCAGTTTCTTTATTAATTATATTTTTAATAGTCTCTTTCTCAGATACATCGCAATTCCATTCACTAGCTAACCTGAGCAAATAATGTTTTCTACATTTAGCTAAATACGCCATTATTTTTTTCTGTTTAATCAATATTGTTTGAAAAAACTAGTTATTCATCCAGCTTACAAATGGCTTATACTCTCCCTATTATGCATAAAATATCCCTTTCAACACTAAATTAGACTTTTTAGATTCTTCAATTTCAAATATATTAAAATACACAACATTACACAATTGTTTCTTGGTGCAACATAACACAATTGTTCAATTTGATGACGGACACCATCGCAATTACGACTTAATCCGGCCAGATTCAGCTGCCACGTACAGTTCAATTCGTGCGCTCTGGACCCCCTGCCCCTGAACTGCAATCCCAGGCTCCTTCCAAACCAGACGTGGATAATCTTCACTCGCAACATTCAGCAATTTTTGCTTCGATCTAACACCAGCTATTTAACTTAACCCCACTAATGTTTAACTTCGATCCATCACCAGTAATGTTTCATTTCGACCCAACACCAGCTTCAACCAATTTCCGATGTTGTAACGTTTCAGTGCATTTCATATTGTTCGTAATTCAAATCACGTAGATTCTTTTTAACACTATTACAATTCCTTGTCAACGTTGCTAACCTAATAATAAACATACGAGGAACAGTATTCATTATTTGTTACCAAAACGTTAATAAACATGTGAGGTAAATATGTAATTGTATACGAAACATTACAAAGGCTAAATCTTGCATAAAAATGTATTCTTAATCACAAGAGCTTAAGCACGAGGTTTAATCTCCAGACTTAATTACCATTCTTCGAGATCTGGCAGTAGCAGTTTCTAGTACTCGTTTGTAATGGCCTAGCCTCTTGGTCCCTAATATGATGTATAGGCATACATGTACACGTCTCTGAAATCATAGACCGCACCATGACACTAACTGGGCATTTAATCATCTCCTCTAGTAGTCTGGACAGATTCCCCAAGGCGTCGTCGTACAAAAGAACTTTAGTTGACAGAAGTCGGAAAGGTTGATCCGTCAGAGAAATATATCTGTAAAATATTACAAACAAGAAGTGCTACAGAATGGCACAGATTTTCTCGTAGCAAATGTTTATAATTTCCTTGGTATGGACTGAATTTAAGGTCTTGCTCCATTGTCTAGCCAGCTGCCATCTATCGTCGCCCAAAGTACGTTTAGACCATCGTTTGCGAGGTTCTGAAAGAGCAACAATATTCAAATAAGATAGGTGTTGAACGCGCAACGCAAATACAATCGAAAATGAAATTTAGAACAATCTTGGAGCGTCTCTGTAAGATGGCATAGAGTCAGAAAGAAAAGCTCTTTTCAAGGATATAGCTGAGAGTGAGATCATCTGATCATCGAGAGGCACTCACTCAGGACTCAGGACTGTATCAATGATAAAACTTAAGAATTCGAGAGTAATTAATAATTAAATGGCATTAAAAAATCATCAGAAAGGATATATATAAAGTGACCATATTAAAACTTTGTAAGAGAAAATGTGAAGCATTTGAAAACTAACGGAGCGATTCAATTTCTTTTCTTTCAGAATTTTTGATTTTATATTATCTCATTTTATACGATGACTCAGTTGTGTATTGAGATTCTTTTAAATTGATATTAGAAGCTAGTACATCTATAAAAATATTAATGAAAAAGTATAACGAAAACTAGACTTGGAGGCATTCAATCGTATGTTAACACAAAAGTACTAAGAAAACTGACCTGTCAATTCTGCAAAGTACCTTTGTTTCTAATCTCAGCTTTTCAGGTTTCAAACACGAGAGACTGAAGATCCGTATTTTACGATGAAAAGCACAGGTAATCGCCAATTCATGAACAGTCAGAAATTGCCAAAACTATTTGTTTCGAAAAGTATTGTAGGTTCTTTATAGCATACTTCTGTAAAATGAGAATTAATCTTTTTTCCAGAAAATCTAGACTAATTGTAAAATTCATTTAGGAATTTAGATCTGAAATGATTAATAAGTTTTAATATTCTTGAAATTGATTTAAATTGAAATTGAAAAAATTAGCATTATGTGAAGTTGTAAAGTATTTCTTCTTTTACAGCAAGACAATATTCTTGAGAAATTGAAATTTTATTCAAATGGCGTAAGCAATTTAATTGGAATATACTTAAGTAAGTGAAAGTGATTCGACTTGAGTTTCTGTAATAAGCATTCAATCAAACCCTACATGACCGTGATCCGCTATTCTAATTGTATTTTTATTTTGCCCACCTGAAAACCCATTCTGAGCTAGCGGCGGAGGTGGGTCGCAGTACGTTTTATTACATTTTCATAACTTTTCGGTTTCTTAACAGTAGAAGCAAAATATTACCTTAAGAATATTAGAGCAAAATATAAACTCGTCCAAAATCGAAATTTTATTGAAAAATTTGGAGCCGTTTTTAAGAAAATGGCATTAGTGTAAATGCAAAATTAAGCTCATTTTCACAGCGATTTATTAAGTTTTCGAGAAAATTCATTTGAAGTCATTTGAAGCACTTCCACTCAGAGATGCAATAATGTATACAAATTGATAGAAATGTGAATATTACGACGTAAGAGATATTTTAAAAATGTATTTGTGTAATTTTTTAAAAGAAAGAAAACATCAAAATGAACTTTATGTTATATTAAAGAGTACCAATACCACGATTCGTTGGAAACATTTGAAGAATAAATTTGAAGCCATTTTTGAGAAAATAGCGTTTGAGCGATACTCAAAATGCGGATTTTTGAGCTCATTTTCACAGAAAATTGTTGAGTTTTCGAGAAAGATTATCTGACACTATTTAAAGCACATCTACTCATACGTATAATGTGAAAATCGCCTTTAATGTTAATATTACCGACGTAAGAGTAAAGTCTAAAAAATATATTTTTGTAATTTTTGAAAAAAACAAAACTTTAGATCTATATGGCATTTGTGTCATCTTTCAGAGTTCGTATGGTACTAACCCTACCAAAAATTTAAAGAAAAAACTTGAAGCCTGTAACCGCACAAAGTACTTTTTTGTTTTAATTTTCTTAACTTTTCGGTTTCCAAATAGTAGAACCGAAATATTATTTTAGAAATATTAAAGAAGGCTAAACAGCAATTTTCAGCTGAACAGCAAACAGCAAACAGCCTTGTCCTAAACAGCTATTTTCATTCAAAGTTTTTGAAGCTTTCCAAAAATAATTAAAATTAAATGTGTTAAGGTTACATTTGTGTAAGTTTTGTAAAAAACAAAATAATACACCAAAATAAACTTAACGTCATATTTAACAATGCAATGAGCACTATTCATTGGAGAAATTTGGAGACATTTTTCAGAAAATGGCGTTTGAGCGTTTCTGAATATGCGGAATTTTAAGCTCAGTTTCTCAGAAAACTGTTGAGTTTTCGAGAAACTTCTTATGACATTAATTAAAGCATAGGTACTCTTAAATATAATAATACCTCTAATGAAATATTACCGACGTGAGTGACCAGTCAAAAAAATTACATTTTTGTAATTTCTGAAAAAAAACATTATAGAGCAATATAGCATTTACGAGTATGTCATCGCATAGGTGGTTTTTATTTAATTTTTTGCGTCCAAGTTGACGCAACAAATTTGGTATGGTTTGTACCAAAAATTTAGAGAAAAAATTGCCACCGGTTTTTGAGAAAATCTTGCTCAAAATGCTCAAACGCCATATTCTCAAAAACGGCCCTAAATTTTTTCTTACTACTTTTCCAATGAATAGTGCTAATTGCACTGTTTAATATGATGTAAAGTTCATTTTGGTGTATTATTTTGTTTTTTCGAAAATTACACAAATGTAATTTCTTTGAAATTTCTCTCACATCGTTAATATACACATGTTCATCAATTTGTATACATTATTGCGTCTGGGAGTGAAATTGCTTCCAATGACATCAATTGAAGGTTTTCAAAAACTCAATAGATTCCTGGGAAAAAAGACCTGGCAATTACAGTAACGCTTACACCACATTTACTTAGAAACGGCTCCAAATTTCGCAGTGAAAATTGCCCTTTGTAACAGAGTTTTACTCTTCTTTAATCTCCTTAACCTACTATTAGGAAGAATTGATCCACTTTGAAATACTTCGGGAAAAGGTTTGGTAACCAAAAAAACAAAAAAATTTCAGACACTTTTTGTTTTTTGCGTAATAACTTGTCAATGGGTGATGTTAGCGCAAAAATAGTTACGTACAATTTCAAAAGTCATAAAATTCTCTAAAAATTTGCTTTATACATTATTTTTCTGAAGTAAATGCACAGGAACAGAGCTACGAGATTTTAAAATTTCACCATATTTTCCTTTTTATTCTGTTGCGTAAAATTACTAATGGTCTCTCTAATGTAATATTTTTGAATTTGTGAGGTCATTATAAATAAAAAGCGATTAAATACTTATGTTTTTAATACATGAGGACTTTATACGCTCTTGGCCACGTGGTTTTTACTCTGCGCTACGCAAAACTCAATAGAGTACTTCACTAAGGACAACACTTCACCTCCGCAATATTCTGTCTCGTTTCTTCCTCTCTTTGATCTTTCTCGCGCTATCACTAATATCTCTCTGCCATCGCCGCCCGACTTACGGACAGGCTCTCCCGTCCCACCATTGACTATCTCGCCGCCATCGCTTCTCTGTCGGTCGCGGTCAGGCAACGTTCACGGCGCCCCCTCCCTTCCTGTTAGGCCACAAAAGCCCCTGGCAGCGGAACAAAGCCTCCCCGGGTGTGGTGCCGCCCACGAGCGTGTGAACTTGCGCTTTTCATTCACCGTTCGTCCTTTACGTGCTCCACCGGATAACTAGGTCGAACCGATTCATTGACCAATTGCATGTTTTTGAAGATGTTTTCTACGACGCAAAATACAAATGATTTCATCAATTCAGAAAACTGCCTATGGTGTTTGAGGATACAGGAATTTATTATTTTCATCTTCATGAAAAATAGTGTAAGTAGCAAATCGTTTTTGTTCATAACAGTCGATTAGTTAAACGTAAATGTTTTTAAGTTCGGACTGTCAGTGATTTAACATTCAAAGTGTATTCAACTTAAAGCACTGACTGATCAGGTAGTGAAATACGCAATTCATCTATTTTATTACACCGAGAAAGTACGAGGTATACGAAAAATTAGAACTGTTTACAAAATCATTTTTCCAATAGATCTCTACGCACTTGAAAGAATTCGAGGCCTCCTGGACTGGCGCGAAGCACTGCCCTCCAAACGCCGCACACGGCAGCGCCCCTCCACCGGCCTCAAAGGCGCCTGGAGGGTCTTCGGGAAGTGCGTGCGCGAGGCGGAGCGAGGAGGCGACGTAACGGGGCCAACAGCTAATAATCAGAAAATGCCCGGTGATCCACTTGCGTGGTCGCCAGGTCGCTTCATGTGGGGTTCATGCTCCGCGTGATGGCACTCGAGGAGCAAGACTAACCAGAAGGAAGCTGACAGTCGACTTATAATACAAATAAATAATGAAGTGCGCACGAATGTGCATAAGAGAAAAAAATTAAAGTTCTTTGCTATATTCTGTCACTGTTTTAGTTCTTTTCTTGCATCTTTGAATTGATATCGCTAACACTGTTCACCACACAGGGCATACGCGTCTTCTTTTAAACTTCGTGACGATGTGAGGTTGCGCAGATTTTGTGAAGGAACCATGGTCGCGTCTTGTGATCATGTCTCAATTCCTGATTTGTTTCCGTCCTTTTTCTTCCGTCATGGCATCTGTTGAGTAGATTCTGGCCATATTTATCTTCTCTTCTTTATTCTTTCTTCTAGCACTCGTGTTGCTTTGCATGTGGATGGTGTAGTAATTGGTATTTAAGTCCTCAACGTAGAATGGTTCTCTGGTCAGTTCATATACTAATCTTGATTGTGTGTTCATTGGAAGACCAAGACTCTCTTCAGGTATCTTGCCTTGGTTTTCTCTGGACCTTAGATCAGCCATTGAGAGTTTTCCCATATTAATTGTATTCAGTTTTGTCATGATTGGGCTAATGACTGCAAAATATTTTATTGCTGATTCTAGTGACAGTTTGTGGATATTTTTATTAATACATGGCTCTAATCGTCGTTGCTGCTTTTCTCTATATGAATTTTGAATGAGCTGCCTGTTGTCTAAATGTTTTTCCCTAAATATCGCTAATATTGGGGCTATTTCTAGATCTTTGTTTTGAATTTTATTTTCTCACTTGCGTTTTTCCTCCTTTCGGAAGGTCATCTGCATTGTCTTGGTCGCCTTATGAAAACTAATGCCTCATTCTATAAACTGAAACGTAACTAACCCAACGTATGCAGTAAACTTTCACGTAAAACGAGCATTCTGACAAACGTAAGCTGGAAGTAGGTTTTGCCTGAACCAATCAAATTCAACATATTGATCGATGCGTTTCTAGGCTTTTTCGACTCTCCTATCGATTTCACCTTTTGCATTTGCGAGCAGCTGTTGCCCCTACCTATTGAGTTATATGCGAGCAGTGAACTTTAAATTGTGTACCGCAAATATATTTAACGTCACGTTCAGATTTTGTCATGAAGAGATTTGGGCGTGCAGCTTTGCTGTTGCAAGCTTCAGTAGCATTAATTTTAGGGTCGCTTTATTTAAAAGAAGAAGGAGGCGCTTTTTGCCATTTCGAACCAACCTTCCAAGTCGTCCAAAACTCCACAAACTTCTTTGCTCTACCTTTCAACTATACGCACCCCAATACCACGCAAAAACAAGAATCGATCGGGAGTCGACCTTCCTTCTCACGGATTTTGTTGTGCATTTGTTTTTATCATGCTGCTCTCTGATTGGTCATCGGTAGAATTTCGACGTAAACTTAACGTGAAGCTTGGGCTTGCGGGCTCTTAATTTTACGTCTCACGTCTACGTTTACGTCAAGGCATTGTGAATGATCTCGCTTAATAACCCATTTCAGGTTTTGGGGCCAAGGCAGAAAGCCAGGTGGACCGACGCCGCGAGTAGACCGCCAAGTGGTGAGGGCGGCGGGTGGGGGCGGTAGCGGGCACGGAGCGGAGCGGGTGGGGGTGGCGCGGCGGCGGGGGCCAAGGCGAGACGAGGAAGGGACAGGGCGGGGACGGGAAGGAGGGCGGGAGCAGTGCCGGAGTTCGGGCGGAGTGTGGACTGAGAGGCCTCCGGTGGAGGGATGTGCCGGGGGCGGGTGGTCGGAGGCCGAGGGGAAAAGTGAGGGGTTGCACGTCGGTGCACCGTAATGCCCAGTGGATCAGTGCGCGAAAAGGCGTCCTTCCCTCAGCCACCGCTCCACATCTTTGTCCACCCGAACGTGAATAGCTTCATGTTAGCTAGTGGTATTTTTCGCTCACGTTTTCCTGCGAGTATTTAAATGAATCAACGTACACTGTTACATATTTTTACTTTCTCTCTTATTTGCATAACAACCGCGCTTTCTCGGATATACGGTGTACGTAGTATAGTGAAATGTATGTAAGCTGCGAAAAATCAATTTCGATAGATCAACAGAAGTACACGCCCCTGATAACGGAAAAGTGGTTTGTTTAAAAACGTCCACCCATCCTGTACTACCTCTTAAACTATTCATAAAATGTTTGCCAAAATAAATAATCCTCGATCGTTTAGCCCGACTGGAAGCAATGCAAGATTTTTTTGCAGTTTGTGGTTTTATTTATATAAAAACCCTGAGATATTTTGAAAATTTCCTCAAAAATGGCTTCAATTTGTTTTCTTTAAATTTCTTCAAGAACAGAATCAAATGCATTTGATCAGATGGCAGATGATGCAGATGGCAAAAGTCGAATTTTACACCGAGAGCGGTGGCTCAGTGCTTCAATTGATGTCACTGCAGTGCCTCTTACCGACAGATCCTAAGTTCGAGTCCCGACGGTGGCAGGATTTTCGCCACTAGCTTTTCAGCTTGGCCGATTTCAGTCGCTTTATAGGGGAACATTCTAGCGGCCGGCTACTCTGATCGGTAGGTTTCCGTGGTTTCTCCGATCAACACCAGGCGAATGCCGGAGCAGTAACCCAAACGGGCAACGGACCGCGCGCGATCTTTCCTTCCTCTTCCTTGTCCTGTCATCACACTTACACTAACATGCACTACATTACCACAAATACCGGGAGGCACATTAACATTCCTTACCTTCATTCGGAACCAGTACAAAACAATGGTAATAATGGTTGATTGATCGACGTATGAAAATGACCGACGCGGCAGATTCAAATAAAATTCGCATATGTAAGCTAAGAAATTACCTTGGTTATGTTTTAATCAGTAGTGTTTTCTTTGGGCGTGCAAGTCTTGTATTAACGTCCAAGGAAATGAAACAAATATTTTTCTCACATATATTATCAGTTTTTGGAAATATAAACTAGTAATGTTTTAAATCTTCTAGTAAATGTGTAATGTTTTATATCTGTTAGTTTTAAATTCCTAATCCGTTTGGTCTTTTTTCTTTTCTTGTTTTTCACATATCTATGTATTTAATTTTTACTGAGGGGAAAAATTCTGTTTGAAACACTAATATAGTCCTTTGCTATTTTACTCCTCATCTCAAATCTTGAATGATTTTTGTAAGTTCACTGTATCATAATGTATGATATAGGGAAATCATATTATTGCTTACAAAAAAAATTATATTTACATTACTGCTTTAAAATGTTCAATTTTATACAATCTGGCATCCCTTGATCCAAATAGACTTAGAGCCTTCTTCTATTTTAAAAATGTAGTATAATTAATTGTGTAATTATTGTGTTGAAGGATTATATATGATTTTATGTAAACATTGTTGTATCATGTAATTTGACTTGATGGGTTCAATCTAAACAATTGCAGTCTATTATGAGTCTGATAAAGTTAACTAGGCACAGATTGGTGCAAATAGCACAAGCATTGGCACAAATTGGCAATGGAATAGACTTATGAAACACAAAATGTTTCAAAGGCTATAAGTAATACAAATATTAAATTTAAGTTTGAAATGCCTCTGATATATTTTTAATAATGCCCAAAATGCTTGAATTGAAATAACCTATTTGTTAAATAACTCTCCATACAAGCAACACATATATTCAATTTTATTTAAAATGTTCTTATTATTTTTTGGGACAATCGTTTTAGTTTTACACAATTGATCATCACAATTGAAATTAAAAATATCGAAATTAATTATAATATTCAGATCAGCAAAATGAGTTCAACGAAATTATAATGAATGTAAACATTTTGATTCTTAAAAACATAATTAAGTAATAAAAATAATAATAATTACATGTATTATTTTCTAAGTATATTTTAAATATCTCCCACAACTCTCAGAGGATATAAAATTATCTACGCATACATTGGAGGGCAGTGGTTTTGAAGTACATAACTCTCAATATTGCCATCTCATTTCACATTTTTGTCGCGCCTACACGATTCGGACCGATTGAAATGAGCACGGAATCTTTCATCACTTATTCTGTGACTTCTTTAAATTAATGTATTATAATGCCACATTGCTCATTGTAGCAACTGGCAACACAGTCTGTACTGACTTCAGGGATTCCCCGTCCTTTATTTTCTGCTTGGATTGTTTATGACTAATATTCAGCGAGAATGACTCCCATCATAAAAAGAACAGTGCTCAATATTGTATAATAAAACCTGTAAATTAGATTAGAGTATGGATAAAACCTATATGGCGGTCCGTGAAGTATGCTTTGACATTGAAAAACAAAGAAAATTTCATTTCATTTCGTCAATTGTCCAATTGACATTAATTTAATCGTGTGGGTGTGTGCATACAGATGCCAGTTGATGGCTTCAATAAAGTATAATTATGAAGATAGTATATAATCAAAGAATTACCAGATCGGGTATCAATAGGCTATAGGTCAATCAAGAAAAAAAAACAGGAAGAACAATTGAGCAGTGCAAGGTATGAACCACCGAGGGAAGATGCTCGAAAACTTCGGTGGTGGCGGGAGGAGCCGTGGCGAAGTTCTCGTGCCGCAGACACGTTAAGTTGAAACAAATGAAGTAATTGGATGTGTTAGAGAGAGAAAGAGAGATTTCATGTAAGACAGTATTATTTTGTTTTGTGACGTGAACGTTATCGTAGACTGGACATGGAATCTAGATACATCGGACAAGATGGCCGAGGAACACAAAAAGGTAAGTGTAACATCCGACCTAACATTTAGTTTTTGATCTGAAAGAAGGTTAAGATTTGTAATAGCGATAATAATATATATTAATTATAGAATAGGGAAATCATGGCCATGAGTGGTAGAGAATGCCAAGGAGTGCATTAAAATATAAATGGTGAAATTTGCTCTCCTTTTCTTCCTGTATTGTTGTATTGTGTTTCTGTATTGTCTCTTCGGCAGAATTGATCACCTCCATAATCACCCCGACCGTTTTCTTGGGGGACAGCAGCTTCCATTTGTTGAATCCGCAACCTATCTTGGGCTCACATTCGTCAAGAGGTTAACCGGGCGAAAACATCCGTAAATTACAGGTCCGATGTGTATCACCTTTAAATCTCCTTCGCACTCTTACTGGTAGCTCTTGGTGCGCAGACCGTGTGTTTTGCGTTTGTATAGAACACTCATCCGCACTATCTTGGATTACGGATGCATAGTGTATGGGTCAGCGTCTCCATCAACCCTCCGGCCACTAAATACCATTCACAATGCCGATAGGGATTAGTACAGGCGCCTACCGCACGAGTCGCATCGAATGCATCTTGACCGCGGCTAGAGAATCATCTCTGAACCGAAGGCGGGATATTTTGATTGCCTCAAATGGCGCGAAATTATTCACTGTGGATACTCACTCACGCCAAACGGTCTTCCACCCAACCCACTTCACTTCGTATTCACTTAGACCATCCCCCACTACATCCCCTGGAAGTCCGTCTCTGTATGTTTTTACAGAAGCTTAAAATAAAACTGCCCAACCCTGAGCAACCCCCGAAATCTTGTTTTCCCTTGGAAACTACACCGGCCCATGATAGATCTTAGATTGTCTAACCTTCCTTAATCCTTAACTCCCCCAAGTACATTCCTATCGGAATTTGAGGCAATAAAATCTACGTATCCTGGCCATCACTTCATTTACACGGATGGCTCCTCTCAAAACGGCAAAGTTAAATGTGCCTTCTACTGCAGTAGAACCACGCCAGATTTTCGATTAGACTCTTCATGCAGCGTCTACTGCAGAGAAGTATGTGCTCTTGAGGGGACATAAGGGTTTTCTTATCCGATGCCATTAAAGTAGTGATCTGCAGTGATTCCAAAAGCTCTCTTAAATCCATCTCCTCCTCCTCGTCTTGTGACCCGCTGATAATGACCATCCAACACGAAATCCATCATCTATTGGTATTTATAAGTATAAGAGTAATCTTACACTGCGATGGATAATTTACGGAAATATTTTATATTTGGTAAATTCAGGCCTTTTTTGTTTTACAATATTCAGTGTACGAATACTCTCTGTACAGGTTTCCACTAAACGAAAGATCACTTATCTCTTCATATTTCAGTATGCCACCAGCAATACATTCCATATTATAAACTTCCAAAATTTTAAAGAGTGTAAAACAATATGGTAAAACATCGAATATCGGTTGTTGGTTTTTTTTTCTAAAAAGTAGATTCGCTTTTTGGGAAAACATTTTTGTTAGTAGAAAATTAAACAAGTTTCCAAAACTTAAGGATTTATTTTATATTTTACATAATAAATATGTTGTTCTTTCTTCATTCACGTTAAAGGGTTCATTTTACCATTTTAAATGCTTATTATATTAGATAAGTTTGACCACAGATACTAGTTTACAAAAATGTTTTGAAATATAACACATTAAACACACACAGAAAATAAACATACACACAATATAATAAATAAATAAATAAATAAATAAATAAATAAATAAATAAATAAATAAATATAATAAATAAAAACATTATTATAAACTTTAAAGTTTTATTTTCGTGTTTTTCGTTTGAGGTGGTTCAGTACAGAAAATCACGGTAATTAAAAAATTACAATCGTAGAATATTCTTAAAATAATTAGTTTATTAGTGTTAGTCATTTTTTTAACTGTGTATGATGTACTGTGACTAACCGATAAATAAATTAGCATCTGAATACCGATGGAAATAGGCATTTTTGCCAAGAATTGATATTATTCCCAAGCTAATGAACATAGTTTCGACAACGCTACGCTAGCAACAGTACGTTACTCGCTTCTTTATAATTTGCTGAGAATACACAATCGAATCTGTTTGTTTCATTTGGCAAAGTAATAAATGACTGCTGCTTGTGACTATCGAAATGAATGCAGATATGCAACACAGGCGATTTGTTTGAATTGGATGTTTACAAGTAGTAGGTGAGATATTAGTAGCACAAAAATACAATATTTCAAATTACGTAGCAGTTTCCAATAACGCGAGAAAGTATGTACTGTTGTAGTACGTCTAGTTCTAGTTTTTTTTCAACACGTGATCACTAATTTTTCGTTTCTCGCCTTACGAAAGAACTTCGTAAAAACAGAAAGTTATGTAATTGTGCGCCGGAAAACGCCGGATTGAGCTCGTGAAGATTGACATCAAAGACACGGTCAAGGAAAAGCATGACAGTGCCCCCAGCCACATCTTCACCAACTGCCTGACCCGGAGCAACACCAAGGAAGTTCTCCATTCCCCTTACAGTCCCGACGTGACTCCGTGCGACTTTTTTGTTTCCCCGACTGAAGATAGAGCTGAAATAAAGCGTTGGGAGACCGTGGGAAACCTCTAAAAGCATGCTATAACGTTCCTGAGAGACATTCGAGACGAAGACTTCCAGGGTCCCTTCTAGGCGTGGCAGACACGTCTCAGCAAGTGCGTCGATGCAGAAGGAGAGTATTTTGAAGAATTTTAAGCATTTGAACACGTCCGATCAATAAAGTTTTTTTTTATGATTATTAGAAAAAGCGCATTATTTTTATAATGGACTCTGTATTAACGGCATGAAATATATTTTTAAAAAATGCATTTCTGTAATTTATCAAAATATTTCAAACGAAGAATACGTAAAAGTGGCATTTATGCCATGTTATTAAATTCATTTTGCTATCCGCTAAACAGTTTAAAGAAAAAATTGGTGCAGTTTTCAGAAAATTGCATTTGAGCGTTTCTGAAAATGCAGAATTTCAGCTCATTATCACTGAAAACTTTCATTATGACTGAAGTTTTCGAGAAACATTTTCTGACATCATTTGAAGCACATGTACTCATAAACGTGTACGCTAATCACCGTTAATGAAAATATTAATAATGCGAGGAAGAAGTACTAAAATTCATTTTTGTAACCTTTGAAGACACAAAGAATAGAGGAAAATAGCTTTTATGTTATGGTACAGTACATTTGGCGCTATCCCTACCTAAAGTTACTAAAAAATTGACGCCATTGTTGAAGAATTTTGAAACTGTCCCATGGATTCTGGTGAAACCCCAAAATTAAAGAATGTAAAAATTAAAGAAGTAAAGAATGTAAATCGTAGAGCAGGAGTGAGGTCAGATCGACTGGGAGTGCTCAGTTTGCAAAAACTCCTAAGGATAACTTCAGTGTTAGCTCACAGACGGACAGACAGACGGATGGACGGACATTCTCAATACTATTCTTTTTTTCTTTCTTTCTTTCCTTTCTTTTTCTTTCTTTCTTTCTTTCTTTCTTTCTTTCTTCCTTTCTTTCTTTCTTTCTTTCTTTCTTTCTTTCTTTCTTCTTTCTTTCTTTCTTTCTTTCTTTCTTTCTTTCTTTCTTTCTTTCTTTCTTTCTTTCTTTCTTTCTTTCTTTCTTTCTTCTTTCTTTCTTTCTTTCTTTCTTTCTTTCTTTCTTTCTTTCTTTCTTTCTTTCTTTCTTTCTTTCTTTCTTTCTTCTTTCTTTCTTTCTTTCTTTCTTTCTTTCTTTCTTTCTTCCTTTCTTTCCCTTCTTTCCTTCTTTCCTTCCTTCTTTCTTTCTTTTTCTTCTTTCTTTCTTTCTTTCTTTCTTCTCTTCTTTCTTTCTTTCTTTCTTTCTTTCTTTCTTTCTTTCTTTCTTTCTTTCTCTTTCTTTCTTTCTTTCTTTCTTTCTTTCTTTCTTTCTTCTTTCTTTCTTTCTTTCTTTCTTTCTTTCTTTCTTTCTTTCTTTCTTTCTCTTCTCTCTCTGCCTCTCTCGCTCTCGCCTCTCTTACTCACACACAAACACAAACACACACACACACACACACATATAGATAGATAGATAGATAGATAGATAGATAGATAGTGTAATATCTATCCCCCTTTAATACTCTCTTATAAATCACCACGCCCACACGTTGGGCGCCCAATGTAATTAATATCTCTCCACCCTCCTTTGATACCACGACGCCTCACGTCGCGGCGCCAATGTAACAATATACTACTTCTAATCAAACACGATGGCCCACGTTAGTGCGCCACTGTAATATTCTCTTACAAAATCTCACGACGATTGTAATCTTTTCCTCGTCACGCGCACTATCTTGCCCTGCCCTAGCCCTAAATTATAATTGGGTGCCACATTAGCGATTGCCCGTACCTCTGCTAGCTCGTACTATTGTTTATTTTCTACCGTGTCGTAGTCCGCGCGCTCACTCCATACGGAGTTGAAGTAAGGGTCCGTTTCTGTTCGTGCCTGAGTCAACATTCATACCACTACAGAATAAAAGACGGAATCACGGCAATTATGAGCCATTGGGATGCTCATGCATTTAATTTTGGATTTTTCGCTGATATCCACACAGGAAGAAAAATAAACATACACACTGAAATTACAATACAAAGAAAAATCTCATCCATCCATCAGAATGCATTCTGTCGTGACCTTCCTTATTATCCTTAGCCTAATAGCATAACTTGGTCTTCGACAGAACTTCTTTCGTTCTTTTGAATGGA